>VZTU01027224.1:24835-81872 GCA_013400835.1 Zapornia atra | reverse complement strand
TTCAACTTCATGACCTAAAGCTTTAGAAAAGATGTCCCTGTGGTAAGTGTATACTGATGCAGATACTCTCTGTAGCGTAGCATGCAGGAACTAGGAGAAAGGGCGTTGTCCTGGTCTTCTGACAGACTGCATTACAGCTTAGCCTGAGGTCTTAAAGCCTACAGACAGCAGATATCATTTGAAAGCTAAGTTGGAAGTTAAACTTCTGAACTTTCTCAACTTGTTTTAAGAATTAATCTAACACAAAACCCAAAGCTGTGAGAACAAACAAGTGCACTATTTCTATTTCTCTCTGATCGTCAAGAAGAATTTAGCCTTATAATCTTGTTTAAAGTGTTGCCTATGAGTACTCATGTGCTTAACAGGATCATCACACTCTAGATTCCAAATCAAATAGCATCCAACAAATTTGCTGCAGTGTCTGTCTCTCATGACTAATAGTGCATCCCCTTAAAATTCAAGACATGATCAGGCAAATCAAGAGCAGTACCAGAAACAAGAAGAAAACAAGGAACGAAGAACATTCCCTAAAAGCAATATATTTAAATGCAATCCCCAAGCAGTCCTTACAAAATAAGCACTGTAGCTTCATAACCAGTAAATGAAGAAAAGGAAGGCAGTGGAATCCAGTTTTGTAAAGACCTAATTAGGGTGGGCAGTAGGATTGTTTGGCTCACCTCTGGGATTTTTGAATGCATCCTGAATTTATAAAAAGGCCACAATGAATATGAAATAGTGAAGAAGAAGGAACGTTTTCTTAGGAGAATGATTTTCATGGGGTTTTAATTCTGAGAAATCCTTAAGCTGTTCAATGCTAGAACCTAGTATGATGTGTCAGAAGGAGGTTTCCTGTATATTTACTATCTCTGCATGACCTTGATAGAGGATTTGCCACTGACTATGCTAAGAAAATAAGTAATCTATTTGGTAGACCCTGGCTTTTAACCAGGATTATTAACTTTTCTATGTTCTAGTCTTCCATATTCATAGACCCTGCTCATTATTTTTATATTTTATAAGAGAATCCTTTTGCAAATTTCATATCCAGTAATCTTTCAACAGGGAATAGTTCTTCAAGCAGAAAACCTTTCCTCATAGTAGGAAAAGTACTTCATGGGAATGGTGGCAGATTATGCTGGATGATGAAAAGTGTTAGGCATTTGCTACAATAAGTCTAAGCATGTTTTGCAGTTATATTTTGCAGATATACACTGCATGGTACTTTACAAGCTACTTATAAAGAATTTAAAATACAAAATACAAGCTCTGAGTTTTAAATAAACTGCAGAATATCTTTAAGACCTTTCTGGTTTTATTTCTTCAGAACATGTGAAAGGTTCAGGATGAACAGAAGCTGGGCAGAACTACAATGTCTCAAATGATACACCCTGTGCATGCAGTTCCAACACACTGGATGCATACCATTAAGTGTAAAACCAGCCAGTTTACAGTAAACATTTATTAACTGCATGTAAGGATTTATTTTTTTTTTTAATAAAAAAGGTATAGGTTTTTACAAAAAAAAATCTGGAGGGGTCTACTCCACCATGGATGCCTAACTGAAATTACAGGAGGCTTAAAATGGTAGCTGTCTTTCTGTTGATCTCAGGAAAGCCAGTAATAAACACATATGTCAGTACTGCAGACTTCAGGCTTTCAAAATTCATGACTTAGCCCAAAAGAAGTTTTATCATTGACCTAAAAATCATTAGGTTAAATGCAGCTGAGTCACTCATCCATCCTCTTCCATTTCCCCTCTTTAAACTGTTTTGTTTGTTTTCAGGAACTCTTTTCCTAACTCCTGAAAGCTGTGGATTCCTTAAATGAAAACTAAGAAGTCTCTTGGCACCCCATTAAGCATCAACAACAGGTGTCAGAAAAAAAGCACTGTATACTGCAGTCTTTGTGATTTAAACAGTTGCTATTTCAACTTTGATATGAGAAGAGAATGGAAAGATCTCATGACTGTGAATGTTCACTTTAGTAACATGAATTTGACAGATACCAACAATTGTTTTCCTTCTTCCAAGAGTCTCAGAATAGTACCTGAAATGTAGGAAGTCCTTTTGAAATTGAAGAGCAGGATCCTATGTTGCACTTATGCTCGCATTAAGAATATCTGAAGTTAAACTTACTCATTTCTCAGTTTTGATAAAGAGGAAATTATGGTGAACTTTGTGAACATTCCTCCATCTCTTTAGTTAATATATCATGTTAATAACACTTTGCCATTTTTCTTTTCCACTCTTTTATTAGCTTATGCAAAAAGAGTTAGTGAACTCAGTTCAGCCTAGACATTACAGAGATTGTGACTGCAATAATTACCCTGACTATCCAAAACCCAAAAGTCTAAGGAGATAACTGTCTTGGCTATTAAAAAGATTTCCAAAGGCCTGGAATGAGACATATTGAAGGAACATTTGGGAAAACTTGTTCTATCATTAGCAATTTAAAAAATCCTTTTATCTTTTATTCTGATGATTTTTAAAAATGAAAATGAAACTGAAGATGGAATGTCTGGGGATGTTATTCATGCAGCTTTTTATCGTTTGCTTTTGGACAGTGGTATATCCCTTCATCAAGTGGAGTTGGATGTTAGGAGTTTTCATTCATCACAGACCTGATGATGAATAGGGCAGCTCATTTATTGTCAGCAGACACAGATAAAGCTAAAGTACTCAATTCCCAATCTGCCCAGGAAAGGAGTAGAAGACCTTCCACAACTTGAAAAGAACTGAACCATGTGTCCCTTGAGAAATCCCTATGGGACACTGTGAAGGTGTTTAGACATTGAGTTAATGCCATTGTGGAGCTGCTGTCAATCATTTTTGAAAGACTGGAGATCAGAGAATGCCCTAATGACCAGAGAAAGGAAGATGTTATATCCGCACTCACAAAAGGCTAAAAAAAAAAAAATCAAAGAAACTTCTGGCCAGTCAACCTCACCTCAATCCCTGGAGAAGCTATCTAGTAAGTCCTCTGTGAAGCCACTTCTGGGCTCATGAAGTAGAGGAAGATGATTCAGAATAGCTTGCATGGAATAAAAAAGGTGAACCATTCCTGACCAACCTGACCGTCTTTTATGATAAAATTACTATATCAGTGAACTAAAGGAAAGCAATGGATGTGAACTACTTCAGATTTATATACATGTGGTGTTTTGACCCTGGCTAAATGCCCACCAAAGTCACTCTATCACTCTCTTTTCTGGCTGGATGGGGAGAAAATATGTATTCAGAGGTTTAGGAGTTGAGAAAAGGACAGGAAGAGATCATTCTACAATTAGTGTCACAGGCAAAACAGACTCAACACAGACTAAAAAGAAAACAAAAAACATCTAATTTATTGTACTAGGCACACACACACTGAGTGAAACCTAAGTAGGACAATGAGAAACAAAACCAGATCTTAAAACACCTTCCCCCGCCCCTCCCTTCTTCATGGACTCAACTTTTTTCATTATTTCTCTCCCTTCTATCCCCCAGGGTGCCATGGGTGAGGGAGAGCAGATGGACCAACAGAGGTAATGGGGCTTTTGGTCAACTCCTCACAAGCTGTTTTCCTTCTTAGCTGGGCAGGGGGTATTCCTCACACTCTTCCCCTCCTGGACCGTGGGGTCCCACTCACAGGAGACAGTCCTCCACGAACTTCTCCAACATGAGTCCTTCCCCACAGGGCTTCAGCTCCTCACCAATTGCCCCAGTATTGATTCTTTCCATGGGATGCCAACTTTCAGGCCCAGAATGCTCCAGCCTGGTCCCCCATTAGAATCACAAGTCCCCCCAGCAAACCTGCTGTATTGTCTCTCTCCATGGGCTGCAGGTCCTGTCAGGAGTTTACTCCAACATGGGCTTCCGATGGGGCCACAGCATCCTTCAGGTGTCTCCACCCACTCCAGCATGGAGTCCTCCATGGGCTGTGGTGCCCGTCATCATCTTTGCTCCCTGTCATCATCCATGGGCTGCAGGGGGACAACCTGCTCCACCATGATTTTCTCCATGGACTGCAGGGGAATCTTTCTCTCCAGCACCTGTAGCGCTTCTGTCCACACCTTCTTCACTGACTTTGGTGACTGTAGTTTCTTACATGTTATCACTCCATTCTCTGGTGGCAAAAAGCAGCTGCTTGTGTTTTTTTTCTTCTTAAATGTGATTTAGAGGTGCTATGACCATCGCTGATGGGCTCGGCCTTGGTCAATGACTCTGGCCTTGAGCCAGCTGATGTTTGCTCTGTCAGGCCTAGGGAAAGCTTCCAGCTGCTTCTTGCAGAAGCCACCCCTACAGCACCCCCTTCTCCACCAGAACTCCACCACGTAAAACCACAATATCTAAGTCAGGACATTAAGGTCCAGACAGGTGGACTAGACAAATGGATTTTCTGGATCAGAAGAGGGTGTTTTATGGTTGGTACTGTACCTACATGCTAGTTACGAGTGGAATACCTGTGAAGGTACTGGGACATCTCCTGTTCAATATCAGTGACACTGAAGAGGAGGTGAAGTGCATCCACCAAACTAGGGGGTGCAATGTGTTCAAGGGCAAAGTTTCCCTTCAGAAGGACCTAGACACAGAAACCTAATAGAGATCAACAGAGATAAATGCATGGTCCTGTACCTTGGACAGTCTAACCCCCTGCAACAGTATGTGCTGTAGATCAACCAGCTGGAGAGCTGAACAGGATATGCAGATACTAGTGGACAGTGAGATAAGCAGGAGCAAGACACGTCCCCTGGCAGCAAGGTGGGCTAGCAGCATCCTGCGCAGTGCTAAATGGACTAGAGCAAGAGTGTCACTGAAAGTGATTATTTACTTGGCACTTGATTGAACCATATCAAGGATACTGCATCTAGGCTTGAGAACCCCAGGACAGGAAAGACATTGATAAAGTTGAGTAACAAAACAGGCTGTCCAGTGAGGCTGTAGGATCTCCATCTTTAGAGTCTTTTGAGGACTAGAATGGAGAAAATGCTAATCTGATGTGATCTCACAAATGACTCTAGTTTGAACAGAAGATTGGTATATCTGACTTTTTCAGGTTCCTTCCAATCAGAATGATTTTATGGTTGCTATTAGATTTATTTTCTAACCAAAATTCAACACATTTTTTGCAAGCAATTACTTAGGTCAACATCAACACATACCAGCATTATGGACAGGAATAGTTATGCATTGCAGTTCTTACACCCAAATTGTCAGATAGTAATAAAAGTTTTAAGGGAAAAAGAAAAATGTGAATAGTTTACCTTTCCCTTCCTCAAGGTCCACAAAATTTTCACCTCCAGTAAGTTTTCTGTCCAAAATTTCTATTGATTTCTTTCTGAGAAATTATTCTCATCATTAAAAAATATGTCTTTTACTCTGCATTCCTCTTCAGTTCATCTTTACCCTCGAATGGACATTTTCTGGGGGCTAATTATTTATTTATTTTTAATTTCACTTTCCTCGGGTTTGGAGCCAAACCATAATACAAAAAATGGGTGCTCAGTCTTTTGGCTTTAGGAACAATCCCAAGCAGTGTATAAACTACCTACCTATTATTTAAAAGTAGTAGTAGAGCATTCTAGTATATCATATTAATATATTAAGTAGCATAGTAAATATTAGTAAAGCAATAACAATTAGCTGATGCATTTTATTTATATTCATTATTATATGTACATAAATGTATGTTATATTGCTATACCTAACTCACCTTAGTAGCCGATACTGATCAAAAACTGGTGGTTTCATGTTTGTCTGAAGACAGAACAAGTGGCAAATGTACAGACTGAATACATCCCAAAAAATTTAATTGTTAGCTCTCAGGATTTGAACAATTCATGTCAAAAAGATAGCTTGTTGGTATTTAAGATCAAAAATTATTTTGTAACAACCATTCAGATATAACTATTTTGTCAAAAATTAAAAGCTTTACCTGTCTCAAAGCAATGTATTTTTACCAGCTTTATGAACAACTCTAAATATTTTGGAGATAGTCAATAAAAAACCTCTTAGTATTTCTGATTTGCTAGTGAACTAAAAAAGCAATTGTTTACACATGCTAAAGTAATTATCCTGAGAAACATTTGTTTCAGGCTGTAACATGTTTGATGTCTTTATTGTTCCAAGAGATTGTAATGTGGGCTTTTTCTGTGTTGGAAAGAAGTTTATGGTACTGAAAATTGTGTGAATTAGAAGCGGGAGCCAAGTGTCACCAAAATCTTTTTTTTTCCTTCTTGCTCTTCTGTAATGGGTTTATGTACATGTGCATGTTTAAACACATAAGTGTTTTCTTATTTCTTTCTCTGTCCTTTGTTAGCATGTTATCTGAGGTATGAGGATACCATTATTTTGAAAAACCAACTGCAGATGGATTACATTGAGCTCAAAGTATACCTTCAGTTCAGAGTTCTATTAACAGAAAGAGGAAGTTTCCAGTGTTCAAAGAGTGGTGTTTCTACAGGAAAGGAGGAATCCTGTCTGTTGGTGTTAACCAAAATAACAATGCTGAAAGTAATTCAGACTCAAGGAGCAAGGTGCATAAACAATGGCCCAAGCAGTACAATGTAGGATTTGAGAATCTGATGGAGAGGAGGAGAAGCAGGGGTGAACTGTAATACTCTTTTTTCTTGCAAAATAAAACAAAAGGAAGTTGGACAAAGGAATAGAGTCTAACACCAAGTTCATCCAAAATGTCCAGAAAACTTCAATCAGGATCATTTTCAGGCAGCGTGTCTCACTCCCAGTGTTTTTTTCCAGGAATGCAAACACAAAGAAATCATCAGTGGGACATTGTTATACCCTCATACAGAAAGTCTACAGTGAGGCCTTTGCACAAATTGCCTGCAGATATCAGTCAAAAGAGGAAGAGGATGATCACTTAAGAGCTATGTTCACTTTTAGCTTCTATAAAGCTTATTCCTTGTCCCAGAAAGAGTTTCTCTGATGTCTAAGACTCCTTACCTGAATCAAAGGGACTTTGTTCACAAGTGGAAACTAAAGGAACAACATCTACAGCAACATCAGCAACAAACTTACTGTATATTCAAAGAACAAGCAAAATCCTTAATTGTGAAATTCATGAAGTTGCAACTTTGAGATGCAGATCAATCAAAGGCAGGATTGATTGAGGGCAGGTACAGATCCCTCCATCTGTTCATTCACTGGGCAGTATGTGTATATTGCATTTGGCTGCAATTGTTTCTAAGCCCAGGACCCTTATGATTTGTTGGCAGAACGTATACTGTGTCAGCTGAAATGGAGTCTTCTTCTGCTGGTAGAATCTGCGTTGTGTTTCTCTTAGCAAAAATCTCTTCCTCCATATCTGACAGGTTATTTTAAAAAAAAAAAATAAATTTTTTTGACACAAACGCGTTCTATTTTCTGGAATATCTAAGACCATTATTATAATGCTAATGAATTCTTTCATTCTAGCAGGGATAAAAATACTGATTTCTTCTGACTTGACTGGAAGGCAAAGTGTGTTTCTTATCACTTGTAGTATTGCTGAAGAAACAATTAAGGAGAATCCAGACCACATTTCTAAAACTGAATACTGCTAACACATCCAGATTGTATGTTTAACCCTGTAACTCAGAACAGCAGGCAGGCAGGTGAGGGACTAAATAATATTAATAGACCACAGCTTTGGTTAATCTATTGCTATGCTGGTGTTAGTGCTGTGTGTTGAGTACACAGATATTTCAGATGACAAAGTGAAGGGAGGTGCTCTGTATCAGTGACCTTTTCTAGGGACACACAGTTTGTGAAGGAACTGCTACTGAAAAAACGAACAAAGACAAACATGCAAATAAGTACTCATCACATTTCTCCCCTCTGATTTCTTCTCTTGCATTACTTTGGAGTCATCACCAACTTCTGCATCTTCATACAGTACAATCGGAAGTGCTGTCAATTTGGCTTGATGTTAATGGACCACTTACTGTGTGCACCATAGGTAGCTGTAAGTATATATATTTTGACTCATGATTCAATCTAACCTTGCTTTCATAGTGCCAAGATAATATTCTATTAGAATTTAATGAGTTATAATGAGTAAGTCAAACTTATGGGGCATGATTATGGGATATTTTTTATAACACTGAGATTTTCTTTCCTTCTGGCCTGGTACGTTAAATAAGTGGCTATTCATTTCTATTAATTTGAACGTGTCAGAGATAACTGACAGAAGACATTTATAGAAGTATATTCTCATTTTGCACATGTGTAAAGCAGTGGGGTTTGGTATTTAGTATTTGAGTCTAGGGAACCCTTACGGCATTAATTTAGGGCACATCAATGTAGTTCTCATGAATTTCTATCTTTAGTACTTAGATCATTTGTACATTTTAGTGAACATCGAGGTAATGTAATGTGGAAGGCAGTGCAGTGCCATTGTTGGATCCTTGCATGAACGCTGGAACCCTTGTGTGACCTTCAGCGAACCAGTCCCTCTTCCTCTCCAGGCTGTAGTTGGAAGTCTCTGCTCTTACAGGGGTCCCTGAAAGAAAGGTGCCACACATTAGATCTTTATGTCTTACTGTCCTTAGAATACCCTCAGTGTTCTTATCCATGTCTTTAGAGCAGCTGGTTGAAAGCAATACTTCCCTTTTATCATACCCTGTCCCTCTTTAGTATCTGACACAGCACATGATGGGATATGATAATTGGAAAATGAGATATAACTATTGTCCAAAGGTCAGAGTTTGTAACTTCTAGTTTTACTTAAGATCCAAGCATTATCTTGATGATTTACGTATAGATGTCCATTTCCACTTCACACAACTCTCAAAAGCAGTAATTGTTTTGCCTGCTACTTGGCTGTCCTGTGAAGAAAAACATAAAGAAACTTTTTTCTCACTGAAGATACATGAAGGTTGTTCCCTTTCTATTCTTCAAGTGGCACATGTCATTCTGAAGGAGGAATGAGAAGAGGTGAGAATCTAAGTTTGCTTTTTATTTCATGTAAAGTCAATTCCATGAATGTTGTCCTTGCAGTCTCCCAGGAGTGTCTCTAGGGCTTCAGATTCTTCTTTGCAGGAGGCTAATGTTGCTGTGGAACTTTGACATTGCTGATAAATGATGCTACATAAGGGCAAAGCATTGATTTATTGCCTGCAGTGTTAGATTGAAATTTGTAAGAATGGACTATCTGGAATTTTACAGACTGTTGTTTGTAGCCATAGTTTTCTGATGGCTGCTTCTGCTAAAAGAGGAAAGCTGATAATGTGAAGGGAAAAGGAAAAGATAATGTAACTTGGAAATTCTTAAGTAGTGAGGGGCTGGGAAGTGGTAAGACATCGTCAGTCACTTGACCTTCAAGTGAGCAATGGAGGTGTTTATCGTACAAAATAAAAACTCTTTGGGAGAGTTCCAGCAGGGAGATGAGTGGGTCAATTTACTACTTGGCTCCTGTCTGTCTCTGCTGCATTTCTGCATTCTCCACAGCTCCGATTAACACCAGCCAGGTCTAGACATAAGGAAGAGTCTCCCTCTCTCTCTTGTCTGAACTTGCCTATCTATATCAGTGCTACCACAGTAGATCTGAATTCTTCCTTGGTGATAGTCATTCTATAATCCCTCAGTCGAAAGTGAGACAAAACCCCACAATGCTCACACAGTTATTTCCACTGAGGGGAAAAGTGATATTTTCATCATTTTATCTTCGAGGTTATGAGACTCATTAAGGAAGTTTTATATTTTTCCACTTTACTCCCTCTTAACTTTTTATTCTGTGTTGTTGCATAAAGAGAGTTAAAATAACATTTCTTTTTTTAAATACAGATAGGTTGTAAACATCAATTTGAATCTCATCTAATTAATACAAAGATTTTTGAAAAATTTGGGTTTTAGCTTTAAAATACAAAACTTGATCAAAACATTTTACAGTTTATGAAACTGTACTGCTTACAGTCAACATTGTATAATGCACACATTGTGGTTTACACAGCTCATAGTGCAAGACACTCGTGATTTATTTGAAAACAGTGACTTAAATCCTGAAGGCATCTGAAATATTTTTGGCAAATTAATACATTCAGGAATATTATCAGCCACGAGCAATTTACAAACAGAAATCCAGATAAGATCCATCAAATCTGTTTTTATCATTAATACATTCCTTTTAACAGTCATGATAGGATGTTTTCATAAACGATTTCAACTGTGTTCACTTTTTGGAAGTTGGTTCTTCTAATTTTAACCTTTTTTTCTACACAAGTGTCTTTAGCAATGAGATTATTATTTTTCAAGGATCTGAAAGCAATTCTGTGCTTTTAAGGGGAATGTAAGGGAAAACACATAAAGACCAGGATCCTGAACTGACTTCTGTTATTATAAAACTAGTGTATATACCTTACTTTTAAACAAATAGAAGCATACAGAACCAAACACCAGTAAAATCTATCCTCACAAGTCAATTCTTCATGTGACCACCATCAGTGTGCGTTCTGATTTTATAAACTTTTCCAACAGATGGTCTCCAGTATGGTGTCTATTGAGCTGGTTTACAATGTCAGGAGATGCACCTTGTAGTCATATCTGTCCAGAAAGAGGTATCCTTGTCAACAGGGTTGCTGGGAAGTCTCCTTGATTCCCACAAAACATAGATTTCCCAATAAACTAATTGCTGGAGTAAGGATTTCTCAAACCAGTTATGATAGCGATGCACATACAGCAGGAGTAAGAGTTTTGTGTGAGAAAAGGCGGAAAAATGACAGAGGAAGTTGAAGCATGTCATGAGAAAGACAAAACTTCCCTAGTGATTACTGCTTCTTGATGTAATATCTCAGCAGACGTTCACCTATTCTGCAAAAACATATATTCCTGGTTTCTGACTGAGACTATATATTCTTGGTTTCATGGTATGCCTTCAAAAAGCTGTATAAACCCAGGTAAAGCACTGCATTTCAGTTGCAGCTCCCTAATAATGGGTACCTGGTCTTACCTGCTCAGCAACATACAGCTTCTCTAGCTTAAAAGCTCTGTAGGGTGTTTCATTCTTATGCCAAGATATTGAACAAGATTAACAGGTATGCTCTGGTTACCTTACAGCACAAAGGAAGCACAATATTTGCCTACTCAGTATTTCTGTCAATGCATCTCTAAATACTCTGCATTATCAGATTGTCGTGGATGAAAACTCAATTCAAAAGGAGAACCTGAGTAGCTGCTACCACCTTATGGTGGGGTGAAAGTGAAGTGTACAGGCTGAGCTCTTGCATTACTGCCTGCAAAACTAGGTGTAGAAAAAGGCTTTGGTGTTCTACAGAGCATGCAAGGTTACTCTGTCAGTCAGGAAGGTGCTGTATCTGTTATTCTTCAACAGCTCTGATGGGCAACCTATACCATCCTTTTCTGTTACAGGACCGCAAAGTATCTGATGCCTGCTGGGGAATGTCAGTGCTTATGTTGTTCAATGGAAACACACATATGCAGTGGCTGTGTGCCAGGGGCTTCAGGATGCCAACCCGGACCAGTTGGTATTATGTCTCTGACTGGACTGCCAGATTCCCAGAAACCACAGAGAAAAGCAGTAGACATGTAGCAATAATGCAGGCAGAGCAAAGCCCCAGGACTCTAAGCAGAAGCTCTGTTCATATCTAGTTTATAGCTTATCTTATTTCCATGTATTTCAAAGGCAAGAAGGTGGTATCCAGATAGTTTTAATAGATAATTAAGGAAATGGCCTAAGTGTACCATAACCTGATACACTGTCAAGCAAATTGCCTTACCACTCATTATTTTTTGCATTCGTTGTTTTGTTATCTTCTCCTGTGCAGTGCTGGAACATTTATTTCCACTGAGAAATGCAATTTTACTATAATCAAAATAATGTACTTGTCCATTTTGGTGCTCGATTCAATTGGAAAGAAAGTCTAAAACTTTATTATTTCCTTGATTCATTTGAATAAAGTCAAAAGACATTATTTTAATAAAGTGGAAATATTCTTTCTGATTTGGGGTTTAATTTGAATTTTTTAAGAAAATGTCTGGATTAAGTATACTGGATTAAATTTTAAGTGCATTATAGGGTTTTTTTTACAGAAGGAAATAAAGAGATGCTTGAAAGACTTGACATTGTTTAAGGCACTAAAAATCAAAACGCTTCATGAAGTCATTTTGATGCCACTAAGAAACCTTTTTATTAAAAAAAATGATGACGTTGTAATGTCTCATTTTTACATTTTTGCATTGAGGCATTTGACATTCTTCCTTTAGAAATCATGTCTCTGATTTATTTTTATTTTTTTAATGCTTAATAACACAGCAGTGTTTCTTAAACTGTGTTTAAAAAATAAGTCACACAAATTAATATGTAGGTTAGAAGTTCTTTCAGGTTCTGCTCAGAATACAAAAGACTTGTATTTACACCATTTTCAATACATTTTTACTCTGTTCAGTTCCATTTTCTGCCTCACTGAATACACAAAACTGATATTACTGAAATGAAAATAATCACCGTTGCTAAATTAAATATTTCAATTAAAATAAACATCCCATTTCGGTTTTTAGAATGTCTTTCTTTTGGTAGGAATGTTTCCATGGGTGTTTTTCTTTTTGGTTTGGTTTTGAGGGGTTTTTTTCCTGTGGTCATTACCTTCTTCAGTCAGAATGTCCAGATTTTCTGTGAAAAGGGGATTCCATGTTCCAACCAGCTGATAGGATACGGACATGTGCTTTGCAGATACATTAAAATAGCTTCTTTTTTTTTTTTTCCTAGTTGTTACCATTTTACAGTTTTGTCCCAAATTACATGTTGCCATGTCAACATCCTGTCAGGTTCAATGGCAACAACTGGGTGCAGCCTAACATGCAACACATGAGGACAACGTGTAGATGAAGCGATTAAAATCTGCGCTTTTATGTTTTAAGGCAGCTACCCACTCACTGTTATTTCTGGTAACAAATGTCAGAAGTGCTTACCGCCCAGACGGCTCACAGATTGGTGGGTGCTTCTTATTCTCTGTGACTGAAACTAATTTGGGTTCATTGTATGTTTTCAGAAACCTCCTTTCATCCCAAAGGGGCAATGCAAAAGCCCTGTGCTCACTGGACGCCTTCTGCTCCTGGAGTACGGGTTTTGGGAGCCCAGCCTTGCGGGGGGGGAGTTGCCTTTACCCCCTCCTGTGAGGAAGTCCGCTGGAGCTGCACAAAGCACCTTGTGAGAGATTCAGAAATAAATCTTTCCAGAGTAACTGCAAACATCTTTTGCCTTCCTTTGTTTTATACAGAAAACTCACGCTTCCTCAAATACCCTGACTAGCACTGAAAACTAAAGCAAACTTGCTTATGACTTAATACATGAGCTTTTAAGCCTAACCTATTAAACCTCTGTTAAAGTCACAAATTTCCTGCATTCTGCAACCTAGGCTGCATTATTTTCCATGGTTCGTCTGGCATCCAAGGTACATTTAAATAACTGCCTAGTCAATCAGAGCAACCTATTCTATTCTTGTTTCAGTATTGTTTTGGCCCATATAATTCATTCAAAGGAAAGCAGCTCCCTCATCTCTAGTTTCTAGGAAACCTTTTCTGGTAATTCATATTGACAGCAGTGAGTTGTGACATTTATCGGTGAGGTGAAGCTGACCAGCTGCAGGGCTCCTGACTGATTTACTCAGCCAACAAGCTGCTCATGATTCCAGCCAAGTATTGACTTTTCTTTTCCTTCCCTCCCCTCTAGTTGGAGAGAACATACAGAGACATTCTTTTATTACTACATTTTTATTTTAACAGTCATACTGCAAGTTAAAAAATGGACCATAGACAATGTCTTCACTTTAAAATTTACTTTCTTGATGCAAAAGAATCACAAATACATTTGAAGGAAAGAAAATCACCATTGAGTTTAAACTAGTTGAAATATAAAATAAATGAGCAGATTTTATCTAATACTATTGGAATCATTTACCTCAATAGCAATGAGCTTCAGTCTTGTAAAAAAATCTGTCTGTAATCGCATGACCTTCGTGATGAAAAAACTTTAACAATTCTAACTTAGCTCGTTTTCATTCTTTAAGCCCAGAAGCACAAACTGTGCCTCAAGTATCCTTGGGTTTTGTGTATTTTTAAAGCCAAGATACTGATCGAAACCAAGGATAGAGAACTTTCAATATTTCTCTAGTTTCTTCTCACTACAAAATGAAAAATATCCTTTATGTCAGTGATTGGAATTAATACCCTTTCTTTTTTTGTAGCAATAAATAATCCTGAATCCAATTAAATAGTAGTTGTCCTAACCCCACTTTCCTGAGGGAAGATGTAAATCAGTATTTCTGTAAGGCAACTTTAATTGATGTCTATTTCTTTATTTACATCTGCAACCTCAGGCATATGTAAACAACAATAACATTTTTTATCATAACTATCGAATTGGATGTTTTCATGTAGCTCTTGTCAAAGCTGTATGAAATTAATGTACATTTGTCAGGTAAAGTTAATACCCCATTTTCCTGAGATGTCACACGTAAGAATCTCAAAAAATTCCATTTACTGTTACAACTTGAGCTCTATTTATTTTTTTTTGCTCAAACACTTATAAATCTGAAATTATTCCAGAGAAGGCAATCCCATTGCATTGCAAACTAATAGCAGGTGTTGATTTCATACCATAAAGTCAAATGCCAGTGAATAACTAAAAGCATTGAGGTCATCCTCTACAGTTGTAAGATCATATTTAACATTATCATAGTCTAGCAGATATAATCCATGTCCTGCAGAATCACTATCTGATGCTGCTAATTAGCACAGTTGGGCTTCCTTGTCCCCTCAGACTCTCCAGGTCAGAGGCAAAGGAGTTTCAACAGAGAAATAAGCACTTCCTAGAGGAAAGACTTTGGATAACTAGCCAAGCAGTTTCTCTCACTTTTTTGAATCCCTTCTTTCTGGACTAACATGCACAAGCCACAACCAAACTTTAGGAAAGCATGAGTATTTCTAGAACTGACATTTTCAAGCACCAGTGAATTATTGAATCATTCATTCTTGGCACTGATATGTTATATCCATAATTGCTGTGCTTGAGGAGGTGACATTTCCAGAAATGGCAGTTCAGCATGGCAAAGGACACAACACTGCTGGAAGATAAGTCAAAGGTGACAAGACCATGCAGCTGCCAAAGAACAGGCACTCCTTGGTATATCGGTGCTAGACATAACTGAGTTGAAGTATTGGGAGTCTTGATGGAGACTCAAGTCAACCAACGTTGCTAACACTGTCATCTGATTTCTGTGGTATGCATTGCCTGGGATTAACACAAAGGCCATTACTGAACCCTTTAAAGCTTCTGGAAGGCAACCAGAGGAAAGCACATAGGACTAGTAGGGAGGGTGGGTGAGGGGGTGAGGGAAAAGGAGAGCAAAACAGTTTGGCATAACCAAGAAGAAGGGGGGTTCTGATGGATAGGAAAAATAAATCGTCAATTTATCAATTGGGATGGATAAAATGCCCCCTGGCACAAGCATTCGCACTTCATTATGATGATAATAAACCCCATATAATTTACTGAGACTTGAAAGTTTGTGCTAAAACTATTAACCAATTGTTGCACTAGGGATCACCAAATAAAATAATCGTGGATGTTAACCCATTGATATCAAGCATGTGTAACTGTGTATGTTGCACGTACCATCCTGCTTGTTATATAAGCCTGTTAAAAAACAAGATCTATGTACCTACACTCAGTCATTTTTTCCTGTGTAAATAGGTTATGTATCATGCTCAAATATACAATGCAGCTGTGTTTGAAGAATGTGTGTGTATATTTCCAGAGATGGACTCAGGAATAGAGTGCATTTTCAGTCTGAGCTTAGAGCAGGTCCTTTAACAAGAAAATATATTAAGTTGCCTGTTTGAAGTGTTGTGGCCTCTTCAAACATAGCTGTGAAAAACGCCTTTTGTCATTCCTCCGCAGCGCATTATGTTGTGACAAGGCAGTCATGTTACATAACGTGATGTGACTGATACCAAATGGCATGTGAAAGATTTGATCTCTTTCCCTTTCAGTACGAGGATCCTGAGCTACCAGCGGCTGGACTTTGGAGGGTCTTTTCTTTCCATTTAAACAGATGGAACAAAGGAACACTTTGTTTGAAAGTCCTGCCATAAGAGCTGCTCTTAGAAGTATTGCTAATATTTAGTTTACATGTGTTAGCTGAAAAGTATCTTCTTTGAAATATGCACATTTTTACTGGCTTCCTCTTTCCACTGTCTCATTGACAGCAGAATTTTATTAGGGTTTATAAAATAGGCTTTGAGAAACTTAAGCGTGTAATCCTGTATTGCTCATGGCGTCACATGGCGAGGTGCATACTGCACTGTCAGTGACCCACTGGCTTGACCCAGTTACTTCTCTGTGCTGACAGCAGTAGGAGAGGAGGAACAGGGGCACTGAGAAGGTACCAGGAGAGGGAGGGTGCAGCAGGGACATAGGAGGCTGAAAAGCAAGGATCCTTTCCCTCTCTCACCACATATTTTTGAAACGGTTGGGTTTTGGATCCCCTGAATCCAGTGTGTTGAGACAGTTGCAACTTTTCAGAAGTACACAGAGAGATTATTTCATCTGCCATAAATTAATCCACCACAATTTTATCCAGTGGTGGTGTAATCCAACTGCTCTTAATAAAGTTATCCCAAGGATGGCATTGGACCATCACTGTAATTACTGTGGTTTAAGTGGCTTCAGAAACCAGGTTAACTGGAGATTTACTGCCTAACAAAGACTGTTTTACAAAGGAGACTAAAAAAAATAAAACAAACTCATCTTTCAGTTAAAGACTCCCGACTAACCAGCCAACCCATTCCTTCCCTCCCATGAAAAGTAAATTGTTACTGTATTTTACTGATCTGACTAAAACTGCTTCCATACTTGCAGTTGAGCAAAAGCAGATCAGAGAATGTTGTGTAAGAGAAAGAGTGCAAATACATATATAAAAACCCAAAAGTTTAGAAAACATTGCAGCTGTTTCATATTTGTATTTAAAGAACAAATAAACATTGTGTGTTTGATGAATGAGAATGTGGTACAGTCATAATATTTGCAAAACCGTCCCTGAAATTTAACTGACCAGAATCCAAACAATGACAGTGTCTTTAGTTACATGTTAATACTAACAGTGACACACAATTTTAGTCACAGATTTCAACATGAGCAAATAAAAATCACAGGTTTTGAAAAAGCATTCATTGGAGGGAAAGTGAAACAACTCAAAACATTCAACTAGATGTCAAATATGTCAGCATATCAACCACAAAAGAAGATTGTTTCCAAAAATGAGAAGTTGTGAACTGACAAGTTAATAGATACGTAGTTTCATTAATATATTTTCTCAACTCTTGAAAGTGAGATCATTTTAATTTTTTCTCTCACCAAAACCTAGGAGGTAAACTCCAGGAGGATAAGACACTGAATTACATGGTGGTAGGAGGATTTGGATTATTATCCTCGATCAACCCAAAATCTCTTCCAGAGCTGTGCCCTGGTCCTGATAAAACTCAAGAGTTTGATTCACAAAACTGGTAAGTGACACCATAGCCTATATTTTCAAATGTTTCAATGAGACAATGGTTATAAATTCAAATTGCCTCCAGGAGAGAGGTCTTTCTAAAACACACTAACAATTTTTCGGGTTTTTAACAATGTATTCACATACAGAAGGGTTTCAGCTATTGCTGAGCTGTCATGACTTCAATATGCTCCCTCAGCAGTCCTGACTACACCTCATTCCTGTCCCTACTTTGTGGTGATCCAAATAACGGTGAATGCAAGTGTCTGCTTTGGAGGCAGGGATCATCCAAGAAATGTGTCTGTAATGTCTTTAATAATCTGTCTGGGAATAGCACATCTAGCATATTCCTTTCACAAACTTACTGTATGTAAGTCTTACTCCTGGTCTGAGGTCTGAGAGACAATATTGGTTCTGTCTCCATAACACTCCAGTCTATTGAGAGTTGACTTCATTTTTTTCAAGGCTCTGGGGATCCATTAGTCATTCATGATCCAAGTAATATACATCATTTGAACAGCAAAATAAAACTAAGAAATAATGGCAGCCATGACATACAGGCATTCTTTATGCAACCTAGGAAAATAAAAGATAGAAGGTTTATATGTCATGTTCATTACCTATGTAAATGCTGTAATACCATGCATCTTCTGTGTGTGTCTGCTTGTTCAGGAATGAGAGAACTTTCCTTTTCCGACAGTGACAAATGAAAACCTGCTTCTTGTACAGAAAAACTGGAAAGCACCAAAACTGTTTGTAGATTCAAATGTACTGTGGGGGTCAAACAGGCTTGAGTTTCCCTAACCTCTTTGGTTGAAGATTAACTAAAAGCAAATTGTGTACCTGTTTGGAGGCCGTGTATTTATTTGGAATATTAAATAAGTCTTAAGACAGGAAGAAAAAAGTGCCTTCATCCAAAGAAAATAATGCTTAGCTGTTCAATATTCATATCATTTAACAAAACTAGAATTATATTGCAGGGCCTTAACTGATTGTGAAGTATACAATTGCAGCATGCTTAACTTTGTCAAAAGGGAGCTCCAGAGCAGGACACCAGACAGGATGATCAAGTTAGAATGTAAATATCACAAAGAGAGACAATTATGTTGCAGTGTTTCTCAGACATTATAATTCATGAGTCTGATTCAATTAAAATTATTTCAGAGCTTTCTAAGAGCAAAAAAGGGCATTCAAGGCCAGTAAAACTATGGAAATTATTTTTGCAAAGGACTGGTTTGTTCTATAAAAAAGCAGGAGGTCTACAAAAAAATTCCAAAGTGACATCCTGTTTGGTCAAAATCTGCAGAGTTGATGACAAAGTGAAGAGGACAATCATACAAATCAGTGCCATGAAACTGGCTAGGGAAAATAATCACTCATTTGAACCTTTCACTCTTTCTCATATTCTCAACAAACTAGTATTTCTGCAGAAAATACTCACATTTTGAAATTATGTCTTCTAGGGATTGACTCTTCAATGGCTTCCTGCCTAATAGATTGTTTTTTAGACACCAAAAACTAGATTCTGGTCACATGGTTACATAGATAATAAAATAAATAAGGAGTACTTTGCAGTGGAATGATCAGTGAATATCATGTTTAAAAAGAGCAGACAACCTTTAATAGTGGATTCCATCACTGAAATCTTGTCCAAAGTGTATTAAACATTTATCCATGAGGTAGGCAGCAAACTGAGTTCCATGTAGGGCTTAGGTGCTGGGTTTTTTTAGGGAGAGTGGAACAGTATTATCTTTTTCTTTTGCAGGTGAGGCCTCAAAACTTGCAATTTCTTTTGGAGAGAGAAACCAAATAGCCTGCTGAAATTTTCTTGGAAGTAAGCTTCCATCCTGATGGGCTTTCTATCCAAGTTTGTTACATTTCTCTTTGCTTACCCTACTGTCTTTAATGGATCTGCACTGAAATAACAGTGTTAGAGTTGTTATCGTTCTGCTTTGAGATGCTCCAGGACAACAGCTGCTAACTAAATGGAAAAAAAAAATTGCAAGTTTTACACCATCAGTATTTAAACATTGAAGCTTCATAAAAGAAAGAATTCTTATCTCTGTAAATGCATATGAGTATGTATATTCCTATAAACACATATTTTTGTGAGTGTGTGTACATATATATAAAAATATAAATATATGTGTGATCATTAAAATTATTATAGAAGAGACATTGCATGTATGAGACCTGTCTATCAGGTTGTCAGGAGAGGGCTGTGTCACTCAGTTGCCCAAGCCTCTCTCTAACTGTTGAATCAGGTGCAAGGCAGGTTGCCATTTATAGCGTTTAATATTTTTCCTGTAAACGTGCAGGAAATACTTGTTTGAAGTTCTGAAGGAAACAGTATTGATGTTCTCAGAGATGCAACAAACTACTTGATGAAAGAAATCATTTTTAAGAAAGAGTCCTATGGGAGAAAGAGAGCCTGTTTATTTACATGAAGATCAAAGCAACTTTCATATGAATTGATGCTAAATATTTAGTACTTGAGTGACTAGCAAAGAACACTCTAAACTTCTAAAGGAAAGAATAAAAGATGGGAGACAAATCCTGATATAGAAATATATATAGGCTTTCTGTTAGCAAAAACTTTATTATTTGCCTTACAGTAGTGTCTAGGGTCCAACTTGAGATCAGAAACCCACTCTGTTGTACTGTGTACGCTTAGTAAAATACAGTCTCTTTTCTAACAAGCTTGTCATGTAAGCAGGCAAAGGTCAAGAAGAACAATTTCTGATTCAATGTGTATGAATTTCTCTTATAACTTCAAAAACTGTATATTAAATAAAAATGATGTTAATTAATCCAAACATAATTTCAATGGAAATTACTGCATATTTCAGGCAAACCAAATATGAGCGAATGACCCCACATATTAATTCCTCATAATGAAAACTTTCCTTAGTTTCCCTACTTGTATTCTCATCTTCTTCTTCATCCAAATTAAACTTAACTACAAAAGTTAAAATAAGATCCAACTTGTCCTTACATGGTAATATCACAGTGACAGGGGACGTTCAGTTACAGACTAATCACACACAAAAGTGATGGGAAAAGCAAGGGATTTCTCCCATCTACAAGGTCCAGGTGTAGACATCCATCCACCAAAGGAAACAGTCTTTGTGTAGGTTCCCAGCAATCTCTCAGCCTGACCAAAAATAGCTGCCTCCAGTTAGCAGTGATCTCAGTCTCCCTCCTTAAAGGTGAGTCCTGAGGTTTGAGGAGGAATTCTGCCAAAATTGACGAATATGTCTGACTGCCAGTTTTTCTGCAGCTGGAAAGTGTGAGGGCTGAGAAATAGGCCAGTGGCATGTGTTTCTCATAGTTCACCACCTTCTTCCCAGTCTCAAGCTGCAGATTTCTTACCCTGCAAGACCTCCCTCTAGCAATCAGCACAGTGCTAATGCACATTAGTGACTCTGAGACGGTGGTTAATCTAGAGCTAGGCTAAATTCACACTTCCTCAATTCATACAAACTTTGTCCTCCTATGTGTAATGTACTCCTTTTCACTGTATGCTCCTGAATAGTCCTCATTTCTGTAATACTTTTCCCAGTAGCACATTAAGTGTGCCTTTACCATCTGTCACATGTGGTTTGTTCTCTCTCTTGTACTTTATTACTATCCATATAAAATAGCATATAAAGAGTAGGAAGAGTAGGGCAGTTAGCTGCACAGAGTAAATAAAGCAAAAAATTGAAAACAACCTGTAATGGACATTTATGATAAAATCTTATTTGCTTTCTATTCTTTCACAAGTTTAAGGTAGATCCTTTGAGCTACAATCACATGTACTGTATTCATGGCTCTTTTTTCCTTTTTTTTTAAAAAAAAAGGAATTTTTTATTTTAAACTTAAGTAGTGAATATTTTTATCTGTGAGGGTTTATGATCAACTTGATATAATAAGGACTAGACTATCACAAGGAAACAAAGTACAATTGCTTTAAATTCCTAAAATTCATAAACCAGTAAAAATCCCTAAATATCCACAGTGTACGAAGCCTTGTAGACTCCCCTGAACAATGGTGAGCTGAGAAGAACTGAGTCACTTTCCTCCTTTGCAGTGCCTAAAGGATATCAGGTGCTCATTGGCACCAGCAGCCATAGATTTCTGAAGTGTCTGCACTAATTCTCTGAGTGACCTAAGATGGGCTCATTTGCCTGTCAGGGCAGAGCTGGTCCCTGTGGTATACTTCCATGTTTAAGTCTGAAAGATCCTGAGCATGAAGTTCATAGAATCACAGAACCATAGAATGGTTTGGATTGGAAGGGACCTTTAAAGATAATCCAGTCTAACTTTCCTCCCCTGAGCAGGAACATGAAGAAGTTTCCACAACTTCCCTTGTTTTTTATTGTCAGATCATTCTTGAATCCAATCCACTTTTTCCCCTTTTCAATTTCATCTCCTTTTGTACAAGTAACTTTTCATCTGCTGGATATAGACAGAAAATATGATAACATTTAGTAGTAGTAGATGCAAGATGCCATACTTAGCCAGGAGGAATTAACTGCATAAATACAGGATGAGGAATAGCTAGCTATAAATAGTTCTATAAAAAAATAAATGAGGGGTTGTAAAGGGTCACAAAGTCAACATGAGTCAACAATATCAAGTTGTTCTGAAAAAGGCAAATGACTTAGCATATGCATAGCAGGATATATAGGAAAGAGTATGACTGGAAGGAAATATGAAGTAATCTCTCTGCTCTGTTCAATGTTTTATTCAACACTATGGCCTTAGATGGACTATTGTGTCTAGTCCTGGGTACTAAACTTCAATAAACTCATACATCAATGCAGAGAGTCTAAGGGGAAAAAAAAGATAAAGAAAGATCAGAGGTTTAAAAATATGGCCTATGGGGAAAGACTGAAGGAAATGAGTTGTTTAATTCAGAGTAGAGAAGACCAAAGGATGGCATTTGCTTTAAATAACAGTTAAACAAACAAAAGGATGAGGTGATTTGAAGTTCTTTTCTGATCCTAGGATTTCATGATTCCTGGCCACTGAAGTAAATTCGACTATAGTACTGTGGAGCAGAGACACCCGCTAGAAATATATAATACCTCCAAGATGAAAAAAAAAAAAAAAGAAAAAAAAGGTATCTCTACCTTTGCAGAGCTCTTATTGTAGGAACTTATGGAGATAAAAGAGTGCAGTTGAGCCAGAAGGATACATTGCCATTAAGTAGTAGCACACAGTCAATGTAATTCATTGGGTAAGAACATTTTAAGGTCTACTTGTACTCTTCCATCTATAACTTACTTCCACCCCAGAAATATTTCAAGAAAACAAAAGCCTGACCCTTACTGCAAGTTTATTGAACTTTGAAATTATAGTCTGCCAATTTCACCATGTTCATGAGTGTCCCACCATGAAAAATCTCTGTAAAGAACAGGATTACCTGATATTTCTATTTATTTGCAAATCATCTAGTCTTCCCCATCATTCTGAAAATGTCTTGAGATTGAAGTCTATTAAAGGTATACTTTCTCTATGAATATAACCACAATAAAAGGAATATATTAGAGTGTAGAAATTTAAATGCTCTATCTCTGTAAGATTCCCACTTTAATTTTTTTGTAATCACAGTCAGAAGCAAAGATTAGATTCTTTGAAAAAAAAAATCTTGAGTGGTTGTGTGCTATATCTCTTTACATATATATCTCTATAACATCCTTAAATCGGCTCTGTATTACATACTTAACTTTTGAGAACCCCAAAATGGAAAAAGTTAATTGGTGATGAAGTGTCAAAGTTTTGTACTGAAAAATTCATGGGGAAAAAGTCACTGCAAAATGAGGAGCTCTCTAAATATAGCTCCTAGACACCTCTGCTTCTGTCTGACTTTTTGTGAAAGCCAAAGGAAAAGTTATTCATCTTCATCTGGGAAGACAGAGCTGCCTAGTGATACTAACTGGACGAAAAGGAAATCTACTGAGAACAGAAAGCAGGGATGCAGCATCTGAGCTCTGCTTTAGAAACAACATACAGAGACGGCATCATTCATCATCTGCACAGATTCTTCCGTTGAAAACTGCCTTTTTCCTCAGTCACCACCACAGTGAGGAACTTTAGTGAGTCTGAGTCATGTTAGTAGAACCTTCTGGAGAAGACAGTAGTTGCAAACTGCTTCAGCCAGAAGAGCACAATACAGAAAACTCAGAACAGGTAACAGGGAGAGCATAAAATCTAGAAAATCTGGAAGCTGTGGTCTTTTGCCTCCTCATCAGACCAGATGAGGAGATATACTGAACTGAATGTGTCACAACCAAAAAAACCTAGGTATTCTTTCCTGTCAACTTAATTCCCAAAGCAAGCAGGCTTAGGACCCATGTTCCTCTTCCTATGTGATGATGGGACAAAGAAAGAATAACCTAGGCTCGAGTGTCACTAAAAGGTGCAGTTGAAATCAACTTGAAAATGTGCAAGGCTATCTAAATAGGAAACAATTTCCCCAGTTCAGAAAAATGTTAATAGACACCAGGAACCTTGTGACTTGATAAATAGAACAGGAGACCTGATAGCAATAACAAGAAAAGTGTTTCCATTTTAGCCAAAAAAAAAAAGTTCTTATCAGCCACCCACCATGTGCTATAATTTAAAAGCTTTTGAGCAAAGAGCATTTCTTTACTGCTAACAGGTTTAAAATGTTGCAGTATGTAGACCAAAAAGTCTTGATTAGCTGTGGCAGATGAGTCAGCAGAGAAATGGTTCACAATGCAGTGCAGCCCTTACATTTTGACATACATTGTTAAGTCATTCCAAAAAGGCAAAAGAAAGTATGAATGGAAAAAAAATTAACTAAGGAAAAAGGAAAAGGAAAGGCTGACATCATGAATTTAACTTTGAAAGTATTAGAAGAGAAAGGATATGAAAATGGAGAGCATGGCATTCTTCGCTGCCCTCCTCCCAAAACTTTATGTAGCTTTTAGATTTACTGTATGAAATTTAGTCAGTGCTGGGGCAAGGGATTGTTCAAGACATCTGTTTGTTAGATTCTCCTGATACACTTTAGGAGCAGCCAGGAAAAGCAGTGCCTTAATGCTATGTTTTACAACACAAGTTATTTTCTGTCTTTTAGAAAGAAAGAAAATGTTATGTAAATACAGTAACATGTGTGCAATAGTGCTGGATAACTGGACACTGTGGTTCTACTTGCAGCTCTTCCCTCTGTAAAGCTAAATCAATTAAAAAATAAAAGTAGTTTCATCCAAGAGCTGGACAAAACATATCACAGAATCACAGAATCACAGAAGTGTAGGGGTTGGAAGGGACCTCGAGAGATCATCGGGTCCAACCCCCCTGCCAAAGCAGGCTCCCTATCCCATATTACACAGATAGGCGTCCAGACGAGTCTTAAATATCTCCAGAGAAGGAGACTCCACCACCTCCCTGGGCAGCCTATTCTGCAACACTGATGAACAGTTACCTTTTTCCTTCAAATCATGATGATTTCTTCCCTCCCAGAGCAAAAGCCTGGGAGGGAAGAAAAGAAGATGTAAAATAGAAGTTCTGATAAATCCAGGTCCCATGGCGTTCTAGCAAAACTCAGAACGCACATGTAAATATTCCAGGCAAATTGTAGTCTGCTACTTTGTAACCCTGGTTTCTGTAGGACAGAATTCAAGGACAGTTCCAGAAAATTGTTCGCAGTTACTGACTGTTTTAGAAGTGAGAGAGTTTTCCTTAATCTCTCAAATTCTGAAGTGTTCTTGCTAAATGCAAGAACCCACAAATTCTCTTGTATTATTTAGCATGGCTGCATGATGAGATTTTACACTCTCTTCTTATAGACACAGTTATACTTCCCAGTTCAACAACCAGCTATAGAAGCAAGCTGTATCAGGAGATAGTAAGCAAGGAAAAGTTGTAGAACAGATGCAGCAGCTCACTGTAGGGAAAAAAGGTAAATTATTAGTCCACCCTTAAAAACAAGGGCTGGGGTCACACTTCCACTTTCTCTCTAGATAGGAATAGATAATAGGACCCATGGCGGCAGCAAGACAGGGAAAAAAGGGTACAACAGCAGAGCTTTCACCCTGCCTAGCTAGTACCAACAACAATTTCTGTCCTTCTGCACTGACTTGCATGTGCCTAAATTCTGAGATATTACCCTGTTTCTTCCTTTCTAGCCTGAGCCTGGAGTGAACAAATAAGTTATGAATAATTAACACTCAAGCCTATTTAAATTTCAAAGGTACTGGAAGTCTTTCTCTCTAATTTTCTGGATTGGTACACACTGTTTTGATTCCAAAATGTTTGTTAAATCAGAAGAGGTGGGTTTTTTTCCCCTGTACTTTTTGGAATGTGATCAAAGGCTAAGAAGGTATTAGGTAGAGGAAATGTTTTCCAGAACCCATTTTTTCACCACTGTGGGTAAAAACATGCTCTTTTTCTAATATAAGAATCCTATCTTTCTGTTGCTACTATTACAGCTCAAAACTGACCTAGGAATAGAAATAAAAACTCTGCTGGGTTTAACAGTATACTGTTAAATTCCTGTCAGCCATTTCACATCGTGAGAGCTTTCTACCCACACTGTTGAATTTTTTGCATTTCTTTAGACACTCTTATTTTCACTAGACACTTGTTTTACTGTCTTATAATTGTACTAAATACAAACACAGACCCACCCATAGGGAGACAGGTAAATAAAAAGCTCAGATGGTGCTAAGAAAAAACACTTTCAGCAGATCTTAAGTCAGACAGTATTCTTCTACGTTTTGTGTTGCAGCCGTGTGCAGTAACTGTAGACCATCACACTGCACAGATGGAAGTGCAAGTTTGAGGGTTATTGAGCATGTGGATTTTCCCAGTGTGTCACAATTACGGAAACATCTGTGCTAAATAACTTCAAGCTGATCCACAGCAAAAATTGGCAATGTTCAATAACTCTCAATATCCGTTTTTTCCCCTGTGGTGAGATGGCCTAGTGATTGTAAGTTGGGCTATAGAATAAAACATGTAGGTTCATTATTTCAAGGCCTATTTAGAGATTTCTCCCGTACTATACTACCTACAAAATCCATATGTTTTTCTTTGCTTAGCTCTATAGAGCCTGAGTTTCAGAGATGCCACATGCCTGCAGCTATCATTGACTTCAATTAGAGGTGTGGATATGTAGGTTCTCTGAAAATCAAGTCCTGTGGGGATACTTTTAATTGATTTTGGTTTGCTCAGGGAAGGGAAACAGTCTGGGTGGCATGATCATAAGAGACCAGAAGGGAAACAGAGGCAGTTTGCCTGTAGGAACAAAGATTAAAAACTATGATCACATCTAATATTTATATTGTAACATAATAGCATAGAAAACATTCATCGCTTTGTTTCATTCGTCTAGTAAAGAGAAGATAGTATTCCCCTGGAAAACTATTAAAAACCATGAAATCTTCCCAAATGCCCTCAGTAATATAATCCCACACCCATTAACATACTTAGACCACACTGGAGTTTAGGAAACTTCCCTGTATCTCATCTATGACTGAGTTGGGACACTGTTTCTCACCCTGCATCCTCCTGCAGCACTGGAACCCAGAGGTTTTTGTGAATATAAGTGCATTACTCAAATATAGAACACTTCTAATATAACACACTTCTAATTCTTCATGCACTGCCACAGAATAATTGTTCAATCCTTGTTACCTTTATTTATTTCAGCAAGAAAAGCACTCCAATACAGTCACCAGATTTTATTCCCCCCTCTCCCAATATTAGAAATAAAAAGATACATATATTTCTCACCTGCCACACAGTGTGCAATTTCTGCCCTAATGCACATTTTTCCATGCATTGTCCAATGTCACTTGGGACATTCCAAACGAAGAATACTCTTCCTCAGAAACTGTGGCTGTTCTGCAACGTAATAGGCTCAGCCGCAGGATTCCGTCCCTTATATCTAGTTTGGATTTTAATTCCCTCAGTTCCATGCCGATTTCTTTCAAGAATACTATTATTTGACTAAATATTTCTTTAACTGCTTTGATGTTCATGCTCTTGAAATATTAGCGAACTAGTGACATGCATCTTATCTGACATTCAGCCAACTTAAACAGTGTTAGTTCTTTCATCTTTATACACCAGTCTCCAGTTTTTGATAATTACTGCTACCTATTTTTAAATTCTCCTTAGTTAATCTCTGACTTTCTATGTACTGAGCTGCAGTCACTATAATATTTTAACTATCATCACATCTAAACTACAGAGGAACTATAATCTTCTTGGTTTATGATATGACTCCTCAGAGGGAACAGCCAAAATCATATTGGCTTTTTCTGCAGCTTTATCTCTTTGCCAGCTCTTGCATAATTTTTTGCAGTTCAATATATATCCACCCCAGGATGGATGCATAGCTAGCTGATGTCTGAATATGGGTCTTCTCTCCTTCTTGTTTCAAAGATGTTAAGCTTCTAAGCAGGTATACTATACCAAAAAAAAAAAAAAAACCAAAAAAACCCCCCCAAAACAGACATATGTGAAGAATAGATTGTAAGATTGAAAGACTTTCTCAGCGGTTTTTCTTCTTAACCACCCACCCATCCCAAGTGCACACCCACCTGAAATCATCCAACAGCCCCTCTCTGAGTTTCTTTCTGCCAACTCTAACAACTGCCAAGTTCTCAAATGTTGCTGCTATTGTGTCCCCATAGCAACAAGCTTTCTGGCCTGAGTGACAGTATTTCCATATTGTCAACTGGAAAATGTCCCAAATAACTCTAGGAGCACCTGGAGTTTTCTTGCAATGCAAATATCTTTTTCTTTTCCCCTCCCAATTCTTCATATATTAAAGGGAAGTTATTTATACTCATTGCAACGGATGGTATGATGACAGCTGAGCATTTGAAATTTGCTTTAAAATTCTGTAAATCTGTCCTTTCGGTGGATTTTATGTTCCTTTTGAAACAGCTGTGAATTTTAATGCCATCTTTAAAATAAATTTTAAAAAAATATATATACCGGTATGTAACATATCAAGATCTTGAGAACTGAACAGAGAAAATATGTAATGTATTATGTGACACATTCCTCATGCTTTTAAGGTTGATGAAAAATATAAGAGAAATGCAAAAGAACTGATGAAAATGTGTTCCTCCTCAAGGAACACATTTCTAACCTGTGCATATCTAATATGTTACTCTAATGCATGCTATTACTAATCTTCCAGAGTAACAGTGCTTGGATCATATAGTGCATTTGTGCATATGCTAACAGGGGAGATAGGTGAGAAATTAAAACCAAATAAATACCACCAGTCTCAGTGAATTGGCTGAAATTTACACTCCTGAAAATCTGGCTTTCATGTCACCATCTCCAATTGTAACAGTATTTGTCAGATAGATGATTTAATATTGCTGAGTCTTGAATATTACTTTGAGACCATTTATCATGGCCGCCTAGGTCATAACTGAAATAATAACTGTGTGCTCTTGAAGCATATGGACACTACCTTTATCAACATCATTATGACATTCAGATAAGATCAGTCCAAGTTAGCATGGGGATAAAAGGGAACAGAAGCTGGTTTATTGTCTTTTGGACAACATGTAAGACTACACCGTGATATTTGAGTGAATGGTGGAGTCAACCCCAGTATCCTTGACAAACATAAGGTTTGTGCCTGGTTCTATTACCCTGGTTACCAACACAGTTTCAACAAGACACAGGGTATTTTTTAATTCTGAGCTGGACAGTAATACTACCATATCCTGTTATATGGCTGCTATGCTTCATATCAAGCTTTCAAAAATGAGTGACAGCTCACTGTATTAATTACGTATTGCTAATTTTGTGGGCTTGAGATGGTTATGGTGCTTAAATAACAAATGTTTGCAATGTTCTTTAAAAGGCTTTACTGAATAAAGGACCACATGTACAAAGTATATTGGTGCAAATAACACAAATTCACAAACTAAAAGCTTATTCTGAAAATTAGGACCCCATATATGCAGTTTAGCTATAGGCATATGATAAGGGCAAAAGCAAAAATATTTAATAATTGTATGTGAGCAATTAATCATTTATGAAATCATCAGCATATTTTTCATCTAAGAATGATGAACAAAAGAATGAATAAAAATTATTTCAAGGAAAGAGATCAACTTACTTGCAAATATTAATTTGAATATACAGTAATTTTATGGGGCAGTCTTGCAGACCCTAAATAATAAACTCAAGTAGATTTCATTCACACATTATGTCCTAGCTGTTCCAGCTAGCTATGCCTGTATTGCAAAGACTTATTTCACCGTAAGGGCTGCAAAAGCACTGGATGGGGCGAATCATTTGTTTCCACAGATGAGACACTTCCTCGAGCATTGTTTCTATCTGGATAAGTACAAAACACAATTAACATCAGAACACCTGAGGTGGCTAGGTTATAATCACAAGTTCAGAGCAAAACATGCCTGCATGAGAGTGAAAGGAGTGGGGAGGGCTGTGAGTCAGGGAGAAGCTGACAGATTGGGAAAGGAGCACAGGGGCACAGAACTGGAAGGCATAACCTGAGAGCAGCATGGGGCATCCCCTGTCATCACAGGCAAGCCTGTCCTCACTCTCACATAGATCCACAATACACTGCAAATCACAAAAGATTCACATCACCCTACTGCAAAAGGTAGAGTACAGGGGGCCAAAGCCTGCAATAACTCTTTCTGGTAAAGGAAGAAAGGAAGGAGGAATTAAACTGCAGAATTAAACAAATATTCCATAGCATTCCCTGCAAAGATCTCATGCCTGTTGTTACAGCTCCACAACTGTCCTTTTCCCTACTCATCTTTGTGTTTAAAATGCTCTCATTTTTAAAATTCATGGAAACAATTTCTTCAGACAGCAGACGTGCTACTACTATGCATAATGCGACGATTTCTGACCAGGCTACTCTAATATTCTCTTTTTCCTATAGGATTGGGCTCAAATCAGCTCATCCCACTGCCTGCTGAGTGGTTGCTGCATTTAAGCTAACCAAGGGTTACTATACTTGAATGTAGTACAGCAAATGAGTGCACCAGAATCCCACTGAGACAGCATGTAGCCTGCGGGTACTAATGGTTGATCAGGAAGACCTTAAAGCCTATTTAATGCCAAAGACTAAAGATCTTTGCACCTCTTTCTGCCATTTTGCAATTCATTACAGTATCGAAGTCAGAGAATGAAGGGTTCTTTCCTTATGTAGCAAATTAAGAAATGAACAACTCTGTTTCGTGTGTTTCTTTATAATGCAATATGATTCATGCCTCATCTTTCATGCAAGCCAATATTTCTATGATTTAGAGCCTGGATAGCTATAAGCCATCAGTACAAAGTACTCTGCTATGCAAGAATTTAGAGGATAAATCCCTTAAGTATGGGTTCATGGCTATTCAGCCCAAACATCCCACATCTATCTATTTAATCTAGCTAATTTATCTATCTCTATATTTATAAAGCATCCAGTCACTGGTAGCCAGATGCCACCAATGTAAAGGTAATTTATTGACAAATTGGTTTTGTTGCTGTGGCCCTGAGAGACACAGTTCTGTCATTAAGATTTTACGATCATTCACATTCTGACCCATTATAGTCTTTTCATTTGGACTGGCCCATTTATCTTTGCAAGCAATAGCTTGGGATGGGACATGGCGGGGGAGGGGGGACTGGAGGGAAGAGCTGAAACATCCCAGATCATTGTGTGAGCTGCTGTGTCTCTCTTATCACATAAGGTACCCCTTCAGTAACACTGAAATAACACTTGTTAGAGGTGTTACTTAAGTAATAAAAAGGTTAATTTGGGGAAAATCAGTGTGTTTTCATTTCCTTGTTCCCTATTATTCGGAGTAACTGTGTGAAACTTTTCCAAATAGTCAGTATTTTCTCTGGAATTATACTTCTCATTATTTGCCAGGAATGATTATGCTCATTATGTATCTAGGTTGATATATAGACAGTTGAGAATGACATTCACAGAATTGAAATATCCATGTTTAAGCTCACACATGAGAGAGCTGTTGTTTCAAGAGGACATTTCCTGCTGCTGTTCCTAATAGTGAAGGTCCTGCTGTGCTACTTTTGTTTCAGCTATGACGGGACAAGTTCTTGCCTGCAGGCGAGACTGAACTTCCAACATGATCATGTTATTCTCGGTGTCTAGTGAGCAATGTGGAAAGCATGGGGTTTTGATTTGAGGATGCAGGAGAGCTATAAGGATTTAATGTCTGGAATGAATCATGCTGCTAGAGTTCACTCTGCCACTGGTCAGTCATCCTTTGTGTGCTCACATATCGTTACAAATCATTGCGTGCTGTTATATTAAAGGAATATTTCTGCATTTGTTGTGTCAATGAAAATTTTATAATGGCAGGAGTTTGACTTGGTTTTATTGTTTCAATAAACAAAATGCATGTGGAACTGTAGCAAGCAAAATCTCAGCCAGACTGTAGAGCTTCAAACTTGAGCTGACAAGTATATGTAGTGCAAACATCCTCCATTTTCTTCCAGAAACTAGGCCAGCTAACGCTGCCCTCCAGAGCAGGCTGATTCCCCAGCAGTTTAAAGCAGCCTCTTCCATGCCTCTCACCAAAAGATTGAGAACAGCCAGTCCCTATATTCTATCCCCCAGCTGTGCCTCATTTTTTTCCAGATTTTGAAGTAGAAAAGAAACTGATTGCTAGATAACACCATGTAGAAGATAAATGGAGATTTTTACTGTTTTATCTATGGGTGGTAATGGCACTTTTCCTAGGAGTAACAGCATCACTCCCAATGGCATTTAATGGCTAAATCTGTGATATTATGCTATAGAGACTCATATCTTTGTAGATGACTGCCATTGTTCTGGAGTACCCTTAAAATAACAATGTAAGGGCACATCCTTGTCCAGACTTTTGCTATGAAGCACTCACAGTCCAGGCCTTTCATTGTCCAATGCGTATAATCCAATTTTATATCAGATGCCTACATTTGCTTCATTTTTCTGAGAAACTACAGATATTCAAATGTTTCACATTTAACTACCTCTATTTTTTTTAACTGCTTGATTCTTATTTTTTCCCCTCACATACTGCATACTAAAGCATTTGTTCAGTCAACTTGAAAGAATTACAGTCAAAGGTGTACCAAGGATCCTCGGCAAGTCAGGTTTTGATTGCCTAAAATCATTCCAAATAAAACCCGAAGAAGAGTTGTGCATGGTGCTCTCTGATGCATGAAGGTGCCAGGGTCAATTTGACAACCGCAACAAATCAAGAGTGGTCTAGGGCTCCTGCAACTCATGGTAGTGAATGACACTTGCCAAGAGAGTTATTCTCAGTGGAGCCATTAGGACACAGCAACACTGTGGAAAACTCACTGCTGCTGAGTATCCACTGTGCCAGAAGAATTAGTATTTGCACACATAAATCTGGATCATGCTGTATTTGTCTGTATAGTTCTGGCAAGCATCTTTTCCTGTTTCCAGTATGATGAAAAAATGATGTCTTAGGACTGAGCATGACTCCCTATCAATAAGTATTTCTTCAAAATCGATGCCCATATTAGTCAGTACACACACTACATTTCACTCAGCTGTGTGCACACTCCATGCATTTTTTTCCCCTGTGCCACAATGAACCTTTACAGACAGTTTTGGTGTTCCGTGCTTCTTGATAAGCAAAAAAAGTTAAAGCAAACGGAACCACGATCATTTTCATCTGAACTCTTTCCTGGTTCCTGCACCTAATGATGCAGGCTCTATTTCTCCCTGTTCTCTGGCCCATTCCTTTCCAAGCGCACCTGACACACAGAAGGTTTAATAATTTACAGGTAGAGGGCCTAGTTTGCCAGGCTAGGGACATATTCCAATTTCTTTCCACAACTCTAATGAGACAAAGCAGTCAGAAGCTTACTGCTACCGCCACATAAAATCAGATTTATGAATGCTTTTTGTCAGAAAGTGGTGCAAGGCAGTTTGAGTGTTCCACTGAATTTCTTCTAAAGTAAAGTTTCCCTACCTGCTAATGGAGGAATCAGTATTCTGAGTATTAAACATTTTCTTCCTAATTAGAGAAATTAGATCAGATTGGCCTAATATGAAAAGCACCATGCAATTCTACCAAAAACTACTGGCCTTATATTTAGTGATTGTTACTCCCAGAAGACTGCACCTTTAGAGAGAGATCTTTGCATGCGATAGCACTCCTGGGTGACATGTTGAGGGGAGGTTGGATGGTATGGAGCCAGTGATCCTCTAGATGATTTGCCACTGCTAGCAGGACTCCCAAGAGTTCTCCACAGCTGGCAAAGGTTATTCTAAACTCTCTGAAAATGACAGCAGCACACATGGTGTATCCTCCTTTCTCAGCAAATGAGAAGATGCCCATTGACTTTTGTTAGTTTGCTTTTCTCTGCTTCCAATGTGAATTATTCATTGCTTCTGTTTAAACAGTCTGGATTTTTGGACCATTTGAAGATACAGCATCAGCATTACAATTTCAGAAGATAGAGTACAAAGGTAAAAACCGTGCACATCATATATGGTGGCAGCACATCTAGCTCTAGAAATGGCCATATCTGTGATATTATATTCTGAACCAGATGGTGCTGTCAGACAGTGCAGAATGACAACTTTCAGATGATGCAGAAAGGGTAACGTGCCTATGCAGTGAAGGAATTCTATCTCCACTTGCTGCATTTTTTTAACTTCAGTTACAGATGGTACAACAAGGATCATCTCAGGAGGAAAAGTAAGACTTCCTCATGGCTGATGTTAACTTAAAAGGATCTGTCAGAACATTTAGAAATTAGGTAGTCAGGCCCTTGTTCCTAATGACTGTCTATGGCTTCCTCAGAGTAGAAGTAATAGTGCAGAATAGAAGAAATTGGGATTATTTTTTTTTTATCCAATCAAGCAACATTTCTAATGAAAAATATATATTAAAACCTGACAATTTTGTTTTTTCTTCAAAAACTAGTTCCATTGTTCTAAACTATCACACGTTGCTTCACCACTCAGAATTTTCTTTTCATGGACATTTCTTTTACTTTTCTGCTCGTCTTGAAAATATTCATAAGCAAGCAAAGTATTGCTTACCCAGGACTAATTCAAACATGGGTTTTACAGCTAGTAGACCAACCATCCAAAATGCAGACTTTCCTCCCCAAATATCTCAGCATTATATTCAGCATTCACCCCAGAAAGCACTGTAATACTACTAGATAACCAGACTTACCTAAAAATGAGGCATAATCTTGTGTTCTCTTAAACTTAAAATTACTTGGCTCCTAACTACAGAGGCCACTCGCCAAAGTATCTTCTTCCATCCAAACTAATGGAAATTAGCACATCAGTCCATAAAGTGCACAATAAGACCATGTTTTATGCAGCCAAAAAAAGGTAACAATTACCAGGGCATTTATTTTCATTGTGGCAGCTAAACTCAAGGAAGATGAATTGCATTTCAGAGAATCAACACCTCAGCAGGTAAAATTAACCACTGAATTGATAATGAGAGGGGGGGAAAAGGTATAAAAATGGAACACCTACTTATTGCAACAAGCTTTTTCCTGCAGAAATGCATTAGAAGCATGCAATTAACAGTGGCTTAATTTTGCTGATCTCAGCCTACTGAAGCCGTGTCAAAATTAGCCAAGTGCGAAACTTACAATGACAAACAGTCAGAACTTTTATCTCCAAGGGGAAAACATAAATAACAGATTATTTTACTAATTTAGGACTAAAATATGGTCTTTAATCATTTAATGGAGATGTGGAGGACCGCCAGAGAAAGGAGAACACTTTTCCCAGTTGCAAGCAGCTCAAGTCTTTGCCATGTTTCTCTTGGTCCATATGGCACATATGTCTTTTTGAAAAGGATACAAATGTACTTTCGGATGGGATGGTTAGGAAGAAGGATGACAAATGGGTATCTCACTGAATGTACCGGTGTGGGGAAAATCAGCATGGTCTAGAGGAATTAACACAGAGACAGCAGTCAGGTATTCCTGAAACGTGATCTAAAATCAACCTGGTAGCACCTATCACCTCCCCTTAGTGCAAAATGTAGCATGGGAATGAAGACACCTATCTTCCCGGGGCAGCATTTATTAAGACTGTTTCATAAAAACAGTTATTTTAAATTCTTTAATATATAAAAGTATTCCTTATAATTTCCAATTACTTTATTATTGCAAACATTTTTAGGCCTAAATTTGCTCTTTCACAAAAGGAAAATTATTTTATGGAAATCATGGTCTCTTCTCCTGAAGCATTATACATTTGCAGAATTAGAATGGATGGGAGTACTGCTTTGTGTTCCAGAGTAAAAACACATTCATACACTTTCTTTTGTAAGATTTCTTTCAAAGGCTCATCTACAATCATCTAGCTCTAGCAAAAATATGGCATCCACCAACAGCTAGTTTTTGCTTGCTTGTTTGTTTTTTTCCCCACTGGCGTTCCAAACATTATAAGCAAAGCCAGCAAAACAAATTTACATTGGCATAACTACATCTCATAATGGTTCTACTAACGTAGTGATGCCAGCCTGGGGAAGAGACTTTGCACAGTACTAGCAGGCAATGTTGAGAAAAATAAACCAAGCCACATTTTTAGCTAGTGAATATAAATATCTTGAGTTTGTTTTTTATTTGTTTTATCACCTTAAAAAGATGTATAATTCATCACGTGATCAAAAGCAGACATGGCAATGGTATTGAGACAACCATACCTGATGTGTTCCAATTGTATCATGATGTACTGTATGGAAATAATTATCCTGCTGAGGGATGAAAGAGTTAATGCATAAACCAGCAAAATTTGTGACAGTTGCATCTGTCATAGAATTGCTGGAGACAGTTGCAAAAAGACATCTTAATCAAGCCAGGATCAGTGATTTGTAGTCTTAAAATTCTACGCAGTTCTCAAAAGTAGGGATAGCAATTCAGCCTCTGAACTCCATGCCCACTGTTTTATCTAAAGCCTGAAGAGGTTTCTCAAAAGCAGTTACTGATTCCTGATACAGTTCTTCCAGCATATGAATGCAGACAAACTCCACTCTGGTGTTTTAGCTGTGAGATACTGAATCTCTTTAAGAGCTTCTTCAAATAAGGTCTGGAGGTTTGGAACCTGTCATATATATAAACACCATACGAAGCTGAAGGTAGTTTCAAAGACTGCATCCTTGGAAATACATTGAGGTATGTATTTTGTACTCAGTATTAGACCAGTGTAGGGAAAGGTACTGCCTTGTAATGAAAAATGGAACTAATTCACAAGTGGAAAGTTATTGCCTAGCAGAAAACAGTTTCAAACTTCTGTAAATTATTTTCTTCAAGGCATTTTCTTTAATAGCTTTTTTTTTTTTCTTTTTTCCGTTGGGGTTTTGGGGTTTTCCCGCCCTTTTGATAGAAATATTTTGGTTCACATACAATGTGGGATGTTAATTTCCTTCATCCTTTTGATAATACATCAGTTATCTCCTTCTCAATATCACTGTATCAGGAAAAATCTGAATTGTCAAATACAGAAACAACAATCTGTTTTTAAGCTCTTCTTTCAAGTTTTGTTCTTTCTACAAAGACTCTGGTACCTCTTTGATAAAGTTAGTCCTCAGCAGCATAACTCTCAATGACTTAATGTAACAGCATTTTCACCCAGACACTGTTGCCCCAAGAGATGTCAACAGATCAAAATTCACCAGCGCTCATCTCATCTTGGTGAAGCTTTATGAAGTTGTCTCTCTGAGGATGACTAAGCTTCCCCAGACCAAAGTTTATGTTCACAGTTCACAAGAACAAGGGTGACATGGCCACTGACAAGTACCAGCAGCATTATTAGCTTTAGCAGTCATGCTGTCCAATCCAATTTTAGCCTCTGCAGACCTGTCCATAACTGAAGTTCATGAAAGGTCAGCTCTGTCATATGTGATCACCACAAAAAAAAAATAAAAAAAACCAAAACAAAAAACCAGATTAGTGTCTCTGTTCCCATTTTGCTGGATAGTGTGGCTTTATCCACTTGCTCTTTCTCCTGGAGTGCTAGAGCAATCTTCATTAAAGTCTCCCAGAAAGCTAGGACAGATAAATAGGTTGTACATGAATTGTGCTTCCTTCACTGCCCTTCACTGCCCTGCACATTCACCTTCTCCATAAGGTCATATTTCGAGACTGAAGAGAGGAACTGGCCTGAGCCCAGTAGCATGAGTGATACGTTTCATCATTGATATTTGATGTGGTCAATATCTACATTGGTTGTGTCAGTCGTTAACGAGTAAGAGCCACTCTCATTTTGCATTATGGCCTGTGGCCACAGAAGCTGTGGGGCAGATTCTTGTGATCTTCCTGGGATTCTTGGGATCTTTCCTTGGCTTCTTTCAGCACCTACTACAGCTCAAGTCCAGGTTTGAACAGGCATCTGTGGGCAAACACACCATACCACATCTAACTTTTGTGTCACGGGGCACTTGGTTTTGCTCAAATTTTCTTAATTGAACCATTTCTACCATCGAGTGCTAGTTAGGGTTAGCACTCTAAGTGGCTCTTACTAAAGGATATGCAAGGAGTTCCTCACTCCAAACTATTTTCTCAGATACCTACCTATTTTTCCAAAATTGCTTTTCACTGACTAATTTGTCCTGTGTGACTTCAACCTGTAAGCAGAGAGCACCATGCAGGTATGTCTGTGTTTAGATTTTTCTGACATAGGGCATCAATGTGGATTGTCCCTCTGCATCTTTTTCTTTTAATTTATCCCCTAAGTTCTGCTGGTTTTTATTCCTTCCCTGTATTTTTTATTCCTTTCCAATCCCTTTATTTTATTACATTTCCCTTTCCCATTTGGATTGCCTTGTAAAGATAGATCACCAAATGAAAATATCTCAGAGCAGATATCTTCTTGTACTAAATTTACAGTCTTATCTGCTTACATGTTCTCATTACTGTTGTTATTATGTTTGGACAGGACATAATTTCTTTCATCTTTCGAAACTCTCAGGAGTACTTTGGAGAACTACACTGCCAGTGTAGGCTTGCGTAGAAGAACTAAAAGGGAAACGGTATTTATGAACTACATTGTGGTTTTGACCACAGCCCACAGCTAAAGACATTACAAAGGTGCACTGTTGTGTGCAGGAAACTGAAGCCCATAAGGAATGGGCATCAAGCTGCCATGGAAGTACATTTTGTCACATTCCTTCAAATGCCCTGGCACATTCATTACAGTTGTCTCTCTTTTGACAAGACATCTGGGGCCTCCTTTGTATTCTTCTTCAGGCGGTTGACCATAGGAAACATCATCAAAACTGCCCATGAGCTTCAACTAGAACCCTAATAGGCTTCATGAAGGGAGAAGATAGGCCATCTTAATGTCTAGCTGCCAGGACCTGAGTCAGTGTAGAAGAGACTTTCACCCTTCCTCGTGCCCTGGTGTCTTTAAGGGTTCCCTACAAGCCCTAAAACACTTCAATAATTGTCAGCCATCAGATCAGCTTAGTACTGTGTAAAGCTGAAGTCTGAGCATCTCCTCTCCCAATGGCCAGGAAAGGTATGACTATATCTGCGACTTAAAGATTTTCACTTGGCTTTTTAATCTTTGAGTCCTTGTCTTGTATGCAGCCATGTGACCTTCATAGGATCACAGGCAAAGCTATCTTTCCCTTGTGACAAGGGGACTTCTTAGCACTGGGAAGAGCTGGCAGTTACTCATAACCTTATGAGTAACGCTGTGTTTGCAGAAAGCTGAGGCTTAGCTACTTGCTCTGCCATGCTTGCAGAGCCTCACTGTGAATATAAACACATAGCATGTTTCAGACCATAACGCGTGGGGATGTGCATCCTGCTTATTGAACTGAAAATCCTTCCTAGTTTATAAAAGGCAGAGCAACAAACAGGAGCGGTTGAGCCGAAGTCTATATATAATGGATCTAAAAGATATCCTTCTGTCATGCTGAGACTTGATTACAGCCTAAGTGCTGTCAGAAGGGCCATATGTTCCATTCACAGCATGGCTTAGCCCTCTGCGGGCTCAGCAGGAGTGGGCCGCAGCTTGGCAATTTGTCCAAGGCACGTCATGAATTGACTAGGATAAAGAGATTAGGGCTCTGATCCTCCTGTACCTTCCACCTTGTGCAGAGGCTGGTGTGAGTACAAGAGTGGATGTGAATTGATACTGCTTGGCCTTGATAGTGGTTTAGCACCACTTTGGGCTCATTTTGAAAAGGTGAAATGACTGTAGAAGCAGCAAATAATCATTGACCTTAATTCCTGCCCTGGATTTCCTTTGTGCTTCTGTGTTTCTTCAATGACTTGACTGTTTCTAGCATCTACATTTGAAACAAAAATGGAGAGGAGAAGGATAAAGGTGACAGCCCCTACTACATTCCTTCACACCATTCAAATCTGCCTTGAAGCCCCAGCACCTGATCCTTGCCTGGTCATTAAAATCAAGAAGTAACAGGAAGTGCTAATGGTTGCTTGTGAACAAAATAGGATTAATTAAATGGCTCACAATGAGAAGAAGTGGTCTAGAAAATTAATGTGCTCTCCATCCGCTGGTCTCTTAACCTTACTCACTGTCCCTTTGTCCCACGCTCAGTCTCTTGTAATGGTGTTTTCTTCATCACCTTAGAAAATGACTTCTTGACTTGTAAGTCAGTGGTGCACTAAAATTTCGTGCATGACTTCTGGAATGGGGATCATGCCTAGATCCCCACTAATTTTCATGCAGATTAGTGGCTCTGTTTAGAAAGGTCAGAACTGCCAAATGGTAAAAAAAAAAAGAAAAAAAAATAAACAACAGGCAAGCTTAGCGGACTTAAGGGTTTGCTCATGAATTTTTTTCACAGAGCCCTGTAGAAAATAACCCTGTCTCTGTCACAAAGAGCACAACATTATGATTTGAAATATGACTTTTATGAGTCAGATAAGAAGTGGATATTGTACTAATGTACTGGCATCTAAAAAGGGGGGGAATGAAATGTCAGTCTCCGCTTGATTTCTGTTCTCAGAGAAATTGAACACAAGCATGGTCCCCTGAATCACAGGTATGAATCAGAGTTTCACAGATTATTCTTAGTAATTGGCACCACACTAATTTCTTCAAAAGGGCTCTGCAATTAAGGCAGACAGGACAAAAGGAAGAAAGTTGATATGGTATTATAACATTAAGCTCCATCTGTAATAAAGGGACAACCTAGTGCTAACAGGTATGAAATTCTATCTTTTGTTATATGAGGGGTCATTTGATCTGTGATTTCTTTTACACTGGACAGAGTCTGGTATTACAGCTGCACTGGAGTTTTCTGAATAGTACTTTTTTCTTTGTTTAGGGAAGGAAAAAACAAAAATTAATTCTCTGTTTCATTGACTTAAAATTGTGTAACTCAGCTATTCAAGTTTTTAATGTTAAAAAATGATGCCAACATATTAAGCCAAAAAATCACTTCAAATATTTTAAGTAGTTAGCTTTTCAAAAACAAAGCCAATTTTTTCTTGCCATTTTGGCTGAAATGACCCAGTTTTGTACCCTGATGATGTCATTTTCAATTAGTAGGACACCTACATGCAGTAAGTGTCCATACAAACTTGCCAGTTTATATGAACAAGACAAAAAGACTGGCATAAAGAAAAGCTTATTTTGTGAAGTGGTTGGGCTAGTCTGGAGGTGACTGATTATAGCCCACACTCCACATGATTTGAAGTAATTAATGATTTAACATTCTAGGCAAAGGTACAGGACAGTTGATCACTTTCTGCTTCCTGTACCCTTATCTTATGCTGCTTGATTTGTTTTGCTGTCTAAAAACACTCTAAAACACTTGTTTTAGTCCAGATTTGCATTTAGAAAGTATGTGAAAAGAAAAATTCCAGAATTTTAGGGAATCATCTGTAAATCAGGAGAGGGAGCCATGGGTTCAGAAGAGGTACTGAGCTTCTCTTCTTTTACATGGTGGGATGGTGCAGGTGTGTATCCTGCAAAACTGGCTTCAGGGAATAGTTTGTTCCACCGGATTTAGTGCTGGCAAGACTGGAACTTCAAAGCTTAGCAGAGTGACAAGCATCATTGCAATGTGCCATGTCTTGGATAGTTTGCCTTTTTAGCTGCTCAAAACCTCTTAGAGGTAGAAATGGAATGGCAAATAAAATGTACCCTTTTCAATGCACATACATAGACTGGACTTCCATTCTTTCTCAGCTGCACAAACTTGTGTTGTGTGCAGCAAGAAATACCAACCTCTGACAACCTCTTGCTAACAATTCACAAACAGAAGGGAAATTCATCACATACAAGCCTACATACTCTTATTTTGTTCACTGCTAACATTAACTCTTTTAATGATCTCCATTCCACTGACTGTTTCATTATGGCCCATGATGGTTCAGCTGCTCCCTTCTACTCCTCATGGGAGGTCTACAGTTCATTTGGGATAAACCTTTCAGCCCCTAATTTCCTCCATTGCTACTCCCTGCTAGTATGCTTTGGTGACTGTCAAAGGTGAGCTAGGAAGGAGCTACTTTGGAGTCTGATTTCATTTTATTTAGTGTGCAGAAATGACAAGCAAGCTGCAACAGTGACCCTCTGCTTTGGAAAAGAGCCAGGTTCAAAGACCATGGAACCTTTTATAAAGCTCCATTACCAGAATAGGTTTCAATCCTACACCATTCAGGCCCATTAGACATGTGCTCAAACACATTCTTTCCCCATCCCTAACACAGTAGGGTACAAGGTGAGACAGATCAGGTTCAGCGGAGAGGTATTACAACTGTATTCTCAAATTAGAGTGAAATTGGTTTGGTCAATTCTTTCATTGTGCTCCCATGGAGAAAGCTTGTCCTCAGTAAATGTTTTTTTAATCAAGTGCTTCAAGTGAAACTTCAGAAGTACTGGAAGTGGGCCTTAAAAGAAAAAAAAAAGCCTTCTTTTTTAAAGTTTGATAAAGATGCGCATTTAAATGGAATTCACAAATGGGAAAGTAGTATCGGAATTCAGGACCCACATATCAGTGTTTATCTTAATAGCTATTACTAAGCTATAAATCTATTATGTAGGGCATTGAATATTGCCTTTCACCTGTTCTTTTCCTCTTCCAAAAATAGATTTCACTCAATAACCTTCTTACTTTTGGATAAGGGGTTCAATATGCCGTGGTATCTTTTCTCCTGTCAGACATGAGGTTATTACTAAATAATGATGATAATTAAAAGTGCTTTAACTGATGTGACTAATAAATTCATATCAATGATGAAGGAAAAATCTCAACACATTAGGTTTGATATGGAAAAGCAGCCAAATGATTGATTATCCAAATGTTATCCAAAGGTTGCATGCCAAAATGGGAGCAGCAACAATTCAGATGAAAATCTTATAATAGCAGTTGCTTTGTGGTAAGTTCCTTCCTGCAGCTGGAAAAAAGAACTGCTGAAGTTTATAACTGAAGGCAATATAACCACTGATCAAAACGAGGTGATATATGATGACTTCCCAGTACTTCTCAGCACCATAATCACAGATAATGACAATTTTTGGACACTGATGAATAGCTTTCAGTGAGGTGGGGGGAATTCCAGCTTTCCGTTTTGACCACTGAATATAAATAAGCTCTGTTCTGGAATTTTATGAGAAATGCAAAATACGTTTATATTAAGAATATATATTTACAAAAAAAGATGTATTATATATTTATTTTTCATTTGCAGAATATAATATAAATGTGTATTTTTATTTATGTTTTCACTTACATTACATAAATACATAAAAATTTCTGATCTATTTAGTACAGCCTACTTTTAAATGACTGAAGAAAGGTGCTGTCTGTTCAATATGCTCTTCTACAGTCTATAACTACAATAACTATATCCCTGAGACTACTTTTCTGATACTTTCACTTTGTACCAAACTATTTGTCCTGGCAAATTCAGCTTTCAAAGATCTCATAGCTCCAGGTTTTCCTTGCTTAGGAACTTGCTCTCTTCAAAAGTAAATGCACTACCTTCTCATCTCTATCTATATGCCAGCTATTTACTTCTTTGTCAACATAAATGCAAGCATTCTTGTCACTTCAGTCATATTAGCTTCTTGTCTCCCAGCTAAATTCTTCCCTTTTGCAGGTTTGAGTAAATATCTTGTTGAATCTTATCTTCCCAAAAAGATGTCTCAGAAACCAGCCCATTTTCTAAGAACTGATTAAAACAACAGATAGGAAAAATTAGCACTTGTAACTAGAGAAAATAATAAGGTGGAAATGTTTATCCCTGTTTAAGACTGTAGCTAATCAGCTGTGTTGTTACTCTCCCCTAATTTAATACTGGCGATGTCCATCGTGCCTCTCCGTGTAGTGGCGTAAGCACAACCCTGATGTGAGCCCTGAGGTGTGCAGGCAGGCATGAGAGCATGCACCTCATCGGCCAATGGAGCAACTAAAATTCCTTTCCACTCCTCTGCCTGCAGTGCATACTGTGCCTAATGCTTTTTGGTGCCTTTGTGTGCTTACTAACAAAAATAAACATTAAGTAGCTGAAGGAAACAGTTTTAGAAACTGAATTAAATTAACCAAATGAAGTATTTATCATGAATAGCTCATCTTGCTTCAGTCCTTGTTCAAAGGCAACTCCCAGCCATAGCTCACAGCCCTGTCTGACTGGAAAGCCCAGGATTTTGTCCTTAGATTTTAGACTTGAAGTGTACTGCTGTGCTCAGGATTAGTGAATGATGTCAGTATTACGTTATTCCAAACATATAATGAGTAATGGGGACTGGATATAATCAGTTGCCTTCCCTGTCTGTCTGTCCTTGAAGAGGAAAAAGCAGAACTCCTTAAAAATTAAAATTAAAAAAACCCTGAAGAAATTCCTTCAGTTTCCTTTAAAGAAGCCTTTCAATCTGAGTGCATTAAAAATAACCACACAACCTAAACACATTCATATAAAAAGCAATTTCCTTAGATAGCAGCATTCCTTATTCCCCATGCTATTATTAAATATGCTAGTGTTTGAATAGCTTTCTCCCTCACAAATCAGCTTTTCCTTTAGCTGAGGGAAGTCATAACCCTGTGTTTATAACATCTCATGCTGTTTCTCCAAAAATAATTGTTGTGCCACCAGTGCAAAAGAGATCATGGAGACGATGAACTTTTCATACATTAAACACTCACCCTGACTCCAAAAGCAGTATTTTAAAATTAGATGCATCCTGGCTTCCAATTGTGCACAATAAGAATAAGGTGACACAGGTCCTGAGTGTGCAAATTAGAGTATATGTGGTCTCAAGACCTTGCAGTGGACACAAACAAGAGTATCAAATACAGAGGATTTGGTTTGGCAGGAAAAGAAAAACATTTCTGAGGTTCTGATTGTCTATCAGCTCCATCAACTTCTGCTGAATGGAACAGGAAGTGATGATGTAGAACCATCCTAAGATTCCCACAGATGTGTTTAGTCTCCAAATGAATAGTTTCTCTTTCAAAATATCACTTTACCTTGTGAGGATGAGGTTTTTTACTGTTAAGGTGACCAAGTACAAGAACAGGCTGATCAAGGATGTTGGAGAGTATCCATCCTTGGAGATATTAAAAAGCCATCTGGACACAGTCCTGGGCTCCTGGCTCTGGATGGCCCTGCTTGAGCTTGAGGGTGTGGACCAGATGATCTCTGGAGGTCACTTCTAGCACTGTCGCTTGAGAGCCACAGTTTACAGTCAGAAGGTGCTATTATTTCATAGTATGTACACTAAATGAGTCTACCAAGAACACTTATTCTTAATAGGGAGCAAAATTAACTGGCTAAATGATGGAATATAACTCTGTGTTCTGTTGGAAAGTGGGCATAATTTTTACATTCTCCTTACCATAACGATGTCTTTTTTTAAGATGTAACAGTTTCTATGGTAATTTTCTAATTTTACAAAAGTGACTAGAATGGCATTTCAAAAATACGTAGAAAAACGTGATTTAGGTAAAATATAGTTAAGGAGAAATATATCCACAATGAGAAAAATTACAAATTCAAGTAAAACAACAAGCCGTGGGTGTCCCCCCCCTTCCCCCAACAATACCAAACCTACACTTTAATTCACTTGAAACGTGCTTTACCCTTCTGATATATTATACCATTCAGGTGAATCCAGAACATAAAGTGCAAGAATCCTTCTTCTAAAGAATTCCTTACAGGCTCCAGAGTGATTGAACTCTTGAGGAGGCTATGTGTGACAGAACATAAAAAACAGTGTACAGATGACATTTTAATAGTTAGCCTAGTGCCATATTTACCAGTACATCCACCTTAGGAGGGGGAAAAAACCCCAACCTAACATTACTTTCAGCTCTCAAAAAGCCTCCCCATACTTTTGATGGCCTGGAGGGCTGCCTGTTGACACCCTGATGACTCTGTTGAGGGTGAAGCAGGCAGTTTTATACCTCTAGTGTCACAGCTGTCCCCCCCAGTGTTGCATTCAGCCCTGACACAGCCCCTTTGTAAGGAGGGAGCATTGCCAGCTGAGACCTGTATGAAGATAACACCTCCACATCTTAGAGGAACACAGTAACAGTCTTTTCCCTCAAAACTCTCCTGACCTTCTGGCACAAAGGTTCAAATTATGGAAGAACTGGGAAGTGGGGATTGTATATCTGAATACCCTAATGATATGGAGAGTTCTGACTCGTCTGCCTAACATTAAGGCTGAATGCCATTCAGGTGGAGACTGGAGGTAAATGCATCTCGTAGTAAAGCCACGATTAGGCACGCATATTTAGTGCCCTTTAGATTTGATTGTGTTGGCCTACATTTCCATGGTACTAAACCAAAAACTAAGTCTGGGCACACAGGTCATGGGCACTTTTCAAATGGGTATGGTGACACTAGAGAGATTGTATTTTCAATTTTTTGTTGACTCAATTTACAGGTTCCTCTGGACTCTGGATTCCATTGCTTTAACCTACAAAAGAAACTGGTTTATCTTACAAATTAAAGCCACCAAGGTTAATTTGAAAATTCATTAGAAAGCAAGTAAGAGTTCCCACCAAATCTGAAAACTGCTGTGGCCTTTCATCTCCCAGCAAATTTGTATGGCACAGAAGCTGCCCAGTTCCACTATGAGTAGTATTAATTAGAGTGATCCAAAAAGGAATTAAATGCTAAACCCACACATGAAACGCAGCAAATGTGTCGCAGAGAAAAATACTGTGCACCAAGTAGTCCAGTACCTCCAGCAATGAGTAACGATCTGCTCAGTTTTAAAAAGAAGCACACTACTTCTCGCTCCCCAAATAGTTTATTTTACACTCTTGCCCTATTAACACTGAACTGTTGGAAGTAGGGGCACTAAAACAGGGGCAAGGAAAACTGAGACATTGTCAGAACATCAAGTGGCCTTGAAGGAGAATGTTGATTAATTAGGTGACAGGTTTGACACCAAGGATCAAATGGCAGCAGCTAGTTAGCTTGTTTTGATTTCTCTAGTACAGTTATGTCCTAAAAATCCTTTATGAAAGGAATGCCAATTCTGGTTTCATTGAGGACTTAATTTGATACACTTTTCGTTCAGATACCCCCATCAGCCATCACCTAGTTTGTTTAGTTTTTCTTCATTAGAGTCTTTAATGTGTATGGAAATAAGTTATTGTGCGTGTGAATTTTAGAAGCAGGAAGTGATGACTAATTCTAGTGTGAACAGCAAACAGTTATGGGCTTTGTGGGGAAAAAAATATTATATACATTTTGGGCAAGAAAACAAGATTTTTTTTTTGCTGTTGATGTTTTTTCTTGCTTCAGTCATCAGATCATCTTTATTGGGACCAAGCCCTGAAATTAATAAAAAAAGTAGTAGGGTCATTTCATGTGCCTTATGCATAGCTCATATAAGCCACATTTATGTCTATAAAGCCACTCAAAAATACTTTTTGCCTTCCTTACGTACAGAGGGCACTTGCAATGAACGAATATTCAGATGCATTTTAATTGTTTTTATCACTTCTAGCTGTTCATTTCTCAAGAAAAAATCGCAAGGGAAGGTAGTGGAAATTGCTCAACACAAAATTGAAGATTATAATTTGCTATACTGATATTCTTCTTAACTGTTAACAAATTTTGAAGGAAAAACAACAAAAACAAACACAGAAACAAAAACCAAACAGGTAACAACAACTACAGTTTCAAATTATTTCAAGAAATTTATGATCAATATCGAAAGAATAATAATGTTAAAATGACAACATACATGGTGGAATTTGGACAAAAAAATTCAAATAAAATTTTCTGATTAAAACAATAGTTGGTAATATCAATAGAATATCAGTATTTTAAATTCTAAGATTATTTTTTTTTAATTCTGATTACTTAAGATTTAGAAAATTATGCTCATACACTAGTCCAGTTAGGTTTATTGTATTTTTCCAGTTCATCTACTAATTTGTTTGACAGGCTGAGAGAGTTGGGGTCGTTCAGCCCGGAGAAGAGAAGGCTTCAGGGATACCTTATGGCAGCCTTCTAGTACCTCAAGTGCCCTACAGGAAATCTGGAGAGGGACTTTTTATCAGGGAGAGTAGTGATAGGACAAGGGGTAATGGGTTTAAACTGAAGGAGGGCAGATTTAGATAAGATGTTAAGAAGAAATTCTTCACTGAGGGTGGTGAGGTGCTGGCACAGGTTGCACAGAGAAGCTGTGGCTGCCCCCTCCCTGGCAGTGTTCAAGGCCAGGTTGGATGGGGCTTTGGGCAACCTGGTGTAGTGGAAGGTGGGAACCATGGCAGTGGGGTTGGAACTAGGTTATCTTTGAGGTCCTTTCAAACAAAAAACATTCTGTGATTTTATGATCTTACAGTTCCTTGACTTGTTTTTGTTTTTCTAATATGTGGGGTCATGTTTGGCTAATCCTGTTTAAACATATGACCAGTTAACTCATTCAGTTTTGAAAACTGTATTAATATAAGCCAGGTATGAAAGTAAAAAAGTTTATAGCCTTTCATCAGTTACATAGATCTTTCCCTGTCACATCAGTTTTTAATATCTCTTTCTGTTTCATAAAAAAGCTCTAGAAACTAAAATGGTATCTTCAAAGAAGCTCAGTGTTAAACTGCCTCAGCTCTTCAACAGGGTCAGAGCCAGCTTTACCGTTGATTCCTCTTTATCTCTTTTCTGTGCAAAATAAAACATGTTTTGCAAAAACATGACTGCCATATTTCAAGTTGTTGCTTGTTTTTGGGAACTCTCCACATCTATTAAAGCTTTAAAACAAGAAGGTTAACTTTTTTGTTCCAGATTTTATATAACACGGTTGAAGTAAACACAATTAGTCATTTAAGAACAAAGAAACATCTAAATGTCATGTTAAAACAAACCACCGTGTCTACCGTCAGATTAGGATGAGACTGACACCTAGGTGACATTTGCTGTTTCTTTTAGATTTCATTCTGTCCACTCATAAGGAATTATTTTAGGAAGTAATAGGATTAATTAAAGAGAAATCAAGATGCATCACTATCTTTACTAAAATAGAAGAAATGTTCTTAGAAAGCTTGTCACCTTTTTGTTATTCATTCATACTTATGACTGGTGCTAGTAGCAGATGCTTGTGTCAAGAATATAAAAATCACAGAAAAAACAAGGCAGAACACTTACTTAAACTTGCATATCTGTACTTTGGAAATTTCTTAGCTAACTAAGTTAGTCTGACCAATAAAATGTACACGAGTTAATAGGAAGACATGAAAGGTTACAGATAAGCCAGCTGGATCTCCCAGGTATGTAGGTCAACTTTCCAATCTATATATTTTTTACCATTTTATTTCTGGTCTAAAAATTTTTAGAAGCAAGGGACTTAGATGGAATTCTGTCTATGTATATACATATTCACGGTGGTCATAGTAGGGAGAAGAAAATCCTTAGCATGCAATCTATTCATCTAGCACAAAGATGAGGAAAAAGATACCTGTGTGCTAGCTTTGAGCACTGAATATACATGTACACACACATATTAAAATCAGGCAGAGAGGTTAGAAACTGGCTGCAAAGGTCAGGCAAAGAATTCTTCTACAAAGAGAAATAGATCAGGAGGAGAAATGGATTTTCTGAAAAGAAATCACAATTTCCTTTTTTTTACTTCATTTGCAAAATGAAAGTCCCTCCATCTTCCTCAAAAGGATTTGTTTTTATTTTTTGGTGCAGTTAACTTTTAGTCTGAATGAACAGAAAATTGAAGAAGCAAAGGAAACAACATCACAAATTCATTTAAAATTTCAGCATAGGACATACAAGTAAATGTGAGGCTTTCACATACAAAATCTGTGTCTGTGTGTTGTCTGTTTGTTTGTTTGTTTGTTTTAATAAACTTACTGATTTAAAACATCAACCTGGCAAGGTAAAAAAAAAAAAAACCAAACCCATAGGTTTTTGGAAAATTCCAGTGCAATACCACTGATGAACCAGTAAATTGCTCAGCTGGGCTGAGTTGTGGGGCTGTACAAGCCACTTTTTTCCAGGTGTTTCTAACCTGCCTAGACTATCTTGCTGTAGCGTAATTGGGCATGAGGAAGTAGAACTCCATAACTGCACTCATATAAGCAGACATATTTTAGTGAGCACAGTAACTGCTATAAATATTGCCAGGACAAGGGCTATAGATTAGGTAGCTATAGATGGTTTCCTAATGCTCCACCTATATCTTCTGGAAGGAGCAGAGCTCTAATGCAATAATCTTGCCCTTTGTGTATGAGTGTGTGTAATATGGGTGGGTCAGTGGAATATTTGATTACAGACACAACACTTTTTCAGCAAAAGTGCTCTTATAATTTTAAAAATTAGAACACTTAACTGATTCCTGTCAAATGAAATTACAGTAATGCTGAGGTGGCACTGACATTGGTAGATGTCTATAAAGCTGATCTAGAAACACTGGTGAAATCAGCAACATTTCAAATCCTTATTGTGCATTTATTTTCAGGACACTTTTATTAATCATTAATACTAATGTTTTTTATTGATTATCAGGTTTCTCTGTGTATGGGTCATTCTGCGTACTATTTCTGTTGCAATCATATAAAAAAAGCAGAGCTTGAGAATGTGTGGGCCATTTGAAGACTAAATGGTTAAGTTTCAGCATTTAGCAACTGAAAATCTAAATATGGAGTAAGAGTATAGGTTATTTCAATAATCAATATTTAGGGAGAGGAAAAGAACACAGGAGATGAAAGAAAGAGGGAAAGAAAGGAATGGAGAAGGACATGGACTCTGTTTATTAATATATTTCCATTTGCATGTTTGTTTAAACTCTGCCAAAATGTTCTTGAAATGTTTTCTTTCACTGCTACTTCTAGGTCAGACATGCTCAATTCAGTGAGTTTATAACCAGCTCCAGGTTAAAAAACAACAACTGCCCCTCCTTCTCCCCCTGAAAAAAAAATTTTGGATATATTAATTTTCTCCTTTGCGAAACAGTTAGTTAAATTGCACTGTTTAATTTCCACAGTAATGTTTTAATCAATTCGGGAAACTCACAACTGCATCAGAAAAAAAATTATTTATTATTTACCCACAGACATTAAAGCTAAAGAATGAATTGAAATCTTACATGTGTAACACAATAAAATTAGGTTCTGAAGTCATAGCATGGGACTGAGTGCATTGTCCAGATGTTTCTTGAACTCAACCAATCTCAGTGCTGTGACCACTTCTCTGGGGAGACTGTTCCAGTGCCTGACCACTCTCTCAGTAAAGAATGTTTTCATCATATACAACTTCCCCTGTCACAGCTTCATACTGTTCCTTTGGGTTCTGTCACTGGTCACCAAAGAGAGGAGATCACTGCCCGCCCCTTCGTTCCCCCTCATCAGGAAGCTATGGACTGTGATGAGGTCTCCTCTCAGCTTCATCTTCTTCAGGCTGTATAACCCAAGGGATTTCAGCCTCTCATAAGACTTCCCCTCCAGACTCTTCATCATTCTCATTGCCCTCCTCTGGACACTCTCTAATATTTTTATGTCCCTCTTGTACCATGGCACCCAAAACTGCACACAGTACTTGAGATGAGGCCGCACAGCACAGTGTAGCAGCTAGCAATGCTGTGCTTAATGCACCCCAGGCTACGGTTGGCCCTTGTGGCTACCTGGGCACACTGCTTGCTGATATTTAACTTGCTGTGGACCAAGACCCCCAAATCTCTCTCAGCACGGCTGATCCCCCAGTCTGATCCCCCAGTCGGTATTTGTAGACAGGGCTGCCCCTTCCCAGGTGCAGAATTATGTCCCATTCCCCGACTTCACTTTGTGAGACAATCAGGGGAAACATCAACCCATGCACACTGCTTTCTGTGATGAAGAATTCAGAAATATGGAGAAAGAAGGAGTCCCTTATGCTCTGCTGATGGCAGAGGGTGAGATCCTGAGCACACCACAGCACACACATGCCAGTCTGTTCAGAAGAAGTATCTCAATTTAGATGCATATCCATCTCCTCAGGATTTAGCTCAGACTTTCTGACATAAATGACTTTTGTACTACTAAAGAGCATAGTAGGGAAGGAAATATCATTCATTTCTTGCCATTTCCAAGAAACAATTTACCACAATGGAATAGAATTTTGCTGGCCTTAAGCAGTCCATGCAAAGAGGAAAAGGAAAACTTATACCCTTCTCACAAATGTATATATCCACGTAAGCAAAGCATACTGACCACAGTTACTCTAACAGCCAGACTCCTTTAAGTGCTTCTAGAAGCTAAGTGAAGCCTATGGGGCTCCTACTTCAAGATTAACATAGTCCCACTCCTGTAAACAGTAGGTCTCAGTTAATGTGTAATACCTGAAAATCTAATAAATTGTTTTAACCAATAAACCAGAATCTTTAACAACTGGTAAATGTTTTTCTGGATCATTAACAGCAGTACAAAGTAGTGAAATCAGAATTGCTGGAGAACTCAACTCTTGGCTTCAGAAGAGGAAATTATTCAAACAATGAAAGAATAAAATGTGATTGCATGCTATTTGCAATGTTATACTATGAATGATACAAAATGGGTTCCTAAAACATCTTCTGTGTTTGGAGATGTTTCATTTTTTTTATTCCTTAGTAAATAAGTAACTCTGATCACTGAACAGCATCTAGATTAAAGGAACTAAGTGATTTGGAAATACCTGTAGAATTTGTTTTGGAGATACGAAATTGATGATTGAATACAGAATCATAGAACATTAGGAGTTGGAAGGGACCACTGAAGATCACCTAGTCCAAACCCCCCTGCCAGAGCAGCATCACCTAGAGTAGGTTGCACAGGACAGTGTCCATGTGGTTTTTTAATATCTCCAGAGAATGAGATTCCACAACCTCTCTGGGTAGCTTGTTCCAGTGCTCTGTCACTCTCATAGTGAAGAAGCTCCTTCTCATGTTTAGGTGGAACTTCCTATATTCAAGTTTGTGCCCATTGCCTCTCTTTCTGTCACTGGGCACCACTGAAAAAAAGATTGACCCCATCCTCCTGACACCCACCGATCAAGTATTTATAAACATCGGTAAGATCCCCTCTCAGTTGCCTCTTCTCTAGTCTAAAAAGTCCCAAGTCCCTCAACATCTCTTCATAAGAGATGTTCTAGACCCCTAATCATCTTTGTAGCCCTTTTTGGTACCCTCTCCAGTAGCTCCCTATCTTTCTTGAACTGGGGAGCACGGAACTGCACACAATATTCCAGATGAGGCCTCCCCAATACAGAGAAGATATATACTGTATTGTTCACATGTCCCTTTTTGTTCCCATAGCAAAAAGCCTCGATATTTCCCTGGACTATCCTCACTGAAAGCAAACCAAGACAATGAGGGAGATAGCTCCACTGACTTGGAATCAAAGGGGCTCAGCCATACTTTCTTACAAATTCACAAATCACTTTCATTTCATATATGGGCACAGCAAAGGCACAGAAAAATAGCAAAAAACTATGGTCTTATGAAATATCCAGTCACAATTTATATTGGAAAAATCTTTTTTTTTTTTTCCATTTTTCTAAATGTGCTTTTCTTAATGCTTACATTTATTATCTGTGAACAGGAGAGGTTTTTTTCTTGTTCAACAAAGTACTTGCTTCTTCAGATTTTCATTATTTTTCTTAAGAGTTCAGCTTTGCAACCTATCATTTTCCTTACGAAAGATCATGGATGGTTGAATTCAGTTGTTCTGCCTTCCAAACCATTCAAATATTGTAGATTTAAATTTTGACATTACTAGTACTCTGCTTAAAAGCAACTAATAAAAAGAAAACAGAGGGACAGACAGGGAAAAAAAAATCCTAAATCCTCTGAGTCAGAGGCTGTCTATTTAGAATATGTTTATTCAAAACCAAGCACAATGGAGTTCTGTTCCCATGACTGGGCCTCTTCTATGTTACTGTGATACTAATAATAAATTGTTATAAGCACAGAAAGTAAAAATTTTTATGCATCCAAATGACAAGGAAACTTTGACCTCATTTTCAAAAGCACCTAAATTGCCTTCAGAGCCTGCATGCCATTTACTTTCTTACACACAATGGCACTTTTGAAAATGTTACCTAAGATGTAAAAATGGATCAGTAACTGAGCCAAAACGGAGATACTGTGAATAAAGAGGCTGAAAGAAGGGGAGAGGAAAATACAATTTAAATGCATAATACATACACACACATACACATATATACTTGCAAACATACATATGTAACAGACACACCATTAGAAAACACTGCATTTAAGCAGCATATGATTCTCTTTGCCTACGTACATTTTGCATTAGCTCAATCGTCTTTCCAATTGTCAGGTACATATTACAGAAAAAAACCAGTTCTTCCAAGCATCAACTGGCTTTGTGAACCTTATGAACTCATAAACTGGTTTGTGAGGCTTGCACAAATTCAAACCACAGCAGCAACAATGTAGTCCAGAGAAAACAATATTTACCCTAGAATGCTTATTTGCAAGCTTTGCCACTTCCCCTGCTGTCTTGCTTTTAGTTTCTCCACTCTGAGACCCACATGTCTACATCCCCTTCTAAGCCTGCTAAGCAAATTCAGAGCTGTCATAGGGTAATTCAGGCAAGTTGCACACTTTATTTAAGGTGGTCCCAGACTGCTACAGAAAACTTTCTAAATTTCTGCCCTAAAATTTAACTCAAGTTTAAAAATATAAACATATGGAAAGATGCTCAATCCTTGCTGGCTGTATATAAACATTTGTACTATAGGAAGGCATTACAGCGTGCACATCATCTCCAGATTTTTTCAAGCTTTTTTGCCTTTTTCTTTATTTTTGCTTGCTTTTTTCACAGTTTTGATTTCTAAAGTGAACTTCCCAGAATTAAAAAATAGAGCTTTGTCATAATGACCTAAATCTATCCCTGTGCTATCAAAATTCTACTGAGTAAGAGTTTGATCAGGCTGGAAATGTTAACGAACCTCCTAGTGAAAGTGATCACATGTCCCCACGAAACTCCAGACTGGGCAAGTTTTACATTGCCGGACAGTGTCTGGCTTGGATGGGATTACTCAGAAGTTGGCCCAGTTTCTCACTTCCAGGAATTTTGCAAGAATGAGATCAGGCAATTGCTCAGCCCCACAATGCCATAAGGCTCTGTGGTTTCCCTCATTTTCAATACTCAGTCAAGTGGAATGGATTAGCTTAGCCAAGTCATCATGAAGGTGGTGAAAACACCATCATGATAAAGGCAGTTCTGAATTAATTTTCCAGAAGATCGTCGTCTTAATATTTTCCTGAAATATGGACTTGGATAAGAACAAGCAGGGGAAGTCAAGCTCAAGGCACAACAGATTTAAGGCTAGTTTACTGCAAACATTTTGTAAAGAGCTTGGCAGCTGTGAATTTTAGAAATAAAGTTTGCAGCATATTATTTTAATGTATAATGATATTCTTGATTGCCCTCTATTCCTAAGAGGTTTTCCCACCTTGCAGTGTTTTCCTGTCTTAATTTTATGGTCAACAGAACTGTTTCAATAATTTCTTTCAGGTGGGAAGCTCATCCCAGCTACCAGTGCCACTTACAGAGCAGAATAGTAATATGCACCTCCATAAGCTGATCCCCGAGGCAGAAGCTTTGTCTAGTGGGGACTATGGTGTCCCATCAGCTTCATCACACAGACCACAGGGACCTCATTAGGCCCTAAAAGCCACTTTCAAGAGCTGCTCAAGGACTAATATGGCCCTTTAAATCTCCAATTTCTGCTGACTCTTAAATGTCTCAAAAGCTACAACCCTCCCTATGGCAGGCAAGTCCAACTATTGCACACTTACTAACAGCAGCTGCAGAAACTGTATGGTAACTGAACCAGAGATTCACAGCCTTAACTCTTTCTCATTTCAGTTACTTGCTGCTGGATAAGCTAGCCATCAAGGAAGGGCCCAGCCACACACCTAGGCTGATGCCCACTGATTTGCCTTTCAAGCTGCCAACTACTAAGTAGCTCCACATTCTTTTCACATAAAATTGAAAAAAATATTATTTTGTAAAAACATGAATACTTTTAGGACAAGACCACAAACACCTTATGGCTATACACTTCTATGATGAATATTTCTTCCCATGAGTCTGTTATTCCAAATATTTTCCAAGTGCACAAGTGTTTACTTCATATACTGTTTGCACTGCTTGTATTTTGTCTATACTGGCAGAGAGCACCAGGATTAATAGGTTATGAAGACTGCTCAGCCCTTGCATTCTCTAAGGCATTGGCAACAAATCCAGCTGGGTCCTTGTTGACAGGTATGGAAGATCATCCCAACTGAATGAAGAAATAGAGTCATTGCCAATTATTGGCTCTTCTGAACCAAAATAAAGTTTCACTGTTAACCTCTTGCATGTTGCTCTTATGATGCATTCAGGGACAACAAGGCTTGTTTGCTGTCCATATTGACTTGAATTTACTATATAGCTATTTCACTATCCCATTCTGTTATTAATTCAGTCACAAAAGGCCATGCACTGGAAAGTTATTATTATTTATTTACACCATGCTACTGCCTAGGCACCTAATTGAGGATCGATTCTATGTAATATACAGACATATAACAAAGAAAACAGTCCCTGCCTCAGGCAGTTGCAGTCTGTGTGGCAAGTACAGCAGGTAAACACAAGTGATAAATAACACAGGGCTGGATGAGTGGAAAATAAAATGCATAAAATTTATTTGAAAACAAATGTCCCAACTTTCTACCTTCCTTCCTTCCTATTTGTCCTGTCTTCAACATCCAACTCTAGCAGTTGATTTTTAAGCCCTTTCAGTAAGAAACTTTATGCTTACACGCAGATAAATTCCATGAATAAAAATACAATAGCAATTTTGCATATGTTCTGATACCATATCTATATGCATTATAGAAAAAGTTAGAAATTTAGTGAGAAAGACTATCAGCAGCCACAAGGCTTTGCATGTATATTACAATGCATCTAATCATGAGTGTATGTACATGTTTTTCCTGTACTTCTCAGTTCACTGTATGTATACATATTAAGAGACTTCAGCATCATTATTCTCATACTTCATCATATCTCATATTTGTAGGGATGGAAAAGAGCCCGGAGAAAAGTCTGGATATATGGGTTGCAAAAAGTAGCTTAGAGAGCAGACCTGAAAATGAATGACAGAGTG
>VZTU01027224.1:737-21537 GCA_013400835.1 Zapornia atra | reverse complement strand
CCCTTCCCTCCCCCCCCATCCCCCAAAGAACTAGAGATATACTTTGACTTTTCTAAAAACCCAAGACACTTCTTTGTCTGCTTTTCCAAGGGATGGCTCTTTTACACTGTATTCATCTCCAAGCTGGGACTGCCAATTATAGCTCCACCTGGGCTCAGGAATAAAAGATGTCAGACTGCAGCCTTTTTCCTTTTTTTGACCGCTTTATACTGCTATTACATTGATTGCTCTTTGTTTCCCTGCAAATGGGGTCTTACAATTGCAGTCCACCTCCTTCCTTCCCTCTACCAGACTCCCTACTCCTTGTTCCAAGATTTTTTTTCTTCCTTTTCTTCCTTTTTTTTTCCCCTTTATTTTTTTTCCACTATTACTATTAATTTTTTTGGTAGAATTTCAGTTTTGATAAGAATCACTCACCTAGCTCCGAACCACTCCTTTATTAGATTTTAAACCACACTTAGAGACAAGCAAAGGTAAGTCAGCAGCGAGATCGACAGGGATGCTATCTTTATCTAGGAATAATTCAGCACCCTGCATCTCATTTACACTTTATGATTATAACTGCTTTTAATACAATTTCTCTGTTTGGTTTAGACACCTGATGTGGATTCTTCTGAATTAGAAGTGGATCCCTGCCCCTTTGTGGTCTGTTCACATCTGCCCAGAGAGCAGAGCAGGAAAGCTACAGCCAACAATGTCAATACAACCCTATAAAGATTAATAGGGTACCTGAAAAGCAACAAGGACTTTGAGTGATTTCAAGGATTCCAAAGACTCAAGAAATCAATTTCAGTGAAAATGTCCTTGCTAATTTAGTACCTGAGAGTATTTGACACCGCTGTACTCCAGTAAGAACACTAAGCAACATAAGGATGAGATTTCTGTGCGTGCCTTTTGCAATCAGCACTGCAAATGAAAATTAATGCTAGCTAAATCCATATGGACAGAAAGATAAAGAATACCCTTCTAATACCTATCTATTCAAAACAAAAGTTAGCTCTATTATTATCTTCACATCTAGTGAAAAGAAATAAATCAGTAATGGATAATAAATTATGGAGACTGGCTAAATAAGAGTGCAATATTGTCTAAGATATTAAATCTTGCATATCGTATCGGAACTGCTGCAGCATTGCCTTAGCACTGAAGAACCATGTGAGGCTGCTGGGTTAAAAAAGCCCACAGCTACTCCCAACATGAGACAATTTGGATGCCAGAAGACTTGATCTTATCATTGTTTCATTGCACATTAACAAAGACACCAGCTCAGGCTAGATGCTTGAAATAGGATAAAAGCAATCCATAAAATAAAATCTCTCCTCTGATGATGTCGCGAGTATTAAAATTCTGTTTATAGTGAAGATTTTTATGTGTCTTAATTACATATTGGAACTAACTATTGTCAGTTCTGCCATGCTGAAAGAGCCTTAATGATGACATTATTGTTTGAATAGAATTTTTATGCAGATCTAATGTAAAAAGAAAAGTAATTAATCAAATTTTAAGTTTACTTGATCTGGGAATAGAGGTATGCTACAACTTTCCCTAATGCTATTTCAGTCTTTGTGATGCAAAGAAGGTCTAGAGTTTTGAACTTCCAAAAACAAAACAGAAGATAAAACTACAGACATCTTAGAGGATTGCAGAAGAGACAAAATACCTAATAAGGGATATATTTCTTCCTCTAATATCTATAAAATATCTTATATGCCTATTTTTTTTTCTAGGAAACATTTCTATTTCTATTTCATTAGCACTTTTAAGGTTATTACCCAGGTCCTTTTTCTAGCATGCCGAAAAATTTACATATATGGGAATAGCAGGGAAGCAAGCAGATGAAGAGTGTTAAAATGAGAGTGATCTGATATACACTATTGGCTGCCAGATGGTACAAACCAGATGTATAAGGATTTTTGACAAGCAGTAGCCACATTCACGTTGCATTATTTCATTGCAAAGATGCTGGAGAAAATAGGTATCACACTGGTCGTCTTTTTTTCTCCTTCTGTTTTGTCAAGAAAAACACACGTATTTCACAGAGCTTCAGAGAGATCTGATAAACTTTGCACAGACTGTATATACACACACAGAGATATTGTATGTACACAGACACACATGCATATTACAGAATACGCACACAGGTGTTTGTCTGAAGCTACATGTACAGACACACGACCAGCAGCACACAACGTTTTATTATGCTACTTCACTGTGAAAGGAAAGAGAAAACTTTTGACCATCAAAGCATAGCAAACATTGTGATCCTGAGTTGTATGCCTAAACAAATGTTTTATGCTTTAAGGTTAGCTATGCATTGCCCAAGTTAAAGCTTTAGGATTTATATGTTTGAACCCTACCTATCAACTCCGTGTGTCTAGCCTTGTGTGAGTAACGCAGTTTAATTGCCGTAGCCTGTGGCAGCATGAGGACAAGACAGAGCAGTGAGCAAACCCCGTCTCCCATCTCTGCTGGCCGTGCCGCTCGCTTGCATGCACTATCTTGCTTGGCATCATGGCAAGCAGCACCCCCATTTAAGCAAAATGTGTCTAAAGAGTGAGCCTCAGAGATTCGTTTTATATTTGCCAGGGTCACAGGCCTCATCTGCACTGACAAAATCTAGTGAAAAACTTGTTAAAGGGAAGAGAAAGAGAGAAGCGGGGCAGTCAGAATTAATAGCTCCTGTGCTAGTATGAATGGTGTCAAGAGGTGTCTTTAAAATACAATTTCAAGCTAAAATTCAGAAAAGAAACTCTCAAACAAATATAACAAAAGCACAGGGAGGTCATGCGGCTACCACTCATTTGTGCTATTCAAATAACCATCACATTGAAATGATGTTATTGCCAGAAAAGTGGTGGTTCTGACAAAAACATCTGTTTCCTATGAGTCGTCTGAGTAACATCCATGGAGCATACCAAGAAAATGTATTTGAAGCACAGGTGTGGGAGTTAAAATCTCAGTGTTCATTACTGGATTTACCACAGCGCTCATGCAGGACCTTGAGCACATTTGTGAATATCACTAAGTTAATGTGTCTTCATCAGCTAAACAAACACACCGAAAGCTGGTAGGGTTAAAATACAGTTGATCCCACTGAAGGCACCAGGAATCTGTTCTGGATTAAAAGTATCAACACACCTTCTGCCAGCTAATTTATGGGCATTAATACTCATGATGTATTTTGTAGTCCTTAGATAAATAACCAAGCATGGAAAAAGGGCCATTCAAAGACCACACTTTACAGTGCTTTGTACAGATGACTCATTATTTTTCTGGGAAAGAAGGTCACTGCCTCTTGAATCATCAACAAAATGGCAGTAAATTTTGATTTCAGACTGTGTGCAGGGCCTGAGGGGAGGAAGGACAGCAAGGAGAGAAAGAGTTTTGTAGATGAATCCTGAGAATTTTAGCCATCAGGTTTTTTCCACCTTTTTATTGAGTCCAGACACAAGGAGAACTTGTTCTGTCTGTGGAAAAGGCCAAAGACATAGCCCTTTTACCTCATCAACTCAAATTTATTGGAAGACATCTTCTAGAGGCCATAAGCCTCTCGTCAGCAAGCCCTAGCTTCAGCATTTCTGTCCAGGTGCTCATGTGATTCCTGTAACTTCATGTTACTACTGCTGCCACCTTGGTTGTCATAGGCGTGTGAGGGTGGAAAGACCAGTTCTCCATGAAGGAATCATACTGTGAAAAGAAACTGAGACTGACATCTGACATCTTAGCCATCACCATACCTGCTGTAGCTAAGCAAGTTAAAAAGGGACTGCGTCTTACAGTTGACTTTAAAAGATTGGCTTTTTCTATGACTCCATTTCCTTTGATTTATCCATTTTATTGGAATTACTGACAGTCAGAGATCACATCAGAAGCTGAAATGTACCAAGAAAAGTAACTGCATCAAACCTGAAGTCCCAGTTGTTAAAAAGACTATATTATGATGAATATTATACATAAATATATGTATATCATCGAAATTATTATTCCATAACCCTTAAAATTATCACAATTTAAGTGCCCTGCCTGGACCAAAATATCAAGTGCAGATATCTATAAATTGGACTTCAAGAACCTGTATTTCTTTCATCTGAAAACCCTCTTAAAACAAAATGCAACAAAGTCTCTGTCTTGTCAGTGTCTTATTTTAAAAGATCAGTAGTCCGCATAAAATTGTTTTTTTTTTACAAAAAGCTTTCTCATCTGCTGGCTTCAATTTCCCTAAAGTAAGTTCTTCACATACCCATAGCAAGGACTGGGTTCTTCACAAACCCCACAGCTTCTTCTGAGGAAGGCACTGTTGTTAGCACTCCTTGAGTTCATGCTTTGTTTCTGGGCTTCTAGCTCTAGGAGTGAAACTAGTCCTTTAAGTGTTCACAACACTGAACAGAGTCTGACCTAAAGAGTCCCCCCTCAAGTATTTGCTAAGCAGCGGCTTAGCTTAATACACTCTTCTCTTTCCTGTGTGTCTTTGCATGCAGATGCCTCTCGAATTAGATCAACACACTCATCCAGAAAACAAACTAACATCAGGCCAGCATAAATTGTGAGATGGTAGATCCATATTTGTTAGAAAGGGCAGTTACACACACAAAAAAACTCAAACCAAAAAACAAAACCAAAAAAGTTTAAGTTTGCTTTTTTAAATTTGTTTTGGATATAGAGGGTAAGTTACTAATTTCACTTCACCCCCTGCTCAGTAACTGTGAAAACAAAATATGGCATAATATGGCATACTTAGCCTCAACATCATTTAATTGTAAACTGAACATAAGTGGCACATTCATCATGTTTCAAAGGCACTCACTGCTCTCCCTTATCCCACGCTTTCCCACCTAACAGCTCTACTCAGGCCAGAGGCCAGACCACTGTGAAAGATGGGTGGGAAATAAACACCGTGAAGATGGAGCCCTGGGGAAGTGAGATGACAGATCGCACAGCACGACCCAAACGACACACCTCGGGATGGGAAGGTGAAGCTGCATGTCTAGCTCACAGCTTCCCATCCAGTCTTGTGTAAATCAGAACAGTGCTGAAAACTCTGGCTGAGACAAGTTGTTTTCTTTCTCTCTTTACTGGCTGGATTTCACATGCAAACTGTGTACTTCTCTGAGCTAAGTACCGAAAGTAGGAGGTCTAACATTTATATCTTTGCACACAAGCCCTATAGGTCAAAGGTCAAACTCAATTAATTCAATCCAAAATGTCTAAATCAACAGATTAATAAAAAAAAAAATCTATTTTTCCCATTATGGTAAAGTTCAAAAGTAACAATCTCATGAGTTATATATATAAAGGTTTTTTTCCACTAGAGTATCTTGCTACAATATGGAAATAGGAATCAGTTTAATTCCTGTCCAGTATAGTCAGCATAAACTGTTTAATTTAAAGCAGAACTGGGGAACTCCTGAGACTGATTAGACCAATAATAGCCTTAGCTTGTAGTTGGACTGAAAAAGCATAACTGAAGAGGAACTATGGTTTTGCTTTCTAGGAGGGAAATAACTCACATCAACTTCTTGCATCATCACCAGGAATTGAAAACCATCAACAGAGCAGGAGAGCTGCCATATGGTGTCAGATCAGGTCCACATGCTTATGAAAGAAGCAGAAAACAGCTATTGTATGTCTGTCAGCCATAATGGTGTTTTCAACATCAACACCACCGAGGTGTGCTTCAAATCTGATATCAAAAGGGATTTTCATAAGTTTGTTTTAAGAGTGTGAGGGGTTTGTGCAAAGACTGACCAGGGAGAGGACATTAATGTAAATCTGTAAATGAGGAAAAGGGCCAGTTTAGTAAAAGCGTAGGGATGGGTGAGGAGAAGACCATGTTTTGCATACCTAAGGATAAAATGAGGGTGTGGAAGGGCATTTTGGGGTTTGGATCTTACTCTGGGCATTTGGAGACAACCAAGTTTTGTGCTGTCTTATCCGTGCTGCCTTCTGGGAATGATACAGCCATGCCCTGAACCATGCCTGATACTTCTATTGAAAAGTGCTAGCTGGCAATAACCAAAACCTAGACAATGAACATGCTGACTATTAAGCATGCAGACAATCACAAAACAGTGCTTGATTTCATTCTGTGGTTTGGTCTTATGTAGCATTATGATTTATAATTTATAATGTTACATAACACAGAGCCAAAAGTAATTCTCATCACTCCTAAGAGATTTCCCTTCCAACTATCAAAGGGCAGAGTACTCACAGAACGCTGCTACTGTGCTTTGTTTCTTCCATAGCCTGGCAACTGTCTAATATTAAATATTATGTAGAGATAGTAGTAAGCCAAGAAAACATGGAGATATGTCAATATTCCTAAGAAATACTATGCATCTTCTATTCTCTTATGCATTTTTTCCCTACATAAAGAAGACTTCCCATTCACTTCAGTGGAAGTTTTTTTCTGAATAAAACAGATCCTGTTCAACATCAAGGCTTAGTGCCACTCCACTGGTGTTTCCTATGTAGATCTGACAAAAGTGTGAGGGAATGAGGAGCTTGCATTAGTACAGCACCTCAGTGGGTAGCATCTACTCCTGGTGCCATGCAGCAGGATTTAACTTGCAGGAACACTGGCAAGAATTTTGCTCCTCCCTCCTCTGAAATTACCTTAGCAAAGGTTGCTGAAGTTGATTGCATGAATGTGTGTGTGCGCACACACGGGTGAGACTCCGTTGACTTGTTTTCATACAATCTGTTAGAATCAGGTGCTGGAAAGGTATTTTAAATCATTTTCATCCAAGGAAAGAAATGACTGATGTTTATAGCTATCCTTTTCTTGGATACCATTCAAAATGCTAGCCTTAAATTTCTATCTGGTAACACATTCCTTTCATGAACTGAAACCAAAGTGAGTCATTTGGCTTGTGAGAGACATCATTATTTTGAACTGTGTGCTAATTAGTTCACTTCCACTGATTATCATTAATACCTATGGCTGTATGTTTCGCATAGGCCAATAATATGCACATAAAACTGGTAAAAAAACTCAGAGTGACTTAAAAAAGATTAACCAGAAGCTGCAAATATGGAAACATAAGAGGCCTGAAATGAAAAAAACACATATTAAACATCAAATTTAAATCTGCTTTACAGAAGGATTAAATGTTCACTGTGGACTGTGAGAGAATCCATTTCTAATGGTGAATTTATATCAGTCCACAGGGAACCCTATCAAGGCACAGCTGACTAATGACGATCATTTTCACTTGATTTCATTAGTATTTAAGTTATAGCATGAAGTACATTCCCTTCGGTGCACTGAAAGATAGTGATTTACATACATTCGCTGCGAAGATTTTGCTTTGGCTAATATAAAAATGATTTGCTAGTTGAGAGTGTATTCTTTCTTATGCCTACCTAAGTCCACCCATTAAAAAATAAATGTTAACTTTTCAGATGACTAGTCACAACACGGTTTAGAGGCATGTTATAATAAAATTAAAGTTATGCTGTCAGCCCGAAATTATTGTTTCTTTCCAGATATGATGTAACGCTTTTTGCTAGGCAGCCTCTAGTTGTTTGTATCCAGATTTTTCTGTACAGTGTGTACACATAATGCATCTTTTTTCCCTATGGTGCCCAAATACACAGTTACAGCAAAATATCATAGTCAAGCTTCAATTTATTGATAACTGATCATTCATGTCTTTGTGACAAAGTCTGTAAAAGAAATTCTGAATATTTGGTCAAGGTTTGCAGCATTTGGAAAAGGGCAAGAAGAGCATGTCAAAAGTAAATGGCTTCCCGGGTGACACTAGCTGGCACCTTTCTCCTGGATTCCCCATCCACTTAAAAATAAAACTACTCACCCTCACCTCCAGTTCTCCCTCTCTGTTCTCTTGCCTCCTATCACTGCCCATTCAGACAATTCAGCGCACCAGACTAGCTGCTCCTTATAGACTTCTTCAGGCTTTTCCATCTTTGCAGCTTTATGCATACCCCTCTCTTTTCCATGCCGCTCTTCATCTCCAGCTGCATTTTCAACTTCCCCCCATAAAGTGTCCGGGACATAAAACAAATCTGAGCAGCACATCTTTTCTTTGCAGAGAACTCCATTCACATCAACTATCTTCAGAATATCCTTTCCTCCTAAGCCTTTATGTTCAGACCATGCACAGATAAAGCACACAGATGCCATTAAGTGAATAAAACTCTACTAATATTAATAGCAAAGCCAAAACCTGCTGTATGCAAGACACTAGCCTAATCATACACTTTTTGTTTCTTTTAAAGGGGCTACAGGAAAGCTTGCAATACTATGCTTAGGTAAGGAGGCATGTCCGTTAAACATCAGGTCTATATGCTTAAAAACTTCAGGAAACCCTGAACCTATAATTGTGTTCAGAGACACAACGGGATCAAATCAAAAGTAGAGTTTAAAAAGGAGGCTCTTAACCACATGCTAAGATGGTTCAGCAAATAAACAGAAACTGGCCTCAGAAGTTGTGCAGAAAGGGAACGAAGGGGTAACACACTGTGTTTGCCATCTAGAATCACTTGCTGTAAATCTTGGCTGCACAGGAAAGGTCCATATAAAAGATTTCTGATTTGTGTTATTGGCATCATTTACATGTGTTAGCCAGATATCCCCATCAAACCCAGAACAGACAGGGAAAGGCGAGCCCATTTGCCAGACAACTGACAGGCTAAATGGGGTGGAAAAGGGAAGCAGAGGAACAGTTGCTATTCCTATGTTGTACCTGAGGTACTGCAGTACAGAAAGCTTAAACAACTTGTTCAAATGGCATAAAGGTAAGACAGAAACAAGCTGCAAACAGATCTGCTGCTTCGTATACTTTTGCCTCAGCCCATGAGATTTTTCCATCCTTTTCATTGTTTTCCTCCTATGTTTTCATTTTATGTTTCTTTTGATTAGTGGAACTACTCAAGGTTCAATTATTCCAGTAATGGAGCATGCATGAATCAAGAGCATGTAGGATGAAAGTTTTACTTGATTTTTTTAGGATGAATGCATCAAGTTTAAATGGGCCTTTTTCCAGATCAGCTGCTGCTTCTCTCCACTCTATATAACACTCCTCTGCTTCAATGCTCTTGACAGAAGATTGCTGTATCAGCAAAAAGCTTTGAAGGTGAAAAAGTTTATTCCAAGAATCTGGCACGTTTGAGCATGTACCCTCTAACTGTAGATCTAACTCCAAAATGGGGACACACACACCCCCCGCCACGCTTCTGTCTCTGCCAGTACAGTCAGAACTTCCAGGTAAGCCTTCCATGATGCAGATTCACCTTGGTTTAGGCATTGGGTGGATCATAAGTGAAAGATCAAAAGCAGGTTTTCAACACTAGAAAGACAAAAAATTAGTGAAAGTTGGTATACAGAAAGCATAAACACACTTCAGTGAAATCACACTAGGTATCCCAAAGGCCACGAAGAAAGCGCTGTTTCATCCACTTAATGCTGGCTTCTGAGAATACTAGTAGTCCAACAGTTCCTTGTCTACTTAAACACTCAAATCTCATTACAATATTTCAGTAGAAAGTCTTTAATTTCTAAATCCCAGCTCACACATGCTCTAGCCTTTACTGTGCTGCAGAGTTCAGCTGAGACAGTCGTTCTGTCTCACGCTCCTGTCTGTTGGCAAATGTCCTTTAGCAAATGATAACTGCTTTCAAACACTGCATTTCCCTTTGAATTATTTGCAATACCACTGAGTGGTCTGCAGTTTGTTCTCTGCCCCAGCAATTCAGTTTCAAAAATAAACTGCAATATTTCAGATTAGAAAGGAAGTCTCTGAAAATATAGACTACTGATATGTCATGCATGCTAAATCATTTTGATAATTCTGACCTCAAACAAAATGTATTATTAGTTAAGCACGAAGAAATCCATTATTTTAACTTACTGTTATTTTGCCAGCCATTCAAGTTAGTTTTAAATGAGCTCAAATCATAGAACCGTGTGAAAAAGGAAAGTTTGGGTGTCTCTGCTCACGGTAACTGCTCACAGTATCTGTTGACTGCTCTTTGAATTTCAGCTTCATCTATTAAAGGAGATTTTGTGAGCAAGATGCAAACTCTGCTTGAGGAGGGAAAGTGTAAATAAAGTGGACAACTAGAAGGTCTTTATGAAATTGTGTCTGAATGCTAACTGAAAGTATTTGTCTTCTTTCAATATCCATGATTAGCTGAAACCTTTACATCTTTATTACATTTAATCATTTCAGTTTCTGCTTATATGAAAGATCAGATTCAGGTTGAAACCTGAGATAAAAAAAATATTTTCCCCATTATCTGCAAATCAGTGCATTATTGAAAGTGGCAAGGTATGTGAATAAGCTCTGCCTGAAAGTGCCACAAGGGAGGATGACAAAGAAGCAATCAGAAAGGTTTTTTTACAACTCAGAAGTCAAAACAGAGACTGAGTTTCTCCAGTGCCTGGTTTTGTTTAGTTTGTTTTGGTTTTCCATACAGAATCACAGGAAGAATTTCATTCCTTTGTAAAGCATGTTGAACAGCACAGCACGCTCTAAATGGTTGAAAATGCTACCTATTTGTTTAAACTGTGATTAACACTCTGCAGAACTCAGGCTATCCAAATCTTGATGATTAATTGAACCTCATTTAGTTTGCCTATTGTATTTACAGTAAAACAGACTCTAAAATCTTACAGTAAAATATTTAATTACGATCAACAGTATCTCATTGAGGCCATGGCTCTTGGAAAGATGATCCTGTAGTCAAAAGCTTGTAGCTCCTCCAGGCCAGACAAGTACCCCTTGCCGAGAAAGTTCTGAAAATTTAGCAGAATCTGATCTCTAAGCAGTGAAAGGCTTGTTTCTCCATGAGATCTGGAGTAGGCTTTTCTACTGGCATGATGTGTAGCCCAATTCTCTTGGATTCCCTGAAAAATGGGTTGAGAACTGGCTGTCGATCCGGTCTCAGAGGGTTGTGATCAGTGGAGCAGAATCTGAATGGAGGCCTGTGACTAGCGGTGTTCCCCAGGGCTCGGTGTTGGGTCCAGTCCTGTTTAATATCTTCATTGGCGACCTTGATGAGGCAATAGCATCCACCCTCAGCAAGTGCCGATGATACAAAGCTGGGAGGAGTGGCTGACACGCAGGAGCACTCTGCTGTCATTCAGCGAGACCTGGACAGGCTGGAGAGCTGGGCAGGGAGAAACCTAAAGAAATTCAATGAAAGCAAGTGTAAAGTCTTGCACCTGGGGAGGAATAACCATTTGTATCAGTACAGGCTGGAGAATGACCTGCTGGAGAGGAGCTCTGTGGAGAAGGACCTGGGGGTCCTGGTTGATGACAGGTTGGCTATGAGCCAGCAGTGTGCACTGGTGGCCAAGAGAGCCAATGGGATCCTGGGATGCATCAGGAAGACTGTGTCCAGCAGGTCGAAGGAGGTGATCCTCCCCCTCTACTCTGCCTTGGTCAGGCCCCACCTGGAGTATTGTGTCCAGTTCTGGGCTCCCTGGTATAAAAAAGACAGGGACCTCCTGGAGAGTCCAGAGAAGTCCAGATGATTAAGGGCCTGGAACATCTTACGTATGAGGAAAGGCTGAGTGAGCTGGGACTGTTCAGTCTAGAGAAAAGAAGACTAAGGTGGGACCTAATTAATATTTATAAATATCTTAAGCATGGAACGCAGGGGGAATTGGCCAACCCCTTTTCAGTGGTCTATGGAGATAGGACAAGGGGCAATAGCTGCAAATTGGAGCACAGGAAGTTCCACACCAACATGCAGAAGAACTTTTACACAGTGAGGGTGACAGAGCCCTGAGACAGGCTGCCCAGGAAGGTGGTAGAGTCTCCTTCTCTGGAAATATTCAAGACTCGTCTGGATGCCTATCCGTGCAATATGAGCTGGGGAGCCTGCTTTGGCAGGGGGGTTGGACCCGATGATCTCTCGAGGTCCCTTCCAACCCCTGTGATTCTGTGATTCTGTGATTCTGTGATTCTGTGATTCTGTGAAATGTTTTGTTGGATCTCCCTGAAACCAGATCTACCTTTTGAATACTCTGCTGCTCTCCACTGCTTATAAACACAGAGTAAGATTAATAATGCTTATAATTATTAATTCCACAATTAGGTAAACAAAATACTCTGCTTTCTACACCTATAGTATAGATCCCTGAGGTTTACATGTTGTAATTTATCAGAAGTTGTCAATCCTGAGAAACTTGTTAAGCTTTTGCTTACATCTTGTGAAACCCTGGACTTAATGGCAGGTGGTCCTTTACACTAGCTCATCTCTAAAATTCATAGCCAAACAGGCTATGATAGGGCATCTTAGAGTCAACCATTGGATGACAGTTCACCTCTGTCAGTGGGAAAGCATCATGCAGTTATTTCGAGCTTTGGCCTGGAATTTTCAATGTGGAAGCTGCTGTGCAAACCATCTTTGATCCATCTGTGGCCAACATTCCTGTCAGCTTAACACAGAGAAGTCACAATCATCTTGGAAAACAATGCAGGCTTAACCTTAACTGAGAAGGGTTTTGCTAAAAGGATAAATTTTTTGCTTTGTACCACCACTTCCTTAGAGATAACCATTTCCTACTCTCAGATATGAACACTCAAAAATTTTGGTGAGGTGCCACAGGCAGGGATCATGTGAGTGAGATCCATGGACCTTTGGCTGCTGTGACAATGCCACAAAGTATACAAAATCAAGCAATGCTTTATTCTACCAGACAGTAATAAGCATGTAATTATATTGTAATTAAAAAGTAATTATTTGCTGGCATCTACTGAAGATGTCTTTAATGCTTATTCTAAGTGTGACTACCATGTAATTTGTAGACAGAAATAAGTGTGCAATTACCCTGTTAGTAACACAGTAATTACCAAATACATCCAAGCATCTTTCTGTTTTCTGATATGGAGTTACTGACACCTGCAAAGCATAAATTACATAGCAGCTACATATGCAGCTGCCAGGTGATGTACAGTAGAATGCAAAGATGGCAGATATCATTTAAGGATTAAGGTCAGATTCATTAGCATAAAACTGGTGTAACAGCTTAGTGATGATATCTGAAATAAGGCCGAGCCATTGAAATCCACAGCCATAATGGCTTATAAAAAAGCAATAAATGTGTGGTAAATCAAACCCAAATCTTTGTGTGGGATGATGGATACGATAGAATATATTGTCACATTCATAAATCCGGAATTATGAGCTTATCCCTTTCGCATGAACTGATCCTACCCTACTCAAAACAGAGAGGTTCAGATGTTCCTATCACAGATAACTTGTGAGCAACAGCACTGCTGTACACAGAGCCTCAGATGACATCTTCTCACCTCCCTCATGTCATTGTTACAGTGACATTTCCAAATAACTGGTTTGACAGAAGGTGGGCCCCAAGCAGAGGAACTTAACAGGTGAGTGGGAAAGCAGAAGCAAAAGCCCCAAGGCAAGAAGTGCCATAAACATTTCATAGACAACACTGAATACATTATTTTGAGGGAAATGACATGTCATCTTTGTGAATGATGCAGGTTACATTCATTCCTGTGAAACAGACCTTCATGCCGTAGTCTAACAAGGTGCATGTTTATTCTATGTAAGGGTAGCCTTAATCTTAAAGATAAGAAATGAAACCAGGTTAACTACTTGTGTCCTTAAAGATAAATATGTGTTTATGTAGACTGCCATACACTTATCATCATAGTCCTGAAACTTGTGCATCTAAATCACACACTACACACCAAAAAATCCCTGTCAAAAATCACACTAAAACACAATCAGAGCTTAATTTCAAGACAGTTTGAAGTTTATTTATGATTAGTTCAACTAAAATGAAAATAAGTTTGGGGTTTTTTCCCTTAAAGAAAATATGGAAGAAGTAGAGAAACACAGGAGTGCAAAAGACCTCCTGGATCACAATGTCTAAACCCCAGAAAGGAAGGAAAGCAATTTATTGCAACTAATCTGGTGTGATACAAGACAACACACTCATGATGACAAAATGTAAATATTTCTCTCCATCTATTCCATGTCCCTTCCTTGGTCTGGGAAACTAAATTTTAGCAACACAAAAAGGTATGTCTATTATTTAATCAGACCTGTGATTCCAGTTATTGCTATCATTTTGTTTAGCATTTGCCATCTCATTTTACATGTTGGTGAATTTCCTCAGCGGTGCCAGAATACAGCCACTTAAAATTTACAGCAATTCATTTAATGTTCTGTCATCCATCAAGATTTATAGCAATACTGTCCAGAGATGCCTGAATCCTATATAATGAAACACAAGACTAGTGATTATAAAACAGGATGATGAAAGGGGGTCTGAGGTGTCTTTCAAGAACGTTGTGGAGGAAAATGTGAGTCATCTAAAAGCACCCATTTGAAAAAGGAGCAGGATAAGCCCTCCCTTGCCCAGTGACAATAATTCAGAGAGATATGGATAATTAAAGATTTCTCCAACAGCTGTACTGTGGGAGTGCTGCCATCCTTCTCTTCTCTGTCCACACTGGAGTCTTTCAGGGTGATTAATTGTTAATTGGCAATTGTCAATATACCCTGGAGCATATTTTGCTGACAACATAGAGCCATTCCAGTGATGGTCATTAATTTTTGCTTACTCTTGTTTGCAAAATTGCTCAAAGACTGGCGTTCATGTCTTATAATTTATCCGAGGGTTTCTGGGGAACAATAGCTTGTGTTCTATCTGCTGGCACTCTCCATTAAACCTCTGAATTAGGTATAAAGAAGGGTGACTGTTGTGACTGAAAGACTAGTTTGCACTAAGATGATACCTACATGTAAACACATGACTAGTAATTTTCTCAGTTAGACCCGTACATAAGTGCCATGAAACAAAGACCAGAGAGTAATCTGGTCACCAGCACTCAGTTCCTGCTTCTGCTGCTGTAAATCAGAAAAAAAGAAAAAAAAAGGAAAACACACACACAAAAAAAGAAGAAATACCAACCGTGCTTAATGAAGTGGCTTCCTGCCATTGTGTTACCAAAACAGCCAGAAAGACTCTAAAGTGGTGACATGGACTTCTAGTGACAATAGAACTATTGCCCAGTTCCTGTTGCTTTGTTGTGTCATTGTTACAGCCCAGAGGTTACATTTCAGCTGCAGTGCTTTTGGAGTTGGTGTTGGGGTGGCTGCTTCTGAAAACTAGAAAACAACTCTTGGCATTAATGGATATCTCTGTAGCAGTGTAAACACAGAGGTGAAAGGCTGGTGGAGCACGAAGCCTGAAGTGTTATAGTATGTAAAAAAAGAGGACAACATACTTTTTGGTTATTTGTGACTATCTATGGGGTCCACTGTGTCTTTTTTTGTAAATTTGTCAAAGCAACCATGAATGCCTGTAACTAGATTTAACTTTGCATGCAGGGTATGTTTCAAGAATGTGATTATTCAGACTCACGGTGCCTGTATGGTTTCTTCAGATTATTTAATAAAGTTCAAAATACATTACTGTACACCCACTCATAGAAATTTCCTTCCAGAACTGTGCTGAGGAAACTCACGCCTCAATTGCCTGCTTTTTTTCCTGTTACACAGAAAACTTCATTCTCTGGAGCTGTCATTCTCATATCTTTCATGTGTACTAAACTCATACAAAAAAATATTTCAGAGGGAAACAATAGGAGTGCTTCATAACTCATACACAGTAATTGGTGTCCTGTTGAAATCTGAGGCTGTATCTTGAATTCCTAACACATCTTATGCTTGCAGGGGCTTCACACAAAGAGTGTGGCAGCACTGTGTCTTTGCTGATATAACTTCACATTCCAGATGTACAATCTTTTTACTGGTTTTTCTCAAAACATGTATAGGCAATTTTTTTTTTATATGTATCTAAAAGTTTTGGTGTAATCAAGTGAGAAATAAAGAGTTTCTCAGTCTTTTGAGAGCATTTCTTTTGAAAGTCATCATTGATATTTTTTTAACTAACAAGACTTTCTACAAGGTATTAAATGACAATACTTAATCCTAAAATAGTCTGTGTCTTTTAATAGGTATAGATAAATAGAAAATTTTATTTTAATAAACATTAAAGGTTTAAATTATTTAAATTTAATTTAACACTTTAAAAATACCTGGTGGTCATTCACAATATTGACTTTTTGCATCTGTCCTGCTTAAAATAAAAACCAACTCTTTTTTTTGTTTACAAAATGCACCCTACTGTGTTACCAAAAGCTGCGGTAGACATTTCAGGATCAGCCCAAACTGTGATTGCTTTGGGAAATTATTCCAGAAGGGTATATCAATATAATCTTTGCCATGAAAAGAACTAGGTAGCAAATTCAGGAAAGTTGTGTTTGTTTATCTTGGGATCCAGAAATCATCCTAATACGGTACCTGTTTGGCATGATTTCTGGATACTTGCTCCCTGCATTTCTGTATGTTTCGTTTTTGCATGGCAAGGTGTTGGTTGGGTTGGATTGGGTTTGTTGGGATTGTTTGTTTGTTTTGTTGTTGGTTTTTTTTTGGGGGGGAGGCAGGGCAGAGCTGCAGGGGTGGCTTCTGCAAGAAGCTGCTAGAAGCTTCCCCGAGGTACAACAGAGCCAATACCAGCTGGCTCCAAGATGGACCTGCCTCTGGCCAAGGTTGAGACCAGCGGTGATGATGATAGGACCTCTGGGGTAACTCATTTAAGAAGGAAAAACATCAACCAACTATTGGCAGCATTTTGCTACCAGAGAAAGGAGTGAGAAACTTTGCAGACACTAAGGTCAGTGCAGAAGGAGGAGGAGGTGATCCAGGCACCAGAGTGAAGATGCTCCTGCAGCTCGTGGAAGATGATGGTGAGTAGAGATTCTACCCGCAGCCCATGGAGGACCACACAGTGGAGCAGATGGAGAAACCTGAAGGAGGCACTGACCCCACAGGAAACCCACACTGGAGCAAGCTCCTGGCAGGACCTGCCAGAGAAGAACCCATACCAGAACAAGTTTGCTGACAGGATTTGAGATCCCATGGGAAACCCATATTGGAGCAGTCTGTTCCTGAATGTCTGCACCCTGTGGAAGAGACACACCCTTGAGCAGTTTGTGAAAAACTGCAGTCCATGAGAAGGACTTGCATTGGAGAAGTTCATGGAGGACTGTGTCCCCATGCTGTACCAGGGGAAGTGTGTGAAGAGTCCTCTCCCTGAGGGGGAAAGAGCGGCAGAGACAACGCATGATGACCTGATCACAAGACCCATTCTCCATCCCCCTGTGCTGCTTGGAAGGAGTAGGTACTGACACTGGAAATAAATTTAAGCCCAGGAAGAAGAGAGGGGTGGGAGGAGGGTGTTTAATATATGAGTTTATTTCTCATTGTCCTACTCAGTTTTGATTGGGTAATAAATTAGATTAATTTTATTTCTTTCTGAGTCTGTTTTGCTCATGACTGTATTTGCTGAATGATCTCTCCCTGTCATCTCAACCAACAAGTGTTTTCTTCCCTGTCTAGCTGAGGAAGGGAAGTGATGGAGAGGCTTTGGGGGGCATCTGTTCTTCAGCCAGGATCAATCCACCACACTGTGGTTGCCAGAAGGTGAATGAAGGGTGAGTGAAATTGGAAGGCAGTGCACACTGGGCTTGGGAAGTGCCCACAGTGTGCATAGAGGGACTCTTGCATCCATAGCGTAGAGGTAACACAGCAATCTTCCCCATGGCTTGTACAATCCTCTTGCTAGAGTTCCTGCAGGGAACTCACCTTCCACCTGGATGTCAGATTTCACCACTGGTAGAAAAAAAAAAAAAAGGAAAGCATAATCATTTCAGAGGTCTAAGCTGCTCTGGTAGAAACTAGTAGATATTTATATTGGTTAAAAATGTCCAGGGAGGAGGGATGAACAACAACCAAAACCCAGTTCATTCTCTATTCTTCAATTAGTCTAAAATAAAATACAAGACTTACCAAGCTTCACTCAGACTTCTCCTTAAGCACCTGCAGTCTGACCCCTCTGGGATCAACTTCACAAGGAAGCCCAGACACTAAGCCAACATGGGTCTTCTTTAATATGATTGTTTTTCTTCTAAACCTCCCATCAGTTTGGGAAGTCAAACCTTATTCTTCTCAAGAGCACTGTTCCTCAGGAAGGAAGCTATACCATAACGGTGTCCTCACAGACTGAAGGAAACTCATGTAGAGAGGTGGGAGCACTGCATATCTCCAGGAAACTGTTTTTACAAATACAAAAGCACACAGCATACGTGCTTAAGTACACAAAACTTGGCATTGTGTTGACAATCAACTTTCAAAGAACTTCAAAGAAGCAACATTATTATTATTATTATTATTATTATTATTATTATTACTATTACTATTATTTTAATTAGATTGGTTAAAATAAGAGCAGGTCTGAATTTCTACTGAGACTTTTTTTTTTTAGCTTTTAAAAAAGTTAACATTTTCCTCCACACTTTTTTGCTCTCTTCATCCGAACTATAAGTCAGGAATTTTGTGTTATACTACCAAACATCAGTATTACTGGAAGACATGAAAAACACCTGTGTCCTTACATACACTAAAAGGAAATATAAACTATAACACACACTGCATTATTCAACTGTGCATTTTGTCAAGTGTTAGCGTATAAATCTGACCATGAATAAGCAGCTTGTGACCATATCTTTGTCTGAAATGTGTCCCCATACAGTTCACAATACTTTTTTCAAATCTGTGTGTGTCATTTCATTATTTCTAGCCTATTCAGAGACCATTTCTTATCCTTTCCATTATCTCCTGAGAAAAATGGATGAAATCAGGTCACTACTGTGCTCGCATCATCCCCTGGGCTGCTGGACACTTGGGTTTTTAGGACACTGCAATATAACAAATGTAGCAAACTTTTATTGCTTTTTTTGTCTGAATCCAATATCTTCAAACTATTTCCCAGTGAAACATCTACACTATGATGATGGGAGAGGTATTTAGAGCTCTTATTCAGTTGATATTTCCCACCTCCTTGTATGGAACAGCAGTGCAATGTGTCCCAACAGCCCGAACAGAGCTGCAAGGTCACATAGACAATCACATTAACCCTTGCCTCCATATCCTATCAGAAGTGATTCAATCATAAATCCCACATAGCACAGCAATGCCATACACCCTTGTGACATGATGGGGGAACAGGGACAGAGTTTGGGTTTTTTTTCCCTTTTTAGCTTATTTTTAAATGTGACAAGGATCTTATCATGAACTGGTAAGCTTTTTAGTTGTAGTTTACCTTTTCAGAAGGGCATTCTCATGATGAAGTTGCAACTTGACCAACATGCGCAGAAAACTTAAGCGGCCTTCAATATTATTCTAACCAATTTCCAGGGTTATTTAAATATTTATTATCTGTGTTTATAAATCCATTAAATAAAATTAAGTCTATTTCTGATATTAATCAAATTCTTTTAATTAGTTGTCAGTGACTTATTAACTAAAGAATTTGACTAGCCTAGACAACCAACCAAAATAAGTTTAAGCCATTGTTTCAGGGATGCATAGCCATTTGGATCTGCAAAAACACACATGGGACTTGTTTTGCTGGTCTTTACATTTATATCTGTAAGTAGTTGAGATAAGTGAGACAAGACAATATACAGCTGTGTTTTCTTCTGTTTATGCACCTACGTTTGGTAAGTTTTTGTACAAGAAGTTTCTTTTCTGGTGAAATATGGTACTGCTCATTTGCAGCTAGAGGACCTGAAGAATTCATGTTCAGAAAGGTAACTTCCCTTCTGGTTGTAATTCCATTTCATTTCAGAATATGTGATAACAACGTTGCAGTTCTAGAAACTTTGTATACCACCAGAAGTATGAATAATATGCATTATTTTACTTTATATAGGCACTTGCACATAAACCAATATATATCCTTTAGATAACTTATAGTTCTGACAGCTGGTTTATATCACCATGAAATAAAAACCAATAAGGATAAGCATGCAAACCTAAACATTATCAGCAGATTTTCTCAAAAGGAAAATACCACTATCCTCAAGACCCAAGCTTTCAAAGAGCTGGAAAATCTGCAATCTGGAGGCCACAATAAACACAGGCTTGTCGTGCCCTCTCTGCTACAGAGCTGTTGCCAAAAATGTCCTGTTTTGCAATTAAGGATACAAAATTCTCAGGCTTGACCTGGTGCTGATGACCTCTGGCATTCCCACCACTATATTGTGCCTAACTGATTTTAACAGAGATAGACAACAGACATTCAAAACACCGGCAGTTTATCGGCAGCACACAGCACTCAGGCCAACAACAGTAATGCTCTCTCACTCCTGTTCCAACTGGTTCACCTCTGCTGATAATGACTACAATAGGAAGTACTTGGGGAAGAAGTACACACTGCCATAGGAGCTGCAAGCGAAATTCCTCTAATCTCAACCACGTGGCTAATGCCTAAAATTAGCCCACAAAAGCTACGTTACTGAGCACAGAATGACTTAAAAGGCCCCTGCAATAGCACAAGAGAGTGAGATCCCTGTCATTATTCAAATATGGCTCCAACTTGATGAGTAGATTCCATGAGGGTTTGTTTTTTTTTTTTGCTTGGGTTAATATTACAGTGAGAGGTAGCCAGTGAATCTGACTCTCATATTACCAATTACTATGGTCACTTGACAGCTAAGCTTACAATCACCTTCAAATTAGAGCTCCAGTTTGCAGCCATCTTCACGCTTTGCCCCAAATCAAATAATCTCCCTGAGATATCCTGTGCAAAAGTTGCTTATTCCTTTGTGATTTGGAAAAAAATCAGGGCTGAGGGTCTACAAACGGTAGGATGAGGGCTGTGAAGCTAAAAGAGGAATTGTTTAATTTTGAGTAGAACATCGGTAGAGCATAAGTGATACATTTTATT
>VZTU01027223.1:716-14676 GCA_013400835.1 Zapornia atra | reverse complement strand
GCTCCTAACAACCCTCCTATCCTATGTGTACCTAGAGACAGCACCAATGATAAGCCTTTCCATCACCTTTCCAGGGATGGAGGTGAGGCTGACCAGTCTGTAGTTACCCGAGTCCTTCTTCTTGTTCTTTTTGAAGACTGGAGTAACATTTGGAGTAACTTAGAGGGGATGTCATCTATACTTATAAATGTCTAAGGGGTGGATGTCAAGAGTGTGGGGCCAGACTCCTTTCAGTGGTACTCAGAGACAGGAGAAGGAGCAAAGGTCACAAACTGAAGCACAGGAAATTCCATCTCAATACCTGGAAATAAATCATTTTGAGGGTGTCAGAGCACTGGGACAGGCTGTCCAGAGACATTGTGGACTCTCACTCTCTGGAGAAATTAAAAACCCACTTGAACATCATCCTGTGCAACCTTCTCCAGGTGACCCTGCTTTTAGCAGGGGGGTTGGACTAGATGATCTCCAGAGGTCCTTACCAGCCCCTGCTATTCTGTGAATCTGATTCTGTGATTCTCTGGTTATGTCCCACATTTCCACAGTTTTGAGATTGGTGGAGCTCTTCTCTTCAGGGTTGCTGGGTTTGGGTTTTTTTTGGGGGGGAAGTAGGGGAGTGGCATTTCTGTTTTTACAACTTTGACATGATACTGAGTAATAACTGTGAGGTCAGATTTCTGTCGGGTGTCCACTGTAGCCAGATTCTGTGTCACCTTGTTTTACCTTGCCATCTGCAAGAAAGTATGGTATTTTCACAGGACTGTAGTTCAATCTCCCCTGAACAACACTGGCTGCAAGAAAAGCTTAATGATCTATCAGTTTTCTTACAGGAACTGCCTTTATCAGAATGATTATGAAGCACCTCTTACTCAACCTTAAAGAGAAAGGCCTGATTAATTCCCAAATCAGGTTCAAGTTCAAAGGTGGTGGTTGGTTGACATGGAACGTAGCCCAAGAATTAATTTAGACTTCTGAGAAAGAGTTTAACAGTATGATGCATTGTGTTACAGACAAAACTTGACTGGTGGACAATTTTCTATCCAACTGCTAACAGCCATATTCTACTTATGACTCAATGGTCAAAAGAAAATCTCTTTCATTTACCAAATTGCAATATGGACAGTTGCCTTTTTAAGAATTATTCAAGCTGACCCAATACACAATGAATTAATAATCTTTGGTTTGTTCTTGATATTTCCATGTCTGGCTAAGGCTATGTTTATTGCTATTTAATCTTGATCTGATTGTCTTACTCTCCTGCATAATATAATCTTACTGGAGGAGAAGGCTAATTTTGTGATTCATCTTCATGGAAGAAAGCATTGTCCATTTATTGCACTAATGTTTCATATTCACTTTGCAGGAAGGTCATAGATTTCTACAGCACTTCCATGTAATAGGCATTCCCATCACACAGCAACACAATGGCTCTCCTCTGTGTAAATCACAGATGTTGTGCCATACTATGTGCAAGTTTTGAAAGCTTCCCTACTTACTACATCCCAAGGGTAAGGGAAAATTACCTGCCTCTGACAGATAACGTGATTTGTTAATTATACCCAACATTACAGATTTGTGTTTGGGATCTGAATTAATTCCTTAATGAAGTCTGCCAGCATCAGGTTTGTCAGCAAAAATAATATTTTAATGAGAATTTTACTGATCATTAAGTGTGCTCGATTGACAGTGGATATGACTGAATTCAACTAGTCATACACAGCACAGGCACAGCATGGATAATAGAAGTGTTGGCTTTTTTTCCTCCATGCTCCCAGCAAGATGCTTTACAGTGCTCAGAGATGGACTCAAAGATTGTGTGTTTTGGTCCAGGGTTCATTTAGCTTTGGAAAACTTAGAAAAATCATAAGTAACCCTCTGTGACAGAGACTGATGATGATTTACAGAGTCAGGAAGCCAACAGGTAAAAACTTTCCAGCAAGAAGCACGGATCTGTTCCAAATAATCTTTCCCAGATTATGGTTCAAATGAAATTCCAAAACGAGATTTTGAGGCATATACTTCACAAAACTGATTGTGATTCATGGGAGAATCAGAGTTGTTTGCTGTTCATTCATTTGAAAGGGTCCAGAGCACCTTATGCATTCAAACATAAGACATTTGAAGAACAAGAGACTGTGCACTGGATTGAGGTAATCTTTTCACCAAGAATAATCAAGTGAAAGTGTCTTGACACAAAGGAGATCAAGTATTCATAAGTGGGAGAAAGATAAACATTTTGTACAGGAAGTGTTCTTCAGGATTGCCATAGTTTATCCTCAGCCATCACCACATAGCCACTCAGTCACCTCTCCTCCTATGTTGTCCTCTCCTCAATTATGTTGAGAGGACAGTTAAATAGGTTAATTAAGGAAGATAAAAGAAAAAAAAAATTAGTAAACGAATAGTAGTAATAAACCAAGTGATGCACAAATGCAACTGCTCACCAACTGTGGAAGAAACCCCCCCACAATTCCCAATCTGTTTCCACGCAGCTACCTCCCGGCTAGCTTCTCCAGTTATATATGGAGCATGACACTTATGGTATGGACTATCCCTTTGTTCAGTCTGGCTCAGCTGCCCTGTCTGTGCTCTCCCAGCTTCTTGTGCACCTGGTAGGGCATGGGGGAGTCCTGAAAAGTCCTTGACTTAGTGTAAACACTACAACTACTTAGCAACGGCTAAGAACATCTGTGTTATCAATATTATTTTTATACTAAAACCAAAACACGGCAGTATAACAGCTACTCGAAAGAAAATTAACTCTATCTCTGTCAAAACCAAGGCAAATAATATTCCAATGCTTAGAAACAGAGCTGTCTAGCAAGGAAGAGTAGTTGGTACAGACTGGTGTTTTTGATTGATTAGCATCCTACCCGACCTTCTTCCAATACCACCATTCAGAAAATAATCTTGACTAAAACGGTTTGTGTGAGACTAGCAGTAGTGTCTGAAGCCATAAAAGAAAGAGAAGGGCTAAGATAGAACCTGAGTTGAAAAATTAAAAAAAAAAATTTAAAACCCATCAAAACAACCATCAACAAAAGTGTAAAGAAAGAAACAATTTGTACTAGTAAGATATGCAACATCAGTGAATAATTTGAGGATTTGGATATTCTGAAATGGAAAAAGAATTCCTTTTAAGTCAAATAGATGGTGGAGATATTTCTGTCAAAGCAGATAAATAATGGCAAGTCATTAAAAATGGCTTTTAATATAAAAGTCTTTATAAAATCTTTCTGTGGATGATTCAGTAGAAGATTTAAAAGTCATCAAAGGTATCTCTGTCCAGCTAATTATAAAGATAAGATGGGTGGAAGGTGATCTATACTTTTTCTCATAAGTGAGGAAATGGAAGGAATGGCAAACTGAGTTACAGACCAACAAAGAAAAATTTGCTAATGCAGGAAACAGAAGAGCATAATTTGTACATGTACAAAAATATAAACTGGCTTGACATTGAAAACTTTAACTTTTTATACTGTTAACCTGCAATTGCTGAATTCCATTTGCTGTGCCCTGAATTCCTGAATATTAGAGTAAATACAGGCCCATCACCTTAAGAGTCAAAGTATATTCTCATTCAGAGTATGCAACAGGGCGTTTTAGCACTTCAAATCAGAATAGAGGAAGCAATATTTATGGTGTACACTGAAGGGTGAATCATTTTTGTATAAGTTTATTTGACTCACTTTCTCTTGAAGATGAAAGTAAACTCAATTTGAAATGAATACTTTTTTTTTTTAAATTCTAGTTTCTTCTTAACATTCAGAAGAAAGCCTTCAGAAAGACCAAATCCTTTCTATGAGATTAAAAAAATAGTTTTTATACACTATAGTCTTCTCAGAGAAAATTTCTTTAACCCTAATCTATCTAGCTCTTCCCCTCCTATTTTCCTTCATCAAGAATGTTAGTTCTAAGTCTCGTGAAACAAAAAGAGGGAAAAAAATGTGCAAAAAATGTATTTTATCTGTTTTATGTGCTCTGTCTGTCCTTTTTCTTTTCTGAAGAGTTCCTGCTAGATTTAGTCTTTCATTGCTCCACTGGTACCTGATGGAGACAAAGATAGGCAATTGTTAAAGAATAGGAATGGAGGAAGAGGCTTCGAGAAGTCACAGAGTCACAGAATCGTAGGGGTTGGAAAAGACCTCAAGAGATCATTGGGTCCAACCCCCCTGCCAAAGCAGGTTCCCTAGGACAGGTCTCATAGAGAGGCATCCAGATGGGACTGGAATATCTCCAGAGAAGGAGACACCACAAGCCCCCTGGGCAGCCTGTCCCAGTGCTCTGCCACCCTGACTGTGTACTGCATGTTGGTGCGAAATTTCCTGTGCTCCAACTTGAAACCATTGCTCCTTCTCCTCCACAGACCATTGAAAAGAGGCTGGCCATTTCCCCCCACGTCCCACACTTGACATATTTATAAACATTAATCAGATCCCCTCTTAGCCTTCCTTTCTCAAGGCTGAACAGCCCCAGTTCTTTCAGCCTATCTTCATAGGGGAGATGCTCCAGTCCTTTAAACATCTTTGTAGCACTCCGCCGCACTCTTTCCAGGAGATCCCTGTCTTTTTTTTTATACAAGGGAGCCCAGAACTGGATATAATACTCCAGGTGGGGCCTGACCAGGGCAGGGTAGAGTGGGAATCATCTAACCTGTGCCAAACTAAACTTATGTCATCCCTGACACAATTTCTTCTGTTCTGTAGTTTGGATTTTCATTAACTTCTCTGGAACAAAAGGGTTGTAAAACACAGATTGCTGCAGCAACATAAACAAAAATGCCTTTAGATTAGGGAAACAATTGCCAATGCCAGCCCTCTGGAGACCATCAAAATATGCAATGCAGTTCATGCTGGAGCTATTTTATACACCCTGTAAGAAAATTAATGTAATTTCATGATCACTGTCATTGCAACTGAGAACAGAAAATAGTCTGTTGCAGGAAAGAGGTGCCGATTCATGTAGCACTTGCGATTTCTATGGGACATCAAATCTAAACTGGTGATAAGGACTTCAAAATGTAAGTAGCGGGAAAAAAAAAACCACTAACAACTTCAGCCTGTGTTTCCTGGTCACCAATTTTTTCATAGACTTTTCTTCACATAAGAGAGAGCAGACATAGGTAATTGATGAATCACAATGCTGTCATAAAACCTATTATTTCATGTTAGGAGAATAATGGTTGCCTATTATTTTATTACCGATGGGAATATTGGATACGATCAGACTCAAAACCAGATATGGACTTTTAAGTATCTTCTACATTTCTGCTGCAAGGGCAAATGGAGAACAGTTTTACTGGTTGTGTTCCTGGACCTTCAGAAAAACAGCAAGAAATTCTGGTGTAATCACAAGCAGAAAAAACTCCTGTATTTGTTCCCCTTCACAAGCCTTAAAAAATGCTAATGAACTTTTTTTTTAAAGCATCATTCATTTATATCGTATTTCTTCCTCCTATTAAATCACAGTACTTGATACAAATGCGAATGAAAGAGAATATCTATTAGCTGTGTTTACTACTACCCTCGAAGAGTTTTCAGAGCATCCCTCAAACCTCATGCTTAGATCTAAAATTCTCAGCATGTTCAGCAGAATGTTCACAACACAACTATCTCTTTTTAGAATAAGTGTCTCTCCCTATTCCAGTTAATTGAAAACAATTCTCAATCACCCTCCTGCGTTTAAAGTATCTGGATTAAGATATAGTGGTGGAAAAGTATCAGGGTTTTAAAGACATATAAACAACATAGTTGTTTGAACAGTTGACAAATAAATTCAAGCTCCCCAGGATACTCTTGTTTAGGATTTTCCCAATTAGGCATTTTATTTGATCTCTGGGTCTGGGTGAGCCACAATTCTCAAGAATTGAAGAAGAGATTAATGGACTGGATACAACAGCTAATTCATCTCCAGGGTTTTGTTCATTGCTTGTCTTTGCTAATTTAATACCATTATATCCAAAGTCAAATAAATCAAAATGAGAATTAGGCTTAGTGCAACTGGTCTTTGAAGGGAGTTTATGGCTTGCCAGATTGTAACAGTTTTTTACAATTCTAAATACAAACTTTACATTAGAGATTTTTTTCTTATGGATAGATGCCAAGCTTAGGCTTCCAAGTGTTTTGTAAGAAAACAATTAAAAAATTGCTATTTTACATCTCAAACAGACATGTGCTAACTTGAAAAAGAGAAGTGGGAGCTGGGGGCTTAAAGATCAAGTATTCAAAAAATGCTGGGGGAGCTGCAGATCCAAGAAAATTTTTGAGGAAAAGCCAATGCAATGTAGGGCACAGATAAAGGAGAAAATGGTTTTGTGGGGCTTTTTGTTGGGTTTGGTTTTTTTTTCCTTTAATGACAGCACTTGAATCTGAAATTAAGCACAGCAGGTAGGAAGATACTGCAGGGATTTTAAAAGGTATTACACATCTGTATGCTAACAGGCTTTGGTTTTCACCCATAGAGATGTGGACCCCACAGTGTTTATGGTCACAAATGGGAATTGTATATTTCTTGCAAATACACTGTGTCCTGTTGACCCACTATTTAGAGCAGATAACTTCTGTTATTAGCACTTGTCTTTGTTTTAAAGAACAGGCTGTTTTTCTCAGAGGCTGCATTTTACATGGTCTGCCTTCCAAGATATAGTATTTTTAATTTCCGTGACTGTATCTGTCTGGACAGGTGTGATATACTGTGGGACAGTCCTTCAGCTGTATAAATCAGCATAATTCTGCCAGGATTAGATGTATATACTAGAATGGTTGTCACTGCAAAAAGGCCACATCTCTTCCCCATGCCACCACAGTACACAACTGAACTACAATAGGTGTGGTTTGTGTGGTACAAGTGATTGTAAACGAAACAGCTAAGTGCCTATCCCACAACAGTTTTCTTAGATGTCTAGAAAATGGAATGAGATCAATAATGCTATGGCCCTTTTCCAATGGGAGCTGAAAGCCTCAGGTAGTGGGTAGAGCCAAACTGCGATCATCTTGCCAGCCCTGGGCAAATTCCTGCAGAGAGATGGCTGCTTTCTTTCAGGTTTTCATTTTCTGGGCGGAAATTGAAGGTGGATTTGTGTGGAAGCCATAACCAGGATGACTCCAGTGGAAGCAGTCTGACAGTACCTTCTTTCCAAAGGAGGCAGTTGACATGCTATTTTTCGTTATACATGTCTGATATATTTAGCAGGCATCGTAACTTAGAGAAAGCTTGCTCAGATCATTGTGAAGCATCTTTGTTATCATTTTCTTCCTGTCTGCAGTAAAGACAGCTCAGCTCATAACGGTCATAGAGACGCTTTTGGCAGGCAGAAAGATATAAACATGGGAGCTGATTAAAAGCATGAACTCTGAAAAATTTCAGAAAAATGTTATAAAGCACCTGAGCATAAACACATGCACTATATTTAATGTCTTTAATTGGCACTGTATAGTGGCTAGCTTTTGAAGAAATATATCAGTCATTTCAAATTCAAGTGAACAATATCCTTTATAGAGCTCCATATCTCATTTACACCTTATTCTCATCTTTATATACTTTTAAGGTAAAGACAAAGATAACTGCTAACAGATCTCAGATTTTAAAATTCTATCAATGTAATACAGAATTTTAAAATTTTATCTGTTTAATATAGTATTTTAATTGAAGACAGTATTTTAACATAAAATGATAAAAATATTTCTATATTTATTTGTTTCAAATTTTCAAAACTTTAAATCTTAATGCTTAATTGTATCATAGTTTTCTTTAGCAAAACTGGTTTTAAATACATGAAAACAGTTTGAGGAATTTATTGAGCGGTTTTATGTATATTGAAAGCCCACTTTATTTCTGGCATGCTGTTAAGCAAGAAAATTGGCAAAGATCTCCTTGATTAAAAACTTCTCAGTGAGGCAAGGTGAACATATTTGTCCTCTTCTTTTTAAAAGAAGCACATTTTACTACTCCTGATCCATTCCAAAATGTCCTGATTATATTTTGGTTAACTTTCAAATGTATTCAAATGTTTCTGGTACTATTAATCTATTAAAGTCCTTCTAAGGATTTTGGTTCTCCACTAAATACATGGTATTTGATCAATGGCATTTATACGTGCAGTTCTCATTATCAAGGTCAAAGCAATTACTATAAACTGCAACAAGCAGAAAAATCTCAAAAAAAAGAGAAGGAAAGAGAAAAGAAGAAATAAGAGAGAAAAGAAGTAATGAAGCAGCGCCAAATAGACTGAACAAGCGACCGGCTGGTTCAAGTTCTGTGGCCTGGCGTTTCCAAACACCAAACAGAAGAGAGCGGAAGGTCATGACTGCTTCTTCCTGAAGGGTTTCATGTCTCATAAAACCCACAGGGTTCACATTTAGTGAACATATTTAATAATGCTTGACTGTGTAGAGGGAGAGCAGTCTGCACCCAAGACAATAATTCCTTCAATAATTCCTATAACCATTCAACATCCTTTTATCTGCCTGTATGTTTTTTTACAAGAACTGTATGACAGAAATATTTTTTTTTAAGTTGGAGCTTTGATACCCTCAATTATTGCTAGAGAACTGGTTGATCTTATGTGTGAATCATGAAATCACTTGATTTCTCTGGAAACCCATCCAACTTAATAAGGAATATCTCTTGATGCATTCTAGATCAGTTCATAGGTCTGAATATCTGAGGTCACCTATCATTCTCTCTTAAGTTTGTCTCTGGGAATAGGTCTAACAATAGCGTAATCCAAACCATTACAGACAATATACATCACCAGTCCAGGAGCAGATTTTCTACTGTTTCCAGATGAGATAGGACAGATCAATAATTCCAGGACTGCATTAGTCAATGATTGTACCTGTGGGCTTTTTTTTTTCTCAGCATCAATGAAGGAACAGCAAGCCTATCCACTATAAAGTGCTTCAAGGTGTATTTTTTTCCCAAAGGCTAGAGAATGTAGTCCACATGGGGCTGTAAATCCCTTTGTGAACTGTAAATAACTATCATTTAGGTGTCCACTGCATTGGGAAAGGACCAAGTGACAGCATATATTTTTTCACTTATTACGTCCATGACTGTTCAAGGGTCTGAAGAGACAGGAGTCATTGAAGACAGTGGGTCTTCTGTAGCTTTGCAATGTTCTAAACAGAAGACTTCTGTCATCACTTCCAGATGGTCAATAGATATGCAACTAAGGCTTTGCCCATAACATTATGTGGATTTTATTGCCAGAGATAATCTTGTTACACAAGAGATCGGTCATACATTTGAAGAAAAAGATATTTTTTAGAAACCCATGTTAATTCTTGAAAGCTGAGAATTGTCCTTGTCTCAAACAACCCTCCACAGCTTTGGCCCACCTGATTTGTCACTACCACCTAATTTCTTAGATACTTGTGAAGTATCTAAGAAAGTTTTGCTGAAACACTGCACACTGTTGGGCTCACTCTGGTCCATTGTCTCTATCAGCAGTTATGACTAAACCAGTACTTATTGTTTTGAGCAGTATTTTAAAATTATCCTCTAGAAGGCTTTTAAATTTTTCAGTAGCTCAATTTTCCATAATTTTCAGTTTCTCAGATCTCCAGTGATGCTACTGGGAAAGCAGGTCAAATATATCATCTTAGATATAATAACCAGAGTCTAGCACAAGAAAGTTTTATGAAAATTGTAACGAGAACTTCATAGTCCTATCAATAAACAGATCAACTTTGGAGACCAGTTTTTAACAGTACAGAATGAGAACCTCATTACTGTGTTATTTATGGGTACCAAAGTGATCATGCAAATAGAGTGAATCCAAACGTACTCATAAAAAATACTTTTCAAGCCATATAATAACTATAATAAAACCTAATATTTCACAACTGTTTATGAAAATGTTTTCTTACTGCTTTCTTTTTCAGAGCTAATGGGAAAGAAAATTAAAACATACTTAAACAGGAAAGAAAATGGGTTTATCAAACCATAGTGCAAGTAAACCTTGTTTGTAGCAGAATTTGTAACCCCTTCTGAAGTCCTGAGATACTACATTTAAATCAAGGCGCTCCCTGCTTGCTTCTGTCAGCACTGTTAACATCTTAGTACACCATTTTGACTCAACACCACAGTGCTGTACCTCACTGATATCTCTGTGCATTTAGATAGACAGACAAACCCACTACAACAAAGCTGGGCGTCAGCATTTTTGGAAGAAAATCTGGCATCTCAACAAGATCTTTGGAAATTCTAAATGGACAGGGAATTTTACTGTGCTTCTCATACCCATTTTTTCAAAGAGATCAGCATGCTAGGATTAACATCCCTACAATGGTATCAGCAGTGCACCTCTAGATTTCACTGTGGTCTGGGTCCCCGTCTCTTTGAAAACTCAGCCACGAATCTTAGTGTAAGAACACGAGCTGAGCAAAGATCCTTTGAAAAGCTAGTCCTTCACTGCTTTACATTCCTTTTTTCAAGTCTGGAGAGAGACAGTAAAAACTTCAACACCATAAATCATATGAGTATCCTATTTATCTTAAGCAGTGCTTTTAAATAATCCACTTTTTATCTTGTTTGTCAACACTGTGTTTGATGCCCAAAAAGATTTACTCGAAGAGCAAACATTATCAGATACCTACTGTTCCTCTGTAGTACCTCAGTGGGGATTCAAAACCGGCCAGCTTAGATCTCCATACTTCAAAGAATTTCCCCTGAAACCTTGTTTACAGCATAAGCAGAAAAACAAGGTCCCTTTCCCCTTTTGTACTACCATTAACCACATTAAAGCACAACACTCCACTAAATAATTCCTCCACAACATACACACAAGCTGCACCACCATCTAAAATAGGTCAATTGCTTTCATTTTAGCATGCTAATTTACCACCACAGAAACCTGATACTGGGAGAGACAAGACTATTTTACAGTAATTTCTGTCCCATCCCCTGCTGCTCACCTATGTTATTTAACAGATTCCCAGAGATTTATGGTAAAATACAATGTCGCCTATATTGCATTTTAAAATTACATAAAAATATGCCTTCAATATGTCAGAAAGATCTGTATCAGTTAATCCAATATTTTATTGATCATGTCTTTCCTTTGAGTTGTGGTTTCCTTGTTTTCTTGCAGTGAAGGCTATGCCTAATTTAAACAGCACATCCTAATGCGCTCTAATAACTTAAAAAAANACTAATAACATAAAAAAAAAAAAAAAAAGAGAGGTGCTTACATAAATATGTACATTACAATCACATCATGTGTGTAAATTCTCTAAAAGCTGGTCACAGTTGTAACTATTTGTGGTAGTATGACCTTGGCTGGCTACCAGAACCCAAATTGGTGAGATAGGTGCTTTCTCACTCCCTGTCCATCCTCACCACCACAAGGGGAAACACTAAGATACATAGGCTCAATGGTTGCGATAAATGCAGTTTAATAACAGAAGCAAAAGCCATTTGTGGAATCAAAGCAAAAAGAGGGAAGTTAGCCTCTACTTCTCATCATCAAGCAGATGTTCAGCCCCTTCCTGGGAAGCAGGGCCTCAATACTCATAACAGTTCTTTCAGAAGACAAATGTTATTACTTCCTAGTTCCTTTTCTTCCTTCTTCCATTCTCCTAGCTTTTATTGATAAGCATGTTGTCATATGGCATGGTATATTCCTTTCATTAGTTGTGGTCCTTCCCATCCTTTTGCCCACCCTCAAGCCTACTAGCCTTGTGGGGGAGAAAGGGGTATTTGGTGACCCAGTCTGGATGCTATGTGAGAACTGCTTAGCAAAAGCCAAAACACTCATGTGTTAGCAACACTCTGCTAGCCACCAATGCGGATTGCAGCACCTTTGGGTTTTCTACAAGGAAAGTTAACTCTCCATCCCAGCTAGAACCAGTGTGCTGTTGAATGGTATAATGAAGTATGGTTTTTTTCAGAAATGATTAGGAGCATGATCCTTTTCATTGGCTTTTAACAATCTAAAAATTCTTTACTTACATAAATGATGTTATACATCAACTTAGAAAAGCATAATGTAACTTACATAGCCATTTTTGTAGAAACCTACTACAACCTTGAAAAGATCTAGAAATATGGCAAATAGACTTAAAGAAAAAAAATCCATTTTTGTAATTAAATTCACAAGGCTGTAAAGTGGAAAGTCACTAAGAGGACATATTAAACTTCAGAAATTTCCCTTGCTGTTATCGTTCTTACACATCTATTTTCCCATTTGCAATTTATGTATAATTTTAATGAACCACTTTGATTTCATAGTGTGTAATGTCTTTATAAAAAGCTGAAACTTTTGAAATCTGTTTGGATTAAATATTTGTTTCTATTTTTCAATTTTATACTTGATCCAGCCTTAAGAACAATTTGTCTCATGTCAAGACAAATATCTGTTGTCTTAAACGATGATAAATATCTCCTATAGAACACATGAAAAACTTACTTTGTGAAGATGAACAAACCTCTAAGATTTTTCAGGGTTATCTGAGTATTATTTAAAAAATAATACATTCTATTAAGCAAAATAAATCAGCATAATTAAATCATATGACAAAGCATTAAAGCAGATGACAAAATTTGAATCCTTCCCACAGTATTTTCCTTGAATTTTGAAAATAGAACTCTTGTGCAGGTCACTGTCAGATAATTAATCTTGTAAGAAAACCTCATGCAGCAGGAACCTGCTTTGGCAGGGAAGTTGGACTTGGTGATTTTGTGAGGCCCCTTCCAACCCCTACAATTCAGTGATTCTGTGATGACACTTCAAAAAGTAAAAAAGAGATGTGTCTGCATGTGAATTTTTTGGCTCATACATTCTTATATATCTAATGTAATGTAATCAAGAACTTGTGAACAGTCATTTGTTCATTTGTTTTTCAGTTTTCCTAGATGATTCTCATTTTAGAATGACTTTTTAAACCACCACCAGGAAAGTTTATCCAATTTTTCATGTATTGTATCCAAATTGTATTTTAATCAAACTTTCATAGTTAAAATAAATGTAATTTATCTAAATGTCCTCTGGTTACAATATCCAATGACTTCCTTTAGACAAATCCATGTGAGGTCTCTTTAAAAATTCATGGAACAAACACATTACTCCACCTTTATTCTCTTGCTTTGTTGGGACTTTTTTCTAGCTTGTTTGTTTGGTTTTTATTAATAAAACTTTGGATTTCAGTCAAGAAAGGGTTTTTTTTTTTTTTATACATTCAGTTACATGCTAAGGGAACTATCGGTATGGATAATGGTTTATTGTATCTGTAATTTAAACCACAAGGCAGTAAATAGGAAAAAGACCCCTTTTCATTCTCAGATTAATTCATGGGAAGCCAGCAGGCTATTCTTGTCAGCTAGAAGCACCATCCTCACTGAGGAGCAGAGAAGTATTTAGTTTTGGTGAGTTGGAGGTCATGGCATGTGTTTCATGCTTAGTGATATTAATCGAATGTCACATGTCACAGTTCAGGGTCTGTTGTACCACAGACTCTGAATTAATGACAGTGAAATATATTTTGCACTTGGGAGAGCTGATGCAAATTCGTAACTAAAGTTCTCACAGATGAAAAGCAAACGGGTTAACATCTTGACCTCATCCATTCATCTGTGCTCTCAAATCAGAGAGGTTCTTTTCACCCACTTCGCAGCTACAAACTGCTGCTAATCTTTGATGAAACAGTGACATTTTACCAATCTCAATAACACCTGGTAAGTGCCTCCTGTTGACAGTAGTACTGTGTTTTAATGAACAAATAAATGGCTTATCTACCATTCTTGGCAAGAAACCCCAGCTATTGAGGCAGAGCACCTGCTCTCCCAGTGTTACTTGGGCTAATTGACTCCTTGGATGAAGTTAAATCACACCATCCCCAGTGGGATGTATGTTTGCCAGTAATCAATAGCTCAACAAGATCCACATGGCAGGTAATTAAGTGGAAAGTAATTAATACCCATGAAATGTTTTATTAACTGTTTGCCATTCCTTCACTCAAAAGTC
>VZTU01027222.1:17137-27460 GCA_013400835.1 Zapornia atra | reverse complement strand
TGGTCATGGTGTTGTCGGGCCGAAGCTATCATGGATTTCAGGCTGACGTCCGCCTTTAGTTCTGTTGCCGGAGTACGGTCGGGATGAAGTTGTTACGGATACTGAAGAGCCAGTGGTTTCTTTGGGTCCCCAGTGGGCTGTTAAGAGTGTGCTGTGGTGGTGGGTGAAATCACAGATCTGGTCTGATCGTTGCAGGTTCTCTCCAGGGTGGGGTCAAATACCCTTCCTATAAATGTGTCTTGAATACCTCCAATGCTGTCAGCCCTTCAAGGTTTGAAGTGGTGGGCCTGGCCCTCCAAACCCCAGAGATTCTTGGTTCTTTGTGTTTGCCTCTTGGGTTTGAGGTCTGGGACTTGACCTCCAACATTTCTTTAAAGCCACAACAGCTACATGCCAGCATCTCTTTGAAAGTAAGCTCAAAATCCTCACAATCCCACAGTCTCAAGGGTCAGGCAATTAAAAAAATATATATACCATGAGGCCCATAAAATCAGAAGAGTTGGCAAGCCTGTGGTCGTCTCTTGTTCCCCAGTAATCCACAGCAGAGCAAGGAGAAAAAGAAACTGTTTGGTTTTCCTTGCATTTTTTTCTCCCAGCTTTCTTCTAGCTTTCCATGTTGTCGTAGATTGCTTTTTTCAGAACCAAGGTGATAAACGACTGCAAATACTTGTATGGAGGTCCTGGGCTAGACTTGTGTCCCGTCTTGGCTAAGTAGGTGATCTCAGGTGACCAAAACCAGAGTCTGTTGCTATCCTGCACCTTCGCTGCTCAGGTTAAGTGAATACAAGCTACTTTGGAGAAGTCTGTTTCCTCCCCTTTCCAATGTTTTTCCATGTGCAAAGATAATTGGCGCTTCAGCAGGCCAGCAGGAGATGCATAAACCTTGTGGTTAGGTCATGCATCTGAGCGTGAGTTCAGATCTCTTCTGGCTCAAGAGCACGCTTGACTTCAGGCCTTGTACCCCAAGGCAGTTGTCATCTGTTGACCTGTGTCTCCTTCTCAAGAGGAAGGATTGAGTCTCTTTATACACATACCATTCTGGGGAAAGAAGTAGAGGGGTTTAAACAGTGTTTGGAGAAAAGCCCTCGCCTGTCAGTCCCAAGTAGAAGATGGATGTTCTCTCCTGATGCACACTGAAGACATTTGTTAAGTCCAAGAACAGAACAGAGAGGGTTCTCTTAGGGGGTCTTCTGTCTCGTAAGTTTAAACAGTTATCTTTCCAACATATTAGTCAACTCTTCACAGTCCCAAATCTCTCCCCACTGGGAAGGTCTGCTGGATTCCTAATTCTGTGGGCTAGACTTCACTCCAGGCACCAAGAGATTTGAGATGTCAGCTGCCAAAGACCATTTTTTGCATTTATTCCCTGTCCCCATTCTAGCCCAGAAGCCTTCCCTACTCTTTTTCTATGCAACAGCAGCCAAATCACAATGAGATGGGGAATATCTGTAGCACCAGAAGGCTTGGGGGAAGGTGGCCATTTCACTGTCTGTGGCCTCTGCAAGGGAGGATTGCCTCTGTTTCCAGACCTCATCAACCGGAGCCTTGTTCGTTGCCTAGGATCTGCATCCAAGGCTCAGAAGGATGCAGCTTGCTCCCATGCCTTGGATGACAGTCCATAAATGCAGGTTTCCATCCATGAAAGCAACACAGGCACTTTCAGAGACATTGAAAATCTTAAATGAAATTGTACCACCGTTCTTTTCTGCAGTTTATGTTACATCACCTGTAGTGAAGGCTCACAGGCTTCTTGCCTGTCAGGAAGCCCTGTGTACCACGTACATGGTACCATGAGTAACTGCGAAAGATCTGGCTCATTTTCTGTATGATGAAATCAAGCAATAGTACTTTTTACTGTTTTCTCTTTTTGATTACCAAGACAACTTCCCTGTAATTCACAGAGATTCCGTACAAGAACCAGGGAAAAAAGTGCAGGTGGGTTTTCTTTAAGTGGAAAAATGCCATTGTGGCATTATAGGAAGCTGCCAGGAGAAATCAGAGGTAGAGGTCATTCCTGAAGTTATTTTAGGTTTTTATATTGTATTAATGACTCAGTTTTTGATGGCTCAGTTGGAAGTTAAGAAACTTTCTAGCTCTGATGCAGTTTAGGACAAATATGTATATTCAGTGTAATAGAGCTACAGATGATTGGTATCAGGTCTATACAGTGAAATATGCTAATTTTAATATAAATATCCTCTAGAAAAATGACTGGTCTACTACTTCTTATCTGTGGAAAATATCCAATCTATGCATCCTGTCTCAGCATGAGACCTTCCCTCTGAAATATCATAGCTGCTAAATTTTATAACAAAACTTATCTGCATGAGGTACAAATATGCAGGACATGTCTTAGCTCTTTCTAGTGTCCAGAGAACTGAAGGGCAGATGCCATAACACACATTGGGTCTTTATATACTCAGAGTAGGATTTTGTCATTGATTTTAATGGCAGCAGGGCTGTGCCTTTCAAGACTAACATTTTGGACAGTGAGAGAGGAAGGCTTAAGTCTCTCCAGATAGTTTATCTGAGTTTATCTCAGTGTTTCGTATTACTTAGTGAACAGTATATCTGCAGTCCAGGTCAGGAAAAAATCTTCTTGGGGCATGTAAATTCCAAATGAAAGTGAGAAGCCCAGTTAGGACGTTTTCATTAATGAGAGTTTCCTGGAGCCATTTAGTCTTGTATTTAAGGGTGTGTTGGTTATTTATGGCAGAGGAAAGGAACGGATGTGTTGATGTTCTGGAACTTTTCCTTTGTGCATTGTTTCCCATTTCACAGTTGTATTTGGCACCCACTTTCCACCAGTCAATAAAGAATATTAGAGAACTTCCTTTGCTGAGAAGTTGTGTGCACATTTTACAAACCGTACAGTTTAACCAGAAGTGTGAGAGGCAGTACTTCTACCAGCATTTACAAAAAACAGATATTATAAATGTATAATATTGCCAGCAAAGTTCTGCCAATGATTCTTTTATAGACTATCCCTGTTTAAAAAAAAAAAAAAAAGAATTGGTTATGTAATACAACCAACAAAGCAAATTTGGGTCTGACTGAATGTGTTCAGGGAAGCCAATAACAAAACTCACTCTGGCTGTGATAAGAGCAAGAGTAGCCTCTGTCCATGCCAAAAATAACCTCTAGTACTGTGGATAGTGCATGTGTTTTGGTGCACCCATGAAGCAACAGCTCTTCCCTACGAGGTCTCAGTGGAAGCATCCCTGTGTTGTCAAGCTGGCCCAGAGCTGTTCTTAGAAATTATTGCAATGACCCCTGAGAAATAAACTCTGTAATTAATATTTTTCAAATACAGAGGATTTTCTTCATCATTATGGACCTATGCCTGAAAACTTAGTGACATGTTGGCAATATATTGCTGAAGGGCTTCAGAATATTCCCTGGTCTCCCCTGTCTGCAGGAAAACCATACAGTCCATTGTGGGTTTTGGGTTTTCAGGGAGAAGCGATGATGGACTTTGATCTGCTGACCTAAACTACCTTAGATAGTGCCATGAATTTAAAAAGAAATGGAAAGAATAATACTACTTGCCAAAACCAATTAAGCTGAAGGCACTTACATTCCATTCTCTGAGAAAGAATTCTGCCTCAGATGCCTGAAAAATACATGGTGTGGAAATACTGCAGTGACTACCAGTAATAAGACCCTTGTGCTCAGCAGTGAAGGTGAAGCTTCTCCTACACAGTCCAGAGATGCTGGCAGGTGGATTTCATTGCCACACTGCCAAGTATCAAGTGGTCTGACCAGGGTCATTTGTGTGTAGGGCAAAGGACAAGGGGCAGCAATTGTTGAGTCCTCACTAAGTACATTGGGTCTGTCTTGACTGGCAAAAACAAACCTTTTTTTTGAACAGGGTTCTTACATCTTCCTGACTCAAGCAATTGTTATGCTTGACCTTTGCTAGCCTTATCCTCCAGGAGCCTTTATAAAAATTTCTGCCCATTTCCTTATTCCATCATTTTGTCGTCTTTATGGCTATCGTCTATCTTCCTTTTGGGAATATGTTTTCTGAGACCATGTTATCAAAACATGGTTTTGGGGGAGAAATCGTTGCCTGTGCTTTAGCTTTATCAGAGCAAGAGGACTGAACTTTTGATCCTGTCTGTGGTCTCAAAATAACACATTTCTAACCACTTCTTATTTGACTCCTGTCATTCACGTCCATCATGTCCATTAAGGCTCATTCTTTCCACCATTTTGCATGCTAACATTTCTATTCCTACTTCATTCATTTGACTCTTAATACTTCAGTTGCCTAAGAAGAGACCTATTGCTGAAATTTCTCTGCTAAAACAAGTTGCATGCTGTTAGCTGATTAGCAGTTGGAAGTCTGTTTCCCAACATAAACACTTGTGCCATCCTGCAGTACTGGCAGTATAAAGTTCAGCACATGCTTAATCATCATGTTGGATGTGTCTCATTGCTGAGTCCCTTACAACAGCATAAGAAGTCAGTCTTCAGGTCAGTGAAATAAGATGCAGCATAGTTCTTGGAAAGAAATGAAGCTAAATATATATTTCTGAAGAAACACAGCAAATGGCAATAATCTTACTAACTATGGAAGGGTAGGTGAAACCAGCCCTAGAACTAAGTCTAATGTATGAATATGAAATTGAAGAGGCTTACTTTGCACAGTAGTGGAAGGGTCTAATTAGATCATGAAAAAGAGGATTTATGAGAGTCAGAAGCTAATTTAGATTTGTAGTAGCCAGAGAAACATGGAAATCCACAAATAAAAGATCCTGAGAACATCTCAGACATTCATAGAGTCTTAAAATTATAAGGCTTGCCATTGGCTCCCCAACACCAGTGTATTGCATTCCAACATACTGCCTTGCTCTGTGCAACTTTCAACTGTGCTCCTTATTTGGCAGTTCTTGTCACTGTGATGTTGGCACTGTCCCCAGTGCAGTGCCATTCCTGGCAGCCATACCTTTCTGCTCACCAGTTTATCAGCTAGAGATTGCCATGCTTTCTCTATTTTGATGAGATCCCACACTCTGTCCCCTGTACTGTGGAGTTAACAAGTTGATACTTCAGATTTCCTGTGCTTCAGTCCATGGCCTGAACATGTCTGATGAATTTGTAGCACCTTTAGCTGTTATGAACTTTGCATGCACTCCAGAGCTGATCTCTACATCAACAGGAGCCATTCAACCAGAATTCATGTAGCTCAGCTTAGCTGCCAGCATCAGTGAATCCTGAATAAGTGGTTAGGATTCTTAAAATTCTCCTTGCACAATTTTTCCAGGCAACACCACCCTCCTTCCCCACTGCACCGTATTCAGGGAAGTAAATATTCCTTCTCTTACACTACCCTTGGACTCAGCTATAAGCCCAGTCACTGCTGGAAACCAAATTTTGGTGCATCAGAGTAGAAGTAGTGAGACAAAGACAACTCAGCTAGAAGGCAGGTGGAGATTACATAACAAAGGCTTTTCAGAAGCATATGAAGTTCTGTATTTACCTGTTTCTTGGCATTCCTTCTGCCAGCCTTTCCATGTCATTTCTTAGGTGTACAATACCACTTCGCAGTGTCCATCAGAGCTTGAGATATTACGGTATTAAATAATGGGATACCCTAAGGTGTGGCCTTGAAGGACACAATGGCAAAACTCATTTGCTAGAAGCAGCTTTATCCTCTCTGGACCTGACTTTGGAAAAATTATTGTTTGGTGTGTCCCACTTGTCCTGGTTAATGACAGTTCTTGCAGGTTAATAAAAGGTCTATATTTGTACACAAACCAGAATTTTTTACTCTAGTGAAGAAGATAATCCCAGCATATTTGAAAATCAGTTTAAAATAGGATTTTGTAAAAGCAGGGATTGTTTGCAGTAGGTTAAACATAATGGCAAGTTCTGTAGCTATTCCAGGAGTTTCCATCAAGGTGGACCTATATTTTGTCCCCTGTTGCATTTTTAGTTTTAAACAAAAACTTCTCTAACAGCAATGTAGAATCCTAACCTAGCACCCAGTTAATTGCATACCTGTGTACATCCTCACACCCTCCCTTCCTGGCATAACGAGCACCTTTGCTTTCACTAGTTTGCAATTCAATAGAGATCACAATCTACCTCTGCACATCCCTAGCAAAGCCAAAGGAGCTGCCCACCCAGAGAATGATTTGTTGAAGCGTCAGGGCTGCAAGATTAAGCTTCTTCGGGCAGAAAACTACTTGCTGTAAAACACTTCTTGGAACATGTGTGGACAGCACTGGAGGCACCAGAAATAGACATACATGCTGAAGATGGTGTGGCTGAGCATGCTCTGTCTTGTTCCCCGTCTTTGCCAAGCTGGATGTCTAGGCAGCTTCCATCCCCACTTGGGTCACCTGAGATGCAGAGAGCAACCATCCCGGTGTCACAGAACCCGGCTTGTCAGTGCTGAGCTGGAACTGATCCCCATTCGCACTTGGCTGTGGTGCTCCCAGCTCTGCAGCACAGCTCACAGGGAGTCAGGAAACAGGTACCACTGAGTGCACGAGGCACAGCCCGAGTTAACACAGGTGCTGGCCTAGATCAGGGTTTGGCAGGTACTTTTTCTGCCAGCAGTATGAACTTGAGCGTCTATTATGTCATCTATTATGTTACTATTCTGTGATCCTGTCCTGCATTGCGTTAGCATAAATCTTTCCATGCATACACACAGTAAGACAGATCAAGGAAGCAGTTACTTCAGTTCCTTTTTTCTTTTTTTTTTTTTTAATTAACCTCCCCTCAAGGTACATTTTAAACGGGATAGTTCCCCTGCTGTGAATTACACTGAACTCAAAATCAAGCCGCTGGAAGGCCGGCAGGAGGTGGGAACAAACAGGAATAAACAGCCAAGGGCAGAGCCTGAAGGGCTATAGGGCTGGAGTGAAAAGCCAAGGGCAAAAGGTGAAGGAGCACTCCTGCTGCGTGTGAAACCACAGTCCTGGGCTCTAGGCTGTCCTCAGTCTGGGAGAGGTGATGAGTTCAGCCGTCAGCTATGTGCCTTAGCCACTAGACTGGAGTATTTCAGGCATGGCAGGGGACCAAAGGACACTGGCAGTAGCCAGGATGGACAGACACTAGAAACCTGAGGAAAAAAGGGAGCTTGCCTTTTGTCTGTTGTCTGAAGCAATGCTGTGACAGTTGAGGGAGCAGCACTGTGTCCCTAACCGCAAAGATCGTCTGGGCTCCATTCTTTGTGAGCACGGGATGCAATGCTCATCCACCACAAACCTCTATAAACAAGTCTTTTGGGTACCAGCTGGAACATGGAGACTACATTGCCCGGGAGGATTACCTCGCTTTGATGAGAACATATATCCAGGAAGCCTTTATTAGGGTCCTGATTCCAATTTTAGAGGTACTTCAGTGAAGCCCCAGCAAAGGTGTTATGTTTTGTCATGCTGACTGCTGCAGGCTCCAGCAGCTGAATGCCACTTGAGCCTCTACCTCTTCCGTGGTTTATGCATGGCATTACTGTGGAATGCAGCCTGGAGCTGAACATGCATAAGTGATGGGCATTGCAGCACTCAGCCTTTTTATTGCCTCACACTTTGGTTAGACTGCTAGTCCTCCTTCATTTAAAGGAAAATTGAGAACTCCAAAAAAAAAAAAATCAAAGCCCAGACATATTCTTTGTTGAACCTAAAATATATAATTATAAACCCATTCAGTGCCTAGCTGAGCACTGGGCACTTGTTCTAAACAAAAGGAAACTCCTGTTGTCTCATTGCTTCTCTCAGTTTTGTTTTTCCTACACAGCTGTTTTGTCCATCTTTTGATAGGCAGCAATTCCACCATGCCTTGTTCCAGACCCCTTGGTCTTACATACAGTCTTAGCTCTTGTGCCTGTCATTACCAAGACTGATGCAAAGGAAGACTGAAGAACTTGACCTTTGGGATGACTTCACTGTGTGAAGTCATGTTTAGATGGATTCTCCCCTGGCTTTGGAGATGATGGCACTGACATCAGTCTTCTGTGTTACATCTTGTGCTACCTGATCACAATCCTCAGGCCTCCCCAACTGGCATTTGTGGCCTGAAACCCCTGAGAACTTGTTTGGGTGATGGAGGAAGTTGAGTGCAATGGGCAACGGCGTTCTAGAGGATGTTTCCCACATCTGCAGGGTGCTCTGACCATCTCATTAGGCTAGAGGGCACTGTCCACTCTGCTTTTGAATCATGGACATCCCTCAAAAAGTAAAAGTGAAGCTACAGAGAGACAGCAGAGGCTGGAGCAGAAGGGGAGGTGGTTATGCCTGGGTATGGAGGGGGAAGTGCAAACTTTTGGTCCCTGCTCCAGGACATGCATTTTTTGAGTATTTTGAGTAATCAGATGCAGAGGCCTTATGTTTTTCACACAGAAGAGTTAGACTTTCTGAGGAAGTTGGGAAGAAACTTGTATTTACCCGTGACAGTCATACTATGATTCACCCTGTCCCTTATTACAGGCAGAAACCTTGACCTATCTTGTGCAATCCTACCACTTTCCCAGACCTCAGAGGGACACAACACTTTGTGTCAAGCTATTCCAGAACGGCCCAATTCCTCCCACAGAAAAAAACACACAAGAAAGCCCAAACAGAAATACCTGCTGAAGTTTCCACTCCTACAGTTTAACACAAGCTGTGCCAGTTACAGGTTTTTCTTTAAGGTTGAAGTGGTAAAAACTTCCCCCAAACCTTCCACATACGGAGGAGGCAGGAGCTACAGTCACTAGCCACTGGTATATGCCAACCAAAGCCCAGGAGCAATGAGAAAAGGTGACTCTCAGGATGTAAGGGCTGACTGTGCTTTGAGGTGGGAGTACAGAGCAGCACCATCCTGCAGTAATACCAAAGCAGGCATCTCCCTGCTTCCATGCCCACAACTCCAGAGTGAGACTCCAAAATTAGCAGACAAGTTTATATCCTCCACAGATGACAGTGGTTGCATAAATCATTGTTTGTTTTTTTTTTCCCCCCAGTAGTGGTTGCCAGAGAGACTACGGACTGGCGGCGCGTTACTGCGCATGGATGTGATGTCTGTCCTGGTAGTGCAGCTGGCTCGGGCTCCAGAAAGAGGGAGTGTACCCAAAGCTTCAGGGAGAGTTTGTGCCAGTTCACCTGTGGGATGGGTTCCCACAGTTGGTAAGAGGAAGAACAAGAATAAGGCCTGCTTCCAATGGGAGTTACTCATCACAGTCTCAGACTGACGCAGAAACAAGCATTTCAGCTTAAGAAGAGAAAGTATGAGTGACAGTGTTACCTCAGTCTCCACAATAAATGTCTTGCTGCAGCTCTTCAAATGCTCTTGCTTCTCTGTATGTGTTTTGGTTGGGTTTTTTGTTTTGCTTTTTTTTTTTACATTTATGCTCTCCATTTCCCTCTTGCTCTTTTGTTTTATTATTGTGAAGCTGGTTAAAGGGCTACTCCTGCACTTTCTCACAGAGGGCTTCCCTCTGTGGCCCCGAGTGCCACAGAAATTTCTGGAGAGCTAGCCCTCCTTTCGTACTGCAGCAGTCAGTGATCAAATGTGACGCTACCCCTACCTTTTGGGATAAACCACAAGCTGCAGAAAGAACTCACTAGATAGCCTCCTAGAGAAGCCTTAAATTTTCTTCTGTAAGTGCAGCACTGTGCAGAGGAATAACTTTCACAGGAAATCCCTGTACTGGAAACAAATGGGAAGCATGGGACTCCAAAGATTAGAGAGGAAAGGTTATCTTTGTGTTTAGCTAGTCATTTGCAGCTTTGGAAAGATAAAGCTATGTAACTGAAATTTTATTAAAGGACAAAACTCAGCTCTACATTTGTTAGCACGAATGTTTAATGTTAAACCTGGCTAGGCACAATGACTGTGAACCTTTGTCTTTGACGCATGCAGGAGCAGATCGGTTCTATGCAGACTTTTGCTGTCAGTTTTTCTGAGGAATGAATTGAACTCTCTACTGTATGACCTATGCCTGTGCAAAGCTTTTCCAGAAGAAGATGCATGGAGCAGAGAGGATGACTTTAGTGACTTTATCGTTAGAAAGATTGATACTTTACCACTATGACTCATTCCTCCCCCATAATTTTATTCCCAAAAGCCAATTAACAATGTTTAAAGGATGTGTTAATGCTTGCTCTTGCAAACAAATGTAATTAACACACAATTTGTGATTTTGCAATTTTACTTTTGAAATTAACACAGCACTGAATAATCTTTACAAGTTTCAGGATCAACACACTTTGCTTTTTCTTGAGGAATGATTTTATGCATGAAAACCTCTTTTTTTTAGGCAAAAGAGAAACAACATTGGGCAGTTCCCAAATAATCTCGATACATTAGGATTAACTGCTGGCCAGTCTG
>VZTU01027222.1:0-17125 GCA_013400835.1 Zapornia atra | reverse complement strand
ACTGCTGGCCAGTCTGTACAATCTGAATTGCATAGGTTTCTTTAATTACAGAATTTAGCTTTCCCTTAGTTCCAGACTGGAATACATAGGATACTTTTATGTATTCTTTTGCTTTATTAATACAAGTACTCAGTTTGGTTTTACAAAACTCAGAAGTAACAATTAACTCTTTCAAGGGGATGTGTTCCACAAAATATTACCTTTCCAGTCTATGCTTTTTGTGACCTTTAATATCTCCTATTTGAGCCTAATTGGATCAGAAGAATGAATCTATAGCATCTAAAATAATCCACAATTGCTTGGATAAAGAAGTATCTGTGACATTCCATGGGCAGAGGAGGACCTCCCTTACACTATTTTTTAATTACTCATTCAACCAGCAAAACCTTAGGTGTTAAGGGCTTCTGAAAGGCAAGAGAGGATGTGGTGATCCAGACCTGGAGAAAAGAAAGAGCACAGAGCTGCCTGAGGCATCAGCAATATCTGCCTCCCCAGATATTATCCTTGGGAGTGTGATACTATTGACATGGTTTTGACGACAAGAGCTTGGAATCTCTACAAAGCACATCTTTTAGTACTGATCTCACAGGCCTGCAAAAGACATATAAAAGACTCTGGTTGTCACAGGACTATCTTGAGGTGTTTCAGCATCCTTAATACATTTATCCAGTTTCTTTCTTCTTCAGAGGAACCAAAATAAAAAATTGTCCAAGGAAAATGTGAATCTACTGTTACTTTCTAAAAAAACCCCCAAAACCCAGCAGAAAGTGGTTTCAACTTGGATATGTTTTGTCTACCCTAAAGGTTTGTTAGGAGGAGTCTTCTGGTGTATATTTATGATGGTCGCTATAGCCAACAGACAAAGAAATTAACACAAAGAGAAAGTAGTGTTGAAATGCTAGCTCTCACCGCAGAAGCACTTACCACAAGCACCTGAGAAAGTTAGATGAGAGCTCTTGGGAGTGCTGGCTGAAAGAAACAGGGAGTTTCAACCAGTGGAAGAGATTCCAGCTCTTGGACTCCAGTCTACCCAGGGGTAGCTAGGTTCTTTGCAGGTAAACTAGAATACCTCACAAGAGGTCTATCACTCTCACTTTCTCTGGATGGGTATCATCTATTACAGCCTGCATTTTCTGAGTTGCCCAATTTAAATGTGGGGCAGGAGAGGCAATATCACTTGGAAGGCTCATACAAAACTGCCCAAAAGGATAGTACTGAGTATTGAACAGTCGCTCAAATGTCCTCAGTGATGTTTCACTGTTCTCCTGGTTACTGCTACAGCCTAAAGAGCAGGCAGCCAATCTCAAAACTTAAGCAGAATCCAGTCTTCAACAAGTAAGACTTGTACAAATACATAGATTGGAAGAGGTTTGGGTTGTTTTGGGTTTTTTTATATTCTGCACTGAAACAATTTAGAAGTGTCAGTGTGTGTGTCAATAATTTTCACAGCCAATTACTGTACAGGGAACTGATGGAAAGCATGGGGCTCCAGTAGTTAAGGTGGAAAGGTGGACAGTTGCTCTGAGGACAATGGACATGGCTTTACAAACCCAGTGGTTCCCAAACTTTGGCATAAAAGTATTGCTCTGCTTTTGTCGCTGAGCATAGCCCAACAGTCAATAAAGACAAGATCAATTTTAGAGGTGATGTGAGCCCACCATTCATGTTTGTTTCTGAAAGCAACAGTTCTGAGTGGAGATCCTCCCTCTGAAATAATGTGCAAAGGAAACGACATGAGAAGAAACATGGAGAAAAAGAAGGGTAAATACACCCAAACATACCATCAACAAATTCTGAATACAACCACTTTGATACCAGGATATAGGAAATGCATTTTTAAATAATAATTAAAAAAATTAATGTCCATATTCTGTTACAGGAACTGAGTAGATCTTGATGTACCTCTGCAAACATCAGTGAAGAATGAGAACTATAATTTCTAAAAGTGAGTTGAGGTGCTTTGGTCAGTTAAAACCTTCTCAGCAGTTTGTGAATTTTTAAGAACACTTTGCATTGACTTCACAGAATCATGGAATGACTAGGTTAGGGAAAACCTTTAAGATCATCAAGTCCAACTGTTCCTGTCCTCTACTAAACCATATCTCTAAGTACCTCATCTCCCTCCTTTTAAACACTTCCAGGGATGGTGACTCAACCCCCTCCCTGGGCAGCCTGTTCCATATCCCAACAACTCTTGCAGTGAAGTATTTGTCTTCTCTTGAGAGACATAACTTGATTATGATAGACCTGAGCTTTCAGCATTCAATGACACCCATATACTTTTCATTGGAGTCAAGAAAAGAATTACACTGGTGGTTTTCACAGATGAAGGCTTAGAATAAGATAGGAAGTTTTGAATCATTTTAGAACAGAGACAGATGCCAGCTTGAATGTCTGAAAAGCCACATGTGGAAATATGCAAAAAGATTAACTGTGGCCTTATAAAGATACTCATTTTATACATGAAGATTATCAGCAAGAATGTTACGGTCAAAAGTACAATAAACGATTTTTAAGCTATTTCTTTCCTGTAAAGAATAGAAGTGTAGAGTGTATTTTGCAGAAGCCTATCAACCCACATAGAAATCAGTATGATGACATGACCCTGAACTTCTGAAGGGGTGAAAAGCCTTTCCTGAAGTCCAAAATCTTTAGTTGTTCAGAGTTCATTTGTTTGAGAGACGATGCCTGCAGCAACAGATCTAGCACAGAGGGAACCTCCCAGGGAAGCCTGAGTATATTCAAAAGCTTCCGAATGATTCCAGTAAAAGTCCTTGTACAGAAAGTTCCCGCTCACTTCTTGTTTACTTGGTTAGCTTTGGTAGAAGAGTCACATAGGATTTCCCTAACAAATCACATGTTCTTGTATTGCAGCATCCTTGAGCCAAATGCATAGAAAACCTTGGGTAACCTTTTCTTCCTCAATATACACAGGGAGGAATAATCTGTTCTCAACATTTTTGGCCCCTGGATTACATAGATAATAGCCAAATAATGACTTATTTCAGCTTATTTCCTCCTGTACTCTAAACAGCATCTGTATCATTTTCTGTCAGCCTTATCCTTAACACACAGTACTTTATAAGCCAGGGGGTCATACATGTAGTAACATTACATGAGTGTAGGTTTACAATTTTGAATATTAGTTTGCAGGAAATTGCTGTGTTCCAGATGCTGTGAGCTGTTTTCCCATGCCTATTGAGATAAACAGACCTGAGGCTAGAGGAGGCTTTGAAATGAGTTTTTGGAAACCCTGGCTTCCAATATCTGCTTCTTTGTTAGGCGCTTCAAAGTCAGACATTGCCTCGCCCTTGAGCGTTTGGCTTTCATAACTGATTTTTCTGAGCTCAGAGTACAAGGAACTGCCTTAGGTCAGTGTTCCCATTGCAAAAGATTCCTAAAGATAGCCAATACAAAACATGACAGGCACAGATTTTTCCTGGTTCCTGCTAAAATGGGGGAGATGATGAGAATGTAATTTCAATGTGTTAAGTTTGGTACTTGTCAGGAGCAGGGGAGATGTGAATTCTAGCCCCTGCTCCAAGGACTGCCTGTGAATCTAGTTGCTGTTTCACACAAATAGACCTTTAAGCGGTACCAGAACCCAGGTTTCCATTAGTCCATGAAAGTGCCCCAATTACTGCACTTCTGGCACTAATTCAGGCTCCTGCAGTCTTTTTTGTTGCTTGATGAGACTTGAAGTCTTTCTCCAGCGTGACTTGGCTTTTACAGAAGGGGTGAAAAAGCCATCTATTGCCCTGTCACACATGCTGCTGAAGCAATTAGCTGTCTCATGTACACAGTTTCCTTGAGGCAAACGTGCAGGACACTTTAGGTAACTATTTCTATTTCAGTTTAAACAAGAGAGATGCACTTACACTTTGAAGTGCCTGTGGCATTGAAAATATAATACATACTTTGAATAAGCCTAGTAAAAAATGACAAAACTTAAATTCCAGTTTACACTGTCAGTATTACTGAGTGACTGATAAAAAATGATACAGACTTCTCAGTTATGAAGTAAAATCTGTGAAAGGCTTTCATTCCCCTTGTGAGAAGTGGGAATAGTGTGCTTGCAGCTCAGGCAGATCCCGGAATCTCAGAACAGCAGGGGTTGGAAGGGACCTCTGGAGATCATCTAGTCCAACCCCCTGCTAAAGCAGGGTCACCTGGCTCAGGTTGCACCGGACAGCATCCAGATGAGTTATGAATATCTCCAGAGAAGGGGACTCCACAACCTCTGCAGGCAGCATGTCCCAGTGCTCTGTCACCCTCACTGTGCAGAAGTTTTTCCTTATATTCAGCTGGATCTCTCTGTGTTCCAGTTTGTGCCCGTTGCCTCATGTCCTGTCACTGAGCACCACTGAGAAGTCTGGCCCCACCCTCTTGACACCTGCCCTTCAGATATTTATAAGCATAGATGGGATCCCCTCTCGGTCTTCTCCAGGCTAAGCAGACCCAGCTCCCTCAGCCCTTCCTCGTACGAGAGGCGTTCAGTTCCCCTCATCATCCTTGCAGCCCTCCACTGGACCCTCTGCAGTAGTTTGCAGGCCAGGCCCATAGCTCAGACACCCATTTCCAAGGTGGCCTGCGTGCAAGGCTTTCAGTAGCAGATAACCTTCCCACGTTTGTTGTCATTACAGCACTGAAGAGTTAATGTCTTCAGTATTTTTTTCATTTTTGCAAAGCATAAACTTTGCAAAAACAGAGCATTTTGTTTAAAGGATGTGTTTAGTTGCCCTAAACCAACAGAAATTAAAGGTTTTGGAAACCATGTCGAGCTCACTGTATAGACTCTGCACAAACTTTGTGGTTACTTTTGCCTCCCCAGTGACTCACCCAAGTTGTTTTTGTATTCTTAAAATATAGATCCAGCTTCAAATTCAGTTCAGCTTGTATGGTCACATTTGATGCACTCTGTCCTTAAATCTGGAAGGTATTTGTAAGATAATCTCTCTTCTCCCTGTGCCACTGACTCTTCCCAGAAGGCACCGGGGCATCTTTTATTTCTGTTTTAAACTACAGGTAAAAGCAATTCTGTTCTATAATCACTTATGGGAGGGAAATACCCTCCTCTAGATTTCCAACCCCAAAGGTAAGACTTCCTTCACGGTTCCATGAAATACAGAGGGAGGAGTTTGGCAGTCACCTGTGGTTAGCTGTGTCGGGGTGGACAAGAACATTTTACACTCAGCTGCCTTAGATACATTGGGGAGCGTCGTCAAACATGAGCATCCAAAACTTACACATGCTTACACATGCTCTTCAAAAAAAACCCTATTTGTCTTGGTTTCAGGAATGTGGCCTCATATTAGGAAAGCTACAATATAACTGCATCTGTGATAGTTTGAATTGCTTGAAATACAATTGTTTGATGCAGAGGTATAATTTAGTTCCAGGGATAATGTTTTAAATGCAAGATTTTTCACTACTGCGCATTTCAGGGCAGCAGTAGGTACATTTTCAGATACTTAGGCAAAAAGATAGAGTCTCCAGAAAAGAAGTGTGAAAGATTTTTCTTTCATAATGGCAATTAAACGTCTTGAAATCCACAGCCTGCTGGATAATTCTGGACAGAGTAACACCTCGTGCAGCTTCTCCAGCATATTACGGACAAGCACTCAGCTACATCTCAGTTTTTGTTATTAATTTTAGCGTTGTGTGTGGCTAACCCAGTAGTACAGTCTGCATAATGAGCACCTACAGCCCAGCTCGCTTTCACCTCACAGGCACTGGCATTAGCAGCAGCTGGACGTTCCCTACATCTTTTTTGACTTGAAATGTGTCCACACTTCTGTTCAAGCTGAAGTAGAACCTCTTAAAATGGGAGGCTCATCTTTGGTTTGTTTTGAGATCTAGATGAGGAAACCTAGGAATGATGTAAATGGTGATATAGCTTACAATCCGGTCTGCTCACCATTTGGCAGACCATAATCACAATGTACTTGTCTATTACATGGCTGTCCCTTACTGCATGTGGCTGCGCCTGCAAGGCACAAGCCTCTGCTGGTGGTCTATTTCATTCCCCTCTACTTGCCTCCTTACCCCTTTCCTGGTTTTAGCGATCCTAATCACTCATGGCTCCTTCTGTTATGGCATGTTTTTTGCATGACTGGCCATGCGTGTTAAGAACATAAATTCAATTTACTGTTTCCACTTCCCTTCGTTTTGATTGACCAGCTTGAAGCAGCAGTGGAAAGGCTTTCCCCAGATGCATCTTGATCTGTCTTGGATCATTCTAACCACACTCTTTGCCCACTGAATCACTATTTATGTACTTTATTGACTCCCTCGTCATTCCTAATTAATTCGTACTCACACATCCTTAAGCAGTATTTTATTTCTGAAGTTATTTAGTTTCCTTCTTTGTCTGTTTAGTAAGTGACCAAGTGTCATTGCCATGTCAAACAAAATATAATGGTCTGGTATATCCTAACTCTCGTCCTCTGATTTTAAAATAAAGGAACGTACATTCCTATTCCATTTATTTCCCAAGATTTGCATTAACATCGGTGTTCTCACTGATATGCTGATTGTTAATGCTCTGAACTCCATCACTACCAAAGTTTTGCTGTCTACAGTTACCAGCTGCTAGAGAAGCTTGTCTAAAATCCTCCTGTCAGATTAAAGTCATAGCTGGTTTTGTCTTTATTTATCTCAAGTCCAATTTTCTTTCTACTTCCTCTAAAGTCACCGAGTACCCTTTGTATCTTTTTTTTTTCTTCTATAGGCACCAAAAGTATTAGTAACATCAGAAGGACTGGTGAAGATCATCTAATTTCAGTCCCTTCAGCAAATTTTATAATTATGCCTTGACTCCCAGAACACCTTAAGAAGACACGGAGGAGTCAATCTTCCTGTCTACTCCCACTTTTATTTTCCAGAAACCACATTGCTGTTCAGCTGATATGTCTTTTCTGTGCAAGGGATGTTGCAAATGGAAGCTTGTAAACTGTAATGAGCAAGAAGTTTTGTGTAACTTATTACTGTCTATTTCAATACACTGAAAAATTCTGGAGAAATACTATTTTCAGTCTAACAAAGTCAGTCTGCATAGCTAGCTATCTTATCCCACCACCAAACAAAGTCCTTTCCATCATCTCTCTGGTTTTAATAATTCATTTCTAAAATTCCCAACATTTGAACTATGTTCCTTTTCACACTTGCAGTTTATATTCTTGTCTACATGTGCTGTAGCTGTCATAAAATACTCCCACATTATGTGCACTTTCCTCTTATTCCACTTCGTCTACCAAATCCTGCAAATGCTGCACAGTCTTCTAGATCTTCTTTTGACCTTATCACCCTCAGCATGAGATGAGCTCAGAAGTTCCATACTCACTGTTGCATGTCTGTCTCCAGTTACACTCCTATGAACTGCTCAATGATCCCTTGTTCCTTATACTTAGAATTCTCCTAAATTATCTTCTTTGGTTCAGCCTGTCATGATGTCTCCTGAAGCCTGTTTTTAATTGCCACCTATTCCAGCCTATCTTTCAGATACCCCCAAGATATTGTGCCGTATCTGTAACTTGTCTACTGTATTTTCGTATCACTTTTGTGCTAGCTATCACTCTGATCAGATCTTTTGCTTCCAATCTTTGTCTTGCATCTTGAGACAAAATGTGCAATTTGATTACTAGGAACCACCTCTGTAGATAAATAGATACGGTTTAACATTTCATTAAACTTTCTGTCCTTTTCAACTGTATATTTAACTGTGACAAACCCAGTTAATCTCATTGCAGTGTTAATTGTTACGTGATAACCATTAGACCCCCCTCACTGTCTTCCACATGTTCCATTTCTACTTCAGTATTGCAGCCATCCACCACTCAATATTTTGGTCCTACACTTTGCAAGATTCTTGAAGGCTATTATCACAATTAGCACAATCAGTGCAGAATTCATCTTTTATGCTGTTACGCATATCTTTGCAGTGAACACATTTATGTATTTATTCCTAATGCACTGGAAGTTCGCTAGCTTAAGATACAAACAGTTTGCTTTCAGTAACTACATCCTTGTACTTCTTTGAAAATTACAGCCCAAATTACAGCACTGTATCACAGAATCACAGAATCACAAAGTTGGAAAAGACCTTTGAAATCATCAAGTCCAACTGTTCCTGTCCAATATCTACCCTTTTTTAAAACACATCCAGGGAAGGTGACTCAGCACCCGCCCTGGGCACCTGTTCCAGGCTCTGACAACTCTTTCAGTGATTTTTTTTTTCCTGACATCTAATCTGAAGCTGTCCTGGCGCAGCTTTGTGCCATTTCCCCGTCACTTGTCTGAAGAGACCACCACAGACCCCTCTACAACCTCCCTTCAGGTACTTGTAGGCGGTGATAAAGTCTCCCCTCAACCTCCTCTTCTCCAGGATAAGCATCCACAGCTCCCTCAGCCGCTCCTCATATGATTTGCCCTCCAGACCCTTCACCAGCCTGGTTGCCCTTCTCTGGACTCACTCGAGGACCTCAATGTCCTTCTTATGGTGAGGAGCCCAGAACTGGACACAGCACTCGAGATGTGGCCTCACCAATGCTGAGTCCAGGGGCACATTCGCCTTCCCAGACCTACTGGCCACACCGTTTCTGATACAAATGCAGCCCTCAGAGAATTTGAGACATCTTGCAGAAGATAGACTTCTGTGCTCTTTTCTGTCAGCACTTATTATGTCAGAATAAGAAAGAGAGATACTGTCGTTTGCAGCAGATGTTATTCCATGATTCCTTTTTCTTAATAAAATCAATTGAAATTGTTCAGGCAAGAGACAGCATGCTCTCATCCATGTCGCGTCTAGAAGTCTGTGGGAATTCCTGTAAAGCAAAAAACCTCTATGTGTCCTTTTAAATACAAAGAGCATGAATACCCTCTCTGTGGATATCTGTCTATATGTCCATGACCAAATATGCATACCTACAGGGTGGTATTGCCACTGCATGTCTAATTTAACTACTAAAAGGAAACTGTGACTTAGAGTTTCTCCTCAGAATGTTTTCATCTCAAATTCCATTGTTTGTAATACTAGGGAACAGGCATACTTTCCTCTTGTTGAGATGCCAGGATCACAGCTACAATGAAGAAGTGAAGCACTTCAAGAAAAAGCAGGCCACCTGTAAAAGGCTGATTCAGAAAATTATATAAGCAAGTTTTAATTTGTGTGGATATTCAGTATCTTTTCTCAACACAGATGGATTTGAGAGTAGAATTAAAACATAGCTCTATTCTTCAGGATGTTCTGTTGAGTTATTATCTCAAAACTGATAATGGTTGTGTGCAATACAGAAGACTTTGGCAAATCCCCCAACAGAGCACTCAGTAGCCTGAGCTAAGTTATACTCAACAGTTGCACATGGCGAGCATCCGTGTATGTTTGCCTCCCAGGCTTGAAGGGGAGAGGATACTCAAGTGTTTCCTTGGCTCTTGGAACTGCCCAACTGCAGAGTTTTGCAATACTTCTACAGGTAAAAGCAAATAGAAATGAGGTAAACAGGTTGGAATTGTCAAGAGGGGCAGCAGAAAGAAGAGCAGTTGTCTGAAAAAGCCATTAGCTCACATAGAACCATAGGGTCACAGACTAGCTTAGGTTAGAAGGGTCACTAGATCACCTAGTCCCAGCCCCACTGCCATAGGCAGGGACACCCTTCACTACACCAGGCTGCCCAAAACCACATCTGACCTGCCCTTGGGGGCGACCACAGCTGCTGGCAACCTGTACCAGTGCCTCACCACCGTCATTTTAATTAATTTCTTCCTAATAACTAACCTAAATCTACCATCTTTTCATTTAAAGCCATTTCACCTCATCTTGTAACCAGATGCCCTTGTAAACAGTCCCTTTCCTGCTTTCCTGTAGGTTCCTTCAGGTACTGGAATGATAGAATCATAGGATCTTTAAGGTTGGAAAAGACCTCTAAAATCATCAAGTCCAACTGTTTGTCCAATACCACCATGTCAATTAAACCATGTCCTGGAGAGCTAGGATGTTTTTTGAAGGCTACTAGAAGGTGTCCTTGGAACCTTCTGTTTTACAGGTGAACAAACCCAACTCTCTCAGCCTGTCTTCATGGGAAAGGTGCTTCCACCCACTGGTCATCTTTGTGGCCCTCCTCTGGACTTGCTCCAACAACTCAATACCTTTCTTGCACTGGGGACTCCAGAGCTGGATGCAGTACTCCAGGTGGGGTGTCACAGAGTAGGGGGGCAGGATCACCTCCCTTAACCTGGTGGTCACTCACACCGGTTTCAGTGCAGCACAAGATACACTTGGCTTTCTGGGCTGCAAGCTCACATTGCTTGTTGAGCTTCTCTTTCACCAACATGCCCAAATCCTTCTCAGGGCTGCTCTAATTGTCCTTGGGATTGTGCCAACCCACATGCAGGACCTTGCACTTGCCCTTGTTGAATTTCAAGTGGCTTGCACAGGCCCATCTCTTAAACCTGTCAGGGTCCCTGTGGATGGCATCCATTCCCTGCAGTGTGTCAACCACACCACAGGGTTGGTGTTGTCAGCAAACTTGCTGAGGGCGCACTCTATCCCACTGCCCATGTCTCCAGCAAAGATTTTAAACAGTGCCAGTGTCAGGACCAACCCCTCCAGAACACCACCTATCAGTAATCTCAATTTGGACATTGAGCCATTGACCGCAACTCTTTGAGAGTGACTATCAAACCAATTCCTTATCCACCGAGTGGTCCATCCATCAAATCCAATTTAGACAAGGATATTGTGTGGAACAGTGTCAAATGCTTTGCACAAATCCAGGGAAATTACATTAGTTGCTCTTCCCTCATCTATCAGTGCTGTAACCCCATTATAGAAGGTCACCAAAGTTGTCAGGCATTATTTGCTCTTAGTAAAACCATGTTGACTATCACCTGTCACCTCCTCATTTTCCATGTCCATGAGCATAGTTTCCAGCAGGACCTGCTCTGTGATCTTGCACAGAGGTAAGACTGGACAGCCTGTAGTTCACCGGGTTTTCCTTTGTTCTATTTTCAGAAATGGGGTTGTTTCCCCTTTTCTTTTCAGTGGGAACTTTGCAAGACTGCCATGACTTCTCCAGTCAACATGCCAACATCCTGAAGTACCCAGGGAATGTGCTTGGCTAGCATTCAGCACCAGAGAAGCTCTCAGATTTTTAAAGAAGAGAATCCTGTGAAACTGAGGAAAATTCTGAAACAGGTAAGCACTTGGGACACTTCCTATGTCATTTTAATAGGTGCATTTCTAATGGATTCTTACTATGCAGTAATACAACCATGGGATATACTTGATTGCAGATCTGGCCTCCCTAGTGTAGTAACCATTTCCATAGAGCAATGGGTGAGTAGAGAAAAAGAGACCTTGTAAAGCACAAGACACTAGCATGGGAGTTAGGTCTGGGCTCAGTTTTACATGCTTCCACAGCTGTAAATCTTTGAGAACTTCACTGCTACTGAATTCTGCGACAGTCGTCACTGAGAATGTGTAACTCCTTCTTCATCATGACAGAAATTATGGGACTTGGTTGAACACACATCTTTTGCCCGTGACAGACCTAAGTATTGGAAGTCCAGAAGCCAACACACAGAGCTAGGAGTACTGGAACTGCTTAGAGCTGCCCAAAGGGAAACCATAAGACGATGTGTATTTACCAGGTTAGTCACAGCCTCCCTGTTCCCCACACTGGGATCATTTAGCGGGAAATGTTTCCTTTCACATGATGATGGAGTCTCTGGGGGGGTGTGTGTGTACATGTGAGTGCTTCCTAATTCTGCTCATCAGCATCTCAGGTGGATCCATTTGTTTCTAGGTCAGGTTCTCTCATGAAAATACGGTCTCCATTAATAACCTAATAGCCTGTTAATTAAAGCACTCATATTGTGACCTGGGATCTCCTCTGGGTCAAATTTGAGAGCAGATTTTTCCTATGTCAAATGGGGCAATTTTCTTCCAATTTTTTTTGCTGTAGAAGTTACATCTCTCCATGCAAATTATTCAGATAGTCTTTGGGCAAGAAAAAGAGAACTGCTTCTGTCTCTTGATACTTAGGACACAATTCCGGAGTACTGGGATTCCTGTACCTGATCCAACCAGGTATTTCAGCACTATGATAAGTAGAAAAAGCTTGAATAGTCTAAAATATCTACTAGTGTAAAATAATCCACTTTGGAGGGCAGTAACTAGTGTGCTCAACTGGGGGGGTAGCAGGAATGGATTTAAATTCTTACTTCCTTAAATAAATTGGAGTCAGGATGTAAAACCATCTCTTTCATTTACAGGGACCTCATCTTGCTGCCTGACTTTTGAGTGAACCCAATGCAGAGGCCTAATGCCTCATGGTAGAAAGCTCAGAAACATTAAATTCAGGAAGTCAAACATGAAGATGTTAAGCAGCTAGACAGCTACATGGCAACTTACTCTGCTGTAGAAGTTCTCAATAGTAACATGGTACTGAAATATAGGCTCTAATATGTAGCCACTTAACAGTCCTCATAACATTCATTGCTGTGACTTTAGGGGCTGCATTGAGACCTTTTGCCTTCTCCCCTGGGTTACATTCTGCATTGTCACAATTGGATGGTCTTTCCTGTTTAGAATGACAATTTTGCTGGTGGGGATTGTATGTTTGGTGGATCCTGATCAAAGTCTTGAAGTGTTGCTGAGCTGACAGGCTGACTTATGTCCTTACCTCTGTCATTAGAGTGGTTCCAAAGAATGTTTATCAGTACGATGATAGGCACTTTATATATATATATATAAATACACATGATGATAGGGCATGAACAACCCCTGTTACCTTGCATGGCAGTTCTGGACCAGATGTCTTGAGGTCCTGGATACAGGAAGAGGATGTAATGGCAGCTTGTGTAACTGCTGAAATTGCTTCCTCATGTACAATGCATATGTAGCATTAAGTCTGTAAATAGTCTTACCCAAGCACTTGTTATTCCAAAAGTTTAAAGGTGAGTTTTTTTGAGTGGAACTATTTTTGTAACATGCCCAAAAACCTTATCTGCTTTTTTCCAGGCCGAATCAAAATAAGACAGTATTTTCCCCTACAGTTCTGGCCCCATTTTGTGTAGAAATTCTATCACAACTAATGATGAAGAATTACAGTATACCTAACTAGATTACAGCTTTTGTCTAAAAGGTACTATTAAGAAATTTGTGACCCTTCTTTACCTGCAAAACCTATTTTGCTAAATAGGGTGTGCTGATGTACTTTTGAAAGTCATCCCTTCAAAACAGGATTATCTGATCAAAACAAACTCAGAAAACAGGTTTATTCACTGTATAGGTCATACAAATTAAGCACAAAATCTTAATTTTCCTTGGCATTTGTCACAAGCTCTAAACAAGAAAAACAAAAAATACAAAGCATATTTCTGTAAATCATCATTAATTCAGGTATGCTATTGTTGAATACAACTAAGCACATAACAAGGTAAATAGTAGATATGGTATATACAAGGTAGAATACCTTGCTTTGCAACTGCTGTTTAGCATCATGTTTACTGTGTGCATGCTCCTAATGCTTGTATTCACTTCAACAACCTTTGCACACATTTAGTAACCTCATTAAGAGCTGTTAGTCACCAAAAGTATAGTAAAGATTAGTTATGCCTTAAAAATATCCTGGATTAAGTGAATCTACCTTAGTAAGCACCTTAGTATCTGACTACCACAAATGTATGTAGGCAATGCAGTTTTGAGCATTCTTTACTTTGTTGCCCATAAAGAAACCTTGTAGGGGAGACCACTTCTTAAAGGCATAAAAGATAATGCAAGCCCAAAATAGCATGTGGGAAGGTTTAATTTCTTCAGAATCATGTGCAATTATGTGAACTGAACATGAAGGAGATACAGCTAACATTTGTATGCTGTTTAGCTCAAAGAAAATATTTTTTGAAAGGTAAAGGGCAATGAATAGGTTGGAATTATGGCCAGTACACAGGATAAGTATCCACTCTGAAAGTCCAAGCTTTCTCAAGAAAAATATTCCTCTGAAATAACTAAGAGAAATGGGAACAAAAGGGAGCTCTGCCAGTCATGACAAGATTGTTTTGTAGAAGGAACAAACAGGATTATCTATAATGAGATTATCAGCTAATTCTGTGAGACAACACCCACATAAATCAACAGACAAAGGGGAGGGATCTGGACACTGCAGTAATTGTTAATAGCAGCAATGTATCAGTAATAAGAATAAGGCTTTCCCCCTCTGTCACAATGGGGAATACTATTCTTATTGTAGCACTATAATTAATTATGGTGTTTGATGGCATGTGAAAGATATTGGAGCTTGAAGCTCTAAGTTTATAAGGGAAATTTCTTTAAACAGTAGCCAGAATTATGTTTTTACCAATTTTTATTTTGTCAGTGTGTTCAAGCAAGGCAGCAGGACAGAGTTCCTGTGTTGTCTGTTTTCTACAAATCACTGTTCACTTCCTACTTATTCCTCTTATATTAAAGATACACATGCAGTAAACCACCAAACCAAGACAGTTTCTATCTGTTACCACAGAAACAGCTCTATAATTAAGAGAGTATAAACCATCATGGTAGAATCTCCTCTTTATTAGTGAGAATCTAGCTGTATCAGAATCAAACGTAATAACCTCTAGAGGAAGAAATTATCCCACCATCATTCCTTCTACCAAAGCCTTATCTGGTGTCCGGATTTCCTTTTCCTGTGTTGTCGCTGGTGGACTCAGAGTTCATCACATTTCCTGTGCTATTTAAAGAACCTCTTGGGCTGGCACACTATTTTAAGCCTGCCTCTGTGTTCTTTAAAATACCAACAGGAAGCATTTACCCTACACACATCATAGTAACTTTACAGTTCTCGGTTCATACAGAGAGGCCAGATTTGGCACAATTTATATATAAATACATGTATCATTTTATATATAAATATATGTAAATGTATTAGGTTTGAAAACAGAGGACTCTGGACCAGGTAACATTTTCATTTTCTGCCCACACTTCAAACACACTTTCCATATTTGGGAACCCTAATATGGTTCCACGACTGCTTGGGCAAGTCTTTGAATGCACCTTTGGATGTGGCATGTGCATCATGCTGAAAAGATCCTGTCACAGCAAAGGATGCCGGTATGGTCAAGGAGCATGAAAACTAACCTCTGAGAGGAACTGACTGGGAAAGCAGAGTTCTGTTTTGCCAGGACGCTTTGCGTTCAATACTTGCAGAGTTATTTCTCTTCTGCTCAGTAAAAAGATTGCTGCACCCTCATACCCAGGGGTCCTAGGTAATTTTCACATGATCTCTTTCTTCAGTTGAGAATATACAAATAGAACTTCAACTTATCTGTAAGTTTTATTAAAACTTTTTTTTCATATTAAATAGGCAGAATTATGGTTTATTGTTTATCTGCAAGGGAAAGGCCATGGAAAGGATCTAAAGTCACTTGCAAAAGCCAGTGGGACTCCTTAGAGCTCTGTCTCCTGGATCACAGGCTGCCTCTTTTGAGAAAGAAGAGCAACCAACGTGCATAGGATTTCTTTCAAGCGTGATGTAGTAGTAGGATATAGGCCAGATGTTTACCAAACATGCCTGGTTATGAACATCCGCATCCCACATATGAAAGAAAACCTACTTAACTTTTATTCATCCTTGTTATTAAATTTGTTTTCTCCTTTGCTTTTTTAACCTTCTGGGTCTGTGACATTTAAAATATAAAGTAAACAAAAGATCAGCTGAACCCAAACCAGGTTTCTGGCAGCTGGGTGCCAGCATTGGAAAGAAGCCAAAGCAAGCTAATTCAAGGGTATGCAAACAAGGATCAGTAGCAATTTTTCTCAGCTATTCCTCTTGCCTAGGAGGTATGTGGCTCAGCTTGGCCCACAGACCCCATGTCCTGCAAGTGTTAGTGCTACTGTGTGTAGTAATTCCTCAACAATATGCAAGGACAGTGATATCCAAAGATAAGCTGGGAATGATCTCTTCCACATTAACATCCTCTTACATATTTAAAGGCAACTTTCTTCCCTTGAGCTTTGAAAACCACATATCCATAGATGCTCTCCAGGCCCACATATATACAGAATCTCAGAATGGCTGAGGTTGGAAGGGACCTCTGGAGGTCACCTGCTACAAAGTTCCTGCTCAGTTGCCCAGGACCATGTCCAGGTGGCTGTTAAAGTCTCCAAGACTGGAGATTCTACCACCTCTCTGCGAAACTTCTTCCTATGCTCAGTCACCTGCAGAGTAAAACAGGAAAGTGTTTCCTGATGGAACCTCCTGTGCTTCATTTTGTGCCCATTGCCTATCATACTGTCACTGTGCACCTCTAGAAAGATCCTGGCAACATATTCTTTACAGCCTTCCTTCAGACACAATGATGAGATCCTCCCTGGAGCCTTCTCTTCTCTAGGCTGAACAGCCCCATCTCTCCCAGCCCTTCCTCAAAGGAGAGCTGCTCTAATCCTTTAATAACCTTAGTGGTCCTTCTCTGGACTCTCTCTGATAGCTCCATGCAGGTTCTACCAGCTGTTGCACAAGGCAATAGCAAAGAGCACTGTATGAGGTCAGTGAAATCATTTCACAAACATGTGGAAACAGGTAGAGTTTCTAGAATTCCCTCTTAATTCATCGCAGCAGTGGAAGAGAAGATGAACTTGGAAGATGAACTTGCCTTCCAGACCCTGATGGAGTGGTCTACTCTCCAGCACTGTAGAACTCCTTTAAAAACCTAACCAGCCAACAAGCCTCTCCCAAACCCCTCCAAACAACACCCCGAAAAAAAGCCAAACCCAAAATCAACTAAAACAACAAACCACCTCACAAAATTACCTCTGACAATATTCTTGCTTTGAAAAGACTGTTTTGCAGAAAGTTCACCTCCTTCTTCATTGTAAATGTTCCTTACAAAACCTCAAAGAATAACAGAGTAAGCATGGTGTGTGTTTCCAAGGAGGATACCTTACCCTTTTGATTGAAACTTGTTGTAGGATTTATGATTTATCCAAAAGGAAAACATGTTCCAAGGTCCAATGTATAAAGTCCTGCCAACTTATCAGTTTTCACAAGTTGGTCTAATAGAAGAGACAAATTCTGTGCAATTGGCTGTGCAATTTTAGCCAGGTGTGCTGGTTTGACCCTGTCTGGAGGTC
>VZTU01027220.1:0-14344 GCA_013400835.1 Zapornia atra | reverse complement strand
GACTTGCGGGAAGATGCAGAGCCTGTGGTTACTAGCTCACTGTTGTTCTCAGTAATGTTTACATGAAGAATCTACTTTTTCTACTGATTTGTCTAATTTTGGTTGCTCTTTGGCTTTGTATAATTTCTTGAAATATATTTTAACAAGCTTTAGATTTCTTCCTTTGTCCATTAGTTTGGAGTTGTGATTCATAGAAGTTAAGCAAACTACATTTATTTGCTGAGCATGGTTATTGAATTGTTAATTTCAAATATGTAAATTCATTATTTCTCTTCATAAGTACAAAACCCCCTAAGAATGCATTTACTAAATATATGGTTAAAGGCACGTATTTTGGTATGTGAGTGTTTTGGACACTGTCAGGAAGGCAAACTTGCTTTGTGAATGACAACTTAAGCCATGTAATGCTTCTCATGCCTCCTAATTGGCTAAGTGACATTTCCTGTACAAGTGTATTGTATATCTGGTGATAATTTATTTCCAATAGGAGTATTACAGTAACTGAATTAAATGGAATTTGCCAACACCTGCCAAGCTGAGGAATCATTTTCAAATTAGAAAATATAAGTGGAAGAAGTAAAAAAAAAAAAAAAAGTTGAAAATAAAGAGATTCATGATGTGACTGGTTGGTATTTGGTGGTTGATATTCCTTCAGGGCTTGGGAAGTTTTGACTGTTTATTGCTAGCCCAGCAAACTGAGGTGGTTTGAGCATGTGACTAGTGCAAATCGCATCTATAGAGCTAGAGATTAGGAAATCAAATATGACAAAAACGTTTTTTTCCTGGCAGAAGGCAGAAAAATGAGCTTTGGGTGAGTGATACTTCCAGAGGCCGATGTGCTAACTGCATCTGTCTCCCCAGTTACCCTCACAGGGCACCTGCATTTTGTAAACACCTTCAACTGAATGCTGTACTGATGCAACCAGAAGGCTTTTCATTTCTGCCGTGTCCTCTAGGAAATCTGAATTTTCAGGTGAATATCTATCTCCAGCGTGGAAGTGGGTCTCGTTTGTCATTGTAAATCTTGGTTAGTTTTTTCATACTGAGGATAGAGAGCAGTGAGTGGAGCAGATGGCCTTGAGGATAAGTAAATAGTAACAACATGATGGATAACAAGTTGCTGTGAGATGCAGACAGTTTCAGACCTATGTGACATATTGTATAGGGACCTTGGATCAGGTAGACCCAGTTTTATGTTTCTGTTCCTCCAAAATTGAATTACAACTTCCTCTAGGTGTTGGCTATTAAAAAAAGAAAAAAAAAGAAAAAAAAGGAAAAAAAAAAGGGGGTGTTTCCTTAATGCAGTGTGTTTTGCCTGTTCAGGATTCAGATCACAGAGATTTTCAGGCTAAACTTGTGATGAAACAAATGTTCTTTTGAAAGCTCTATTTATTCAGGAGTCCTTCTCTAAAGCTTTTCTAGAGGAAAAAGATATTAAAATATCACTGTTTTGGGTTGTTTGTTGGGTTGGTTTTGGGTTTTTTTTGTTTTGTTTTTGTGGGGTTTTGTTTTTATGTACCCCATTTATAATTAAAGCTGCTTCCAACTGCTTGATGCAAGAATCTGTTGTTACCTACAACTTTAATCCTCATTGCTACAGAAAGAAATCCAAAAGACTTCTGAACCTTTAATAGTAATAGTAAAAATAAACTTTTTTTTTTTTTTAGTAGAGTTAAAATATTGGCACACAGTTCTTACCCTGCCTGCTGCACCCCTAACAGCAAATTCTTGCTTCCATGGTTGGTTGCCATTAATTTGGTGTCCCTTGGTTGCAGCACAGTTAGTATCCTCAGGTTCCTGAGAAGTTTGTTCTGTCTCAGAGCCCTGACAGTCTTCTCCCTGCTCCTCACGGAAGATTCTTAGCCTTTTCTGGATCTTTTATGACCACTGTTTAATGCTGTTTCTCTCTTGCCTGCTTCACTTGATAGTCTGCTAGTGAACACTGAGCATCTTCTCTTGGGCCTGCTTAGCCAATCCAAAAGAGAAGGAGCAGTGTCCTTCCTCTCTGGAAGCTGCACCTCACTGTGTTTTGTCAGAGGATGTTGATGCACAACAGTCGAAGAATAGCCAAACAGTGGAAGGGTATATGTTGGAGTGCTTCTGGAGTTTGTTATGTTCAGGCAGTTGGAGAGGAGATTTTGTAAGGCATTCAATTTGGGGATGGCAAGGCTTGCTCTGGGGACTGCACAAAGTTAAGAGATTCAACCTTTCTCCTTTTTTTTTTCTTTCTCTATTTTCTTTCCAACACCACCTTGAAAATACTTTTTGAACAACCATACGTTTTGCGAGGCAATGTGAATCTGATTGTGATTTTTAGCTCCAGCAGTGTAAATCAGTGGAGACCAAAGGATCTGATAAGTTTAAAGAGTGTAGAACCAAAGTAGGCAAAGACTGACTTATTTTTATGCACACAGGGCAAGATCTGCAGATGATACCAAATGGTTCAGATCTATTGACTTCAGGGAATGTCAGACTCTATAAAGTGAAATCAATGTAGGTTATACACAGAGGATTTCACTCGGTGAGTTTAAATATACTCAATAGCCTTTTACTGCTCAGTGTTTAAACTTCCTGTGTGAATTTGTTGCCAGACTTCTGCCTCATGCATTTTGCTAAAACACTTACTGATATAAATGAAGATGCAGTGTGATTATTGCGGAGATGGGTTTTATTTTCTGGTGCATGCAAAGTGCTGTGTGAATATTGCACCTGCAGTGTATTTCTGTAGATACTTGCAGTCATTTTAGTGATTGAAATCAGATCTAGAATAATTAAATTTTATTTATGAGCATTTTGTATTTTGGTATTGATTGGGATATAAATCACTGACTTTTGCCCTGGACAGAAAATTGTTATATACTGAAAATTGCAAATCTTTTCTCCCCACGTGCACTTTGGTCATGCAGTTTTTTCCTTTCCTGCTTTTTAGTCTGCAGTGTTTTTGTATTGTATCTATCATCATGTGTCACATAAAGGGCAACCTTGTGATCAGACCCAGTAAACATGGGTTTTTGAAAGTTAGGTCCTGCTTGACTAACCTGATCTTCTTCACAAGATTTGCTGCTCAATGGATGAGAGAAAGGCTGTGGATGTTGTCTACCTGGACTTCAGTAAAGCCTTTGAAACCATTGAACATAGCATCCTCCTGAAGAAGATGGCTGCTCAACTCTGCTTGAGGCCCAAAGAGTTGTGGTGAATGGATTTAAACCCAGATGGTGTCTGGTCAGAAGTGAGTTCTCCAGGGCTCACTGCTGGGTCCACTTCTTTTTAATATCTTCATCAATGATGTGGATGAGGGGATTGAGTGCACTTTCAGTACATTTATAGACAACACCAAGTCCTGTGGGAGTATTGGTCTGCTAGAAGGTAGGAAGGCTCTCCAGAGGGATCTGGACAGACCGGATCAATTCAGGCTCAGTTCAGCAAGGCTCAACAACAGTTCTGGGTCCTACACTTCTGTCACAACAACTCCATGCAACACTAAGCTTTGGGTATGGTTACTTGTCCAACCTTCCTGGGATTTCTCTTCTTACTTCAGTCTCTCAATGTTTATGGCTAAAACTTTATTCTTTTTATCTTTTGGCCTAATGTGCTCCATACTATCATGACTCCAAAATCTTAGAAGGTGTCTTCTAACCTAAATGATTAAATGATTCTGTGATTGACATTGTTCTTCTAACAAGTGCTTTAGTCATTTTGAGCAAAGAAGTATAAAATCCTCTCCCCAGCATCTCATAGTTCTGATGACATTTTCTTATCTTAGCAGGAATACAGGGAGGAAACAACTGTCATAAACCCTTAGTCCTTTCTGTAGAGCTTAGCTAATGCAATAGCAAAGGAACACTGTGCTGTGAAGAGTTTCAGGAAACTCTTCCATGGGCAGGGACACCTTCCACTAGCCCAGGTTGCCCAAAGCCTCATCCAATCTGGCCTTGAACACTGCCCGGAAAGGGGCAGCCACAGTTTCTCTGGGCAACCTGTGCCAGGGTCTCACCACCCTCACAGGGAAGAATCTCTTCCTCATGTTTAATCTGCCGTCGTTCAGTTTAAGGATGTTACTCCTCCTATCACTTCATGTCTTTCAGTGTCCATTTCAACAATACCAGATAATGCATTTATAAATTTAGACTGATTTTATGTGAGATGGGGGGAGGGGGTGTGTGTGTGTGTGTGTTAAACAATTTTGCTCTATTATCTGTGTTCAAACAGGGAATTGCATGACTTCCCTGGAAGATGAAAACTTTACTATAACCTCTCTAGCAGTATACCCAAAACAACTTAATAGTTTCAGAATAGAGCTCTGTGTGTGTGTTCATAGTTCTTGCACGTTAATATAAGAAAAAATAATGAGTATATTAGAAGTCCATAATACCATTAATTCAAAAATTTAGGAAGATGAAACATAGACTGTGGATTACTACAACAAAGACTTTTGTTGGAATATACTAGATTGTTTTTACTGACAATGGGGTAAGGTAAAGCATGTCGTCACCTACCTTTTAATTGCAACTAAAACCCACACTAAAATTTTTCATTCGGATGGAGAAATAACTTGTAAAATATTCTTTGTAATGTTTTAAAATATTTATTTCAAGAAAAGGGGGGTATGCTCAAAAAGCAATCTGCTTTCATGGTACAAACATATACACATAGGGAACACCATAGATACCAGCAACTGTTTCACTGAAGCTCTTTGTGATGCAGTGAATTCCACACGGAAACATCTTACCAAGGAGAAAGGCTGAACATGATTGTGGAGAAAATGGGAATGACGGCTAGCAATGTTAGAGGGAGGTCAGGTTATGATTGCTCAATATGCCATAAGAAATGACTGACAAGGCAAATACTGAAACCAATGAAAATCCTACTTACCATGATGAAATCTGAACTTCTAAGGATTTTTTAAATTCAGTATCTAACAATCAGATTATGAGCAAGAGTTTTATCTTTTAGTCTAAAAGCCAAAGGCTGAATTGTTCAGAGAAATAAATAAATTAAGGACTAGTAAATTCTAATTAATAACAAGAATAATAAATTAATCCATAATTTAAAGAATAAACCTTATATCAAGAGATACTGTCAGAAAAACAATGCTATCTATGTTGCTTTTCACACTTTTGGATATTTTGAGTGGAAAAGGTAAATGAATGACGAGAATGGAATGTTGAGCCTTTAAAATCACATCTGCATGAGGCTGTTGTCAGTTACAGGGAAAAAAAAAAAAGTGAAGGCATGAATTTTTCATTTCTCTTTGGCATTCAACCTATTTTGCATAGATGGCAGCTGGAGGTTCCAAACAGAGCATTATTGCTCCACCACTGTCACCATAGTTTAGCAGGTAAATAATGCATGGACGAAGAAGAGTTGACAAGACAGGCATTAATGATATATTGGTTCAAAAGTCTGTCTCCTCAAAAAGCACGTAGGAATGCTTGACATCAGCCTTCTTTTTTTCTTAGGACTTTTTACAGAATATTCATAGAATCAGCCTGTGATTAACCTAAACAATTAACAACTGAGAGATGTGGAAGCCAAATAACTTAGGAAAGTTTCAGAAGAACCCTAACATTAGTATATGTGCAGAAACACTTGCAAACTTTCCAGCTTAAAATTGTGATAAGTATTGATCTTCAGTCTTTGGGATGCCAGACCCTGGCTTTATCTCTAGGAAAACAAAAGTTCCTTCATATCCTTCTCAAAATTACTTAGTTTGCTCTAGTCGTGGTACTAAAGATCACTCCAGTTTTTCATGATTCATTCACCAAAAGGCTGGGTGCCTGTTAAGATGGAGTGATAATATTATTTTCAACTGTGTTTTTTTGTTTGGTTGGTTTTTGGTTTGTTTTTTTAAAATTTAATTTTTAATACAATTTTTTTTTCGTAAATTCCAGGAGGCATTCTGGAAGCACTGCCTAACTAAGCAGAGAACTACCCACCAGGGCTGGTGTCTATTATCAGTATTTTTTTGTATAATGTGTCATATGATTAAAACACTGACAGACCCAAACCAACAACACTGTGTTTGTACCGCAGCAAGCATGATACATTTTACAGTGAGACTGTACAGTCCTCAAAGATAGAAATTAAATAGTGGCTGGTTTACAGGGGCCATGGAGATATCAGGGGTGAGAAACCCTAACAACATCCTCATGTTCAACCTGTCTGTCAGAAGTATTGAGATCATTTTATGAGTTAATTTAAAGGAAAAAAAAAACAACACACAGACAACCTATCCTTGTTTATTGTTCACAGTCTGCTTAACCCGTAAAGGTTAATTTGTTGAGCTAGGGCTTTGTTTCCTGTTTTGTTTATGCGATCACTCTCTGTAGTGACATCTGCATACATTAACTAGCCCAACACATTTTGTGTTATCTGGCAGCTTCTTTAATTACTGGTCAGGCATCACTTTTTAATATTGCAGCCAAGCAAAAATGTATTTGTTCCAGTAGCATTTTTAACATGAGCTGTAATATCTCAGCTTCCCTAGAGAGCCCTTCCAGCCAGCGTTCGCCAATAAACTGCAGCCGCTTCATTGCAGCCCGAGGTATCGACAGATGCTTCGAACTGGATGCATGATGCGTGGTACCTGCTGTGAATAGACAATCACAAAGGACTGATGGGGCATTCTTTAGGCACAAATAAGCAGTGCTGACTTTCTTCCCATCTTGTAAGAGGAGACTGTGATGTGATTTTTCCCTGTTTCAGTTGTGGTTTTTAAATTATTATTTTATTTTATTGTTTTCCTTGAGATGTGCGAGCTAAAGCAATAACTTACTGGGATTAGAGTAGTAAGCACATGTGGTGCAGATAATTCATTACACTGCCGTGACTTTCTAGTTAAAGAAGAAAATCTGGTCCTTAACCCAAAGAAACAGAAAATGGCAATATTGCCAGTAGGCATGTGGCAGGGCCAAACAAGATGTGAGCAAGATATCAGAGTGGATTAAACCATTCAGGGCTACAGTAAATACCATATGCAGTATTAAGATGGAATAAAGTTAAGACGGTGGACTATACTGCACAGTCAATGGACAAGTGGAATTGTTCTTTATGATTATAAAGCCTCACTGTTAAGTATCCTGGGGACTGAAGATCTAGTATGTGCTAAGGGCTCTAAATACAGAGCAAACTTCTCAAAAGGACTGACAATATAGGACTAGGTTTTGTATCTCATCCTGATTTAAATACCTGTTCCCCAGGAAGCATGGGGTGATGCTCTAGTGTGTATTTAAACCCTGTTGACTCCCAACTGCAGAGTCAGAAACATGCACTTCTCTTGAATAGGGTGGGGTTAGAAAGAGAAAGAAAAATGCCTCTTAAAGCTTTCAGTCATTGAGAGCTGGGCAAGTGAGTTTCAGACTGCAGAACAAAATTCGGGGGTTATTGGACTATGTCGGTGTCACACACTATCACTGTGTGCAAGCCCTGGGGATCTGGTACTGCTCAGTCTGTTCTATATGGCAATTCAGAGTGTTGCTGAGGCTATGGAAAATTACTTTTCCTCTCCTCCTTCCTCCTCCATTCTATTTTAACTTTTTTTTTATTATTATTATTTTTTATTGCCAGAAACATAGTTCTGCTACATTGACTATGACCAAGAAAAGCATTCTTACTGTAAAAGTTGAGGTCCTGGCAGAGGTTGGTCTACCTCGATTGTAGGAGTTAGTATCATTGCCCACTTCAAATAACTTGCGGCCGTGGTGGCAGGCCTGCAGCTGCTTTTTACTGTGACGGGTGTGTGGTGCCATTGTCAAGACCCTGATTTATTATCCAGTCTAATGCTATTTCTAATGGAGTTTACAGTTTACTGCCAGAAGTTATGGAACCAATATGTTACAAGAGAATAAACAGGTTAGAATTAGGCTCAGACATATATTCAGTTTCAAACTAAGCGTGATTCTTCTGAATACTGGGAAGGAATTCTGTAGAATAAGTTGATTCTGGTTTGCATGTAGAAGCTTGTAGAAGCTGCTGTGTTTGAGACACCATGATGATGATTAATTCCCTGAAATATTTGTCGCATTTGTAGACATTCTAAAGAACATTCAGAAAAAAAATAGGTTAAATGCAGTGTCCCCATAGTCTTGCTCATTTATATATTTTCTGTTTTGAATAAATTAATTATCAACTTGTGCTACGTTCATGAAACAATCTTTTCTGATATCCAAATCAGATCCTCAATTAATACCATAAACAGTGGTGGAATAAGAATAAACCATGATAAAGAGCCTGACTGTGCTACAGCAAAGATCAGTACAAAGGGGACACACAAAGCCATTGCTGTTGTTACATTTGAATACTCTTTTATGTGCACAACACTCTGCTGTACCAGATGGACTTGAAAATTAAATTCTTTAGTGAAGAAAAACTTAAGGAAGTGAAACGGTAGAAAATGCTAAATGTAATATTACAATATTGATAAATATAGCAGCTTATATAGCTACAATAGTTATTAATCTTTGCTTCCAAATAAAGATTAATTCAGCTTCCCTCAACTGGAATTAGAGTTCATTCACAAGAGGCAGGTGACTTGGTTCTTTTTTTCCTTCCTCTCTTTAAGAAGATCCTTCTGAGTTTTTTTTGTTTGGTTGGTTGTATTGGGTTATTTTTCTTTACAAATGATTACAGGACACTCAGAGACCCATAAAACTGGATCTTTTTTGATTGCGCTACCATTTGGAATGGAAGTTTTTTCCTCAGCAGCCAAATCCAGTTTTATGCAGTTACTTCTGAGTTGAGTCCTCATAGGGACATTTTTAACACAATGAGTATTTAGTAGAAGTCAGATTGACTTGTACCTTTTTCTGATGTTCAAAGGAGCAACAGCTTCCACCAACTGAAGAATCAGGATAATTACAAGTGGAAATAGTAACCTTGGTGCAGACCTGGGGTAGTTCTTCTCTGGAGTGTTTTTGAAGATTTAGAAAGGAGAAATTCATATTCTAGATGCATTTCAGCATCACTAGTTTGTATCATTTGAGAGTGCCATGAATGAAAGGGTTTGTGCATACAGCAGTATACACAAGTGCCAAGAGTCGTCTTCTTGAATGGAGACCCCTCTGTCTTTAAAGATCATTGTTCAGTGAGTGGCAGCTGACTGTGCCACAGAGGCTCATTTAGGGGATGTGGAAACAGAAAGGTTGAACAGGAGAAGCACACTTCTGCATGTGGCAGGCCAGTGACTGTGTTACAAGAGCTCTGGCTGAGGCACTGGTATTTCCATTTTGCATGTTATTACTTGGATCAAGCAAGGGGTAGGGAAACGCAATTAACTAGGGCTCTGACTAGCAGCTTCAATAACAATGCTGCCTGATGGAGACTCATGACAATAAAATAAAGCAACAAAAGAAAATACCAATTTTGGGGGGGATAAGCAAGCAGTCTGGTAGAATTAAGATTGCATTGACAATGTGCACAACTCCTGTGGGAAAGGAGAACAACATATAGCTGTTATCAAGGAAAGAATATTCCTTTGCTCTGGTGCATTGGGTCATTTGTTCTAACACAGAAGCCATAGCAGAGATCTTTGAGTGCCAGTTAAGACATATCTGAAGCCTGATGTAACTGTTGCTAATCTTAAGCAAGGCCAGTATTTGTTTGTAGTAGGATCCTGTGTCTGCCAGTGACTGGAACGAGCTTTTTGAGAGGAAAGCTCGTGGGATGTTATGGGATATTCAGATAGTAAAGGAATTTCTTCTAACCATCAATTTCTAGCTGACACATACCTTGAGTGGGAGAATGTTTACAGAGCTACATTCTTGTCCCTGAAATCCCCTGTAAAATGGGCAGGTATCCCTTAAAGCATACATTTCTCCAGTGTGATGTCTGCCTTTATTATAAATAAGAAATAAGTTATTTCTTGTCATAGCTGATGTTTCAAAAGAAGGACTTTGAAACCACACAGAGACTATATCAGCAGGAATGGCTCTCCTGTGTTTAAGTGGCATGGCTTGGCATTGAGAGGCCACCATATCAGTTCAGCCTGGCAGTATCCAGAAAATAGGATTTGGATCCTCAGAGTGATGCAGTTGGTACTCCACATGCAGATGAAGGCTGCTCACCAGCTGAAGAACCAGAGAGTGGAGGTGTCCTGTGTAGATGTGAGAGCTGCCACATTAAAAGCAGAAATTTCTTAATTTTTCTTTCAAAGTGTCAAATCCTTTAACGTATTAATAGTTAAGCAGCGATTAGAGGCAATAATTGAACGTGCTGGGCAGCGAGAACTCCCGAGGCAAAGTCAAGAAAATGTTTAACCATACCCTTGAGGTCAATTATTAGGTAAAACTTACTTATGAGCAGTTTACCATCATTATATGTTTCAAATAACTCCACGGAGTCTGCTTGAAAGGCTACTGCTGCCAGTCAGTAGTTGCACACACAAAGCTGTGAAGAGACCAGAAGGGTGGAATAGCCTAATACAGTAGGATGAAGAGGAAAAAGGCTGGATTGCTTAGATAAGACAAACTAGATGAACAAACCATAATGCAAAGAAAAGCATTTCCTTTTCTCCCTGTATAGATTGTTATGCAATGTGATAGGGAGAATTTACATTTTCCTGAAGATGAATACTATGAATATTTTCAGCAACACTTTCTATGAATATGGAAAACTGGCTGTACTTTTATTGCTGTGTTCATAAAATATGCATCTGTTCTGTTTCTGTTTTCACAGTATGAAATATGGATCAGAATTTCTAATTTCTTCATTTATTTTGTAGAGTGTTTCAGGTTTTTTTTCCTTTTAATAAGGTTCTTTAATGTACTGATTTAAACTGTGAATCCTGTCATGATTAGTTTGGAGTAAGTTGCCTTTGGAAGAACCATTTCCTTCTTTTACTGCCCTGCTGCCAGTTCTCTTATGACTTGAGAGTAAAAGGCTTGCAACTCTCATGCAGGCTGGGAAACTGAGCTCTTGAATCCCTCTTTTTTGACATCAGGATATTATCCCATCTCCCAGAAAAAAATGTGCAGACTGATTATTTTTCAGAATCCTACATACAAGTAAGCCTTGGGACATGAAAAAAAGGATCCTTTGAGGAAACAATAGGGGAAAGTGGTTCCTTTGGAAATACTAAGAAGCTTGGATGCATCAATAGAGCAGTCTGCCATCCTGTTCCCCCCTCCCCAGCTCTACTTCTGGCCTGTATTTCTTAGTGCATTGTAAGAAACCTACCTGTAAGTAGAACAATTACATTTGTTTTCTTAAACAAAAAAAAGAAACAGGCAAAAAGATCAGTTTAGTATCATAGCCAGCAAGTGCTGACTAACCTCATACAAGAAGTCCCAATCATGTACCTAAAAGGTATATAAATATTTTTATTGCTTAGTATTTTATTAATACATTGATATATGTGTTGGTGTATCACCATTTACTGTGTTACATACAGGAGCAATTACTATAAATCAGAAGAGTTACATACCCAGAGTAAAATTTACAGGGAAGGTTCCTTTATTCCCATGTAAAAGTCTTTGCTTTGAAAGAAATAAGCTTGTTAAAAGGTGTATAATTTTATTTAATGCTACGGCGCCTGTTTCCCTGTGGGGTGTAGTTGGAGCCAAAGAATTAATGAAAGTACTCATTTACTCAAACTGCATGGAGACCATTAATTATGATTTTGAAATTAAATGAAGATAAACCTTTATATTCAGTTCCTGCGGAAAGGACCTGTGTTCTGTCATTAACTGCCTTTTGTAACATTTTCTGTTTTGACTCTGCAGTGAATAGGAGATAAAAGAATGAAACTAGATTAATTTCTTCTGTGAAATGATTCCTCAGAAAAATCCCTTTCAATAACAATGAGTGAATAATGTTTTCCGTAGTAGTGATAGTTACTATAATTTTACACATAGCTTGCTGTCTTTACTTAGATTACTCTGCACATATGCTTGGCCTCAAACTCATATAAATCTGCTTGATGGATTTCAGTTAATGTCTTATCAGAACCTTAAATATTACTTTCAATTTTATTTTTTTAAACAATGTAAATTACAAATGAAAATTCTACAGAAATACCAAGGATCTTGTCCATAATTTCAGTTGCATGCCTGTTCTTACAATGCAGAGAAGGTCACAGGCATAATCTGAAAACCTCTTTGAAAACTTCCCATTTTTTTTTCTGATTATTCAATTCGCATTTCTAACTTATTTTAACTTCGTTGAAATTTTAAAGAGTAGCCTATTTTCATTATTGAACCTTGTTAGTAAATCACATGAAACCTGCACTTGTTCTTTCTATAGTGGTAGGGTTTTGGTAGCTTATGTAATTAATCTGTCTTCTTAAAGGGTCCAGAATCAAAGAATCTTAATTCAATTTTAAAAAAAGGTATTTTGTCAATAAGGGTCAGTGGGAATTTATTTCTTAAAATGCTGTTAGGGCAGATACATAAAAGGTGGTACCACACACAAAATGGCAAGCCTTTTTTCCTTTTTACTTTGTGTGATTTTTTAACGAATTGGGAGCGTTCAATAAAATGCTGATTCTTTCATTTTCAGTACACTGTTGTAAGTTTTTCACAAAGGACAAGAGGCAATGGATGATACCTCACAAGAAACTGTGATTAGATATTAGGGAAAATAATTTTAAGAAGGATGGTCAACACTGGAACAGATTGCCCAGACATATTTTGCAATTTCAGTCCTGGAGATAAATAAATTAAAAAATCTCAACTGGTTCAACCCTGAATCTAACTTTGAAGTTGACCCTGCTTTGAGTGGACACTGGAGCAGAGGACCACCAGAGGTCCCTCCCAAACAAAAGTATTTTATGATTTCTCAATCAAACTGAATACAATGTGCTTCTGTGCTTATTGAAAGGATCATTATATTCAAAGAAACAAAACGACACCTTCAGAATCCTTCTAACTCTTGAAAGGGAACCATTATCCATTGTGAGGAAAAAGATGTCAAAACACAAAGACAAGAGTAAGAAAATAAATAAATGTCATTGTTATCACAACAGCCCTTTACTTTTCAGAGTTGAGCATGGCAATTAAAAAAAAGAATGAGGAAGAATAAAGTCTATAGATTCCATTAACAGATGGATATGATGTGTTGACAATAAATCAATAGTTGTATTAGACCTTAAAAACAATAAAGGAAATGTTCTGAGGATGACTCATTTTAGAGAAAGAACGTGACAAATGGTCTCATCTTAGTTACAAATATCAAATGTTGTTAGGGAAAGTAAATTTTTAAGGCACAGATCAATATTACCTCTTAGACTCACAAAGCAGAAAATATATAATCAAAGTTAAACTGTCAGAAGGCCCAGATCTTTCAAAATGAAGGAGATTCACAAAAGAAGACAAAAATACTGTAATTCTGCCCTAGAACTATAGCCTTAAAAAAATCCAAACCAAAAGCTCGGTACCAGAAATTGTGTTCTTATTCATTCCAGCTCCATAACAGCAATCTTTATTATCTGTCATTCATTGCTTTCCAGAACAACAGTAGGGATCTGATCTGCATACGGAATGTAAATGGGATTCAAGTAATCCGCATGCATTCTTACAGAGTGGTGTAGGTTTGTGTCTCTAGGTGTTTGTGGTTTTTTTTTTTGAACTGTTATTTGCACTGGGAAAAGTCCAGCTTCAGTTACAGATAACTAAATTCACTCTAGTGAACCATCACTTTTAGGTGGACATCTTTGTTACGTTGAAGTACTGTCTAGATACCACTGATTACATCTCTACTAATGTTAGAGGAGGATAAATACATAAACCAAAATATCCTAACCTGAAGTTACATCATAGAGTCATATTATGAGTGAGGTTGGAAGGGACCTCTGGGGACCATCTGGTTCAACCTCTCTGCTCAAGCAGAGCCACCTGGACCCAGCCACTGTTTCAAAATATTTAATACTGCCCCTGCAGTTGAACAATATCATATTCTGAAAATACCGTCATTTCAAAGCAGTGAAGGACTTGAAGCAGGGAATTACCAGATAAAAAGATGGCAGACAAGGAGTGACAAAGCTTCCCAATAATCGTCTATGGCCTTTACAGCACATTTTGAAGATAGACTTGTAAGGAATTGTTGCAAACACTTCCCTGTGAAACTCAGACAATGTTTACTCAGAAGAGATGAGCCTGAACTCTCCAGGTTGCATATACAGGACTGGAGGCCATGGTGGAAGGCTGACTGAAATACATAGTTTCACAGTAGGAGAAGATGAATTGGAAATGATCCGATTTTTTTAAGTATTAAGAACAAGGCAGCACCAAATGAAAGCATTGTGTCGGCTTGATTTAAAACAAACGAAAGATGTTTCAGTATTTCTTCAAAGAACACACTTAGGTTATAGGTTACTGTGAATGTCAAAGTGTAATTGGATAGAAAAAGCTAT
>VZTU01027219.1:7534-33023 GCA_013400835.1 Zapornia atra | reverse complement strand
ATTCAAGGTATGCTGACACGATCGTGCAAACACAATTAAAATACACTTAAGATAAAATTCTTGTAAGTCAGTATGCACCAATCAGCAATGCCATGCAGTTGTCACCCATTCATCAAGGGCCTCTGCAGAACTTGGAAAAACTTGATGGAAATGGCCTGGCAGTGGGTGTTGAAGGAGAGAAATTGAGAGAGGAATCTGCACCTTGTCTTCTGGCTTTCATTCTTGTCAGTGTCCAGTGGTAACTTACTTCACAGGAAATAGACACCAGTTTAAGAAAAAGAAACTGGACAATCTTGTCCAAGTAAGGGACTTCAAAGAGTTATCAAGTAGCATATGGTGAATATCTCCTCGTGAGTGAAAGAGGGTCCGTGCAGTATGTCAGCCTCTGCTTCTGCTATGAAGAGAAACATTTTTTTTAACAAATGATGCAGCTCGGGTTATTAGTGGCCTTGGTTAATTTCTTACTTACAAAACAGGTGGTGTTGTCAGCTTTATATGTTCAGGTTGTATATCCCTGTAAGAAGCTGAGTTGATACAGCTTTGATTCTTTTAATCTAGCTTTTAATATATAGCTAGAGGTCTGTATACATGGGGGAATCTGTCCCTGAAATTGAAGAACTATGATTTGATTTCCAGAAAACTGTTCCTGAACTAAGTTGAATCAGATGGATAGTGTAGATAAACTGCCAAAAATGAATATATTGGCTAAATATGAGAATGGTTATTCAGCCTTTTTTGTCAACTACTGGTATCTTTACTTGTTTCACGCTTCTGTTTGTTTCTACTTCAACTTAAACTCTTTGTGTCCTGATACCAGCTTCTTGTAGAGTATAAGGCATGAGAAGTATAGGTAGTGGCAAAGACATCTGGCAGAATCTGTCAGTTGTCTTTAATTCTTTTCCCTTTCTCAGAGATCACCAGGTACTCAGAGATATTACTCCTCCTCATGTTGTTGGGCTTTTTTTTTTAAAAAGCTTTGCTTAGGAATATCCACTGAAATACATAAAATTCAGAAACGCGAGTAGCCTGTTCCTGCATCGTGTACTTTCTTCAGTGTTGCAGATATTGTCCTGAAGACTCTCAAATCTGTATACAGAATCTGAATTACATATACCTCATTGCACTTACCTTTGTGGCAGTGTCAACTTGGTGACTCTACCTACTTTAAAACAGGAAACATTGTGCAAACAGTGCTGAGGTAATTAGGGTTGGTTGTATGACATACACCTTAACACAGTGCAATTATTTTTCGTGCTCTTTTTAATATTAAAAAGCTGGTGGGGTATGGTTTTCAGGCTTCAGGATGTATTTTAAGGTCTTGTGTGCTTGCTTATGTTGCTCCTGCTCTCCAGAGTTGCTGTCTTACAGCAGGTAACACACAACAACAAAAGATTCCAGCTAGGCTACCTTATGTTTTCACTACAGCCCCAGTATTGAGGAGGTAGGGGTGTGTGTTCACTTAAACTGCTGCTAGGATTGTTCTCATTTTAGCTTATCATGACATCAGCTGTAAGGAGTCCATTTATTTTCAGCTACTTGATTGCAGTTGTGTGCTTGTATGGAGGAAGAGAGTAAAAACTTGGGTTTGTTTCTCCTCTCCTTTTTTGTGCTATAACTATTTCTATTTAAAAGAGAAAAAAAAAGAAGTATTCCTGGAAATTTGGAATAATCTTCCAGCATGGAGGGTACTGTATAACTTTCTTGTGTGGTGCTGGATAATTTCAGTGCAACTCTGGAAAGGTTTCTATGGGCTTCTGAATCTGATGGGATCTTGCCTTCAGGACTGTGTCCATGTTGCTTGAGCTTCCATTTGCAGGTTGCTGCAGGACAAAGAGTTTCTTCAATACTTCTGTAATATAAATCAAGTTATTTTTTATCTTCAAATTTCCTTAAATGTATCAACAATATTAATCTCTGTCTCTAGCATCCTAAATTGCATGCTAATAGGAGTGAGTATTTTTTCTGCAGGTAATAAGTATAAAATATATGTGTATAAGCAGTGCAAGCTTTCCTCACAGCTGCTTTCTGTTGAACTTGTTTTCACAGTCTGAATGATATAACACACTTGTCTTGACCGGTAATTCAGATAAGTAGGTTTTTCTTTTTATTCAGTGTGACACATAGTCTAATCAGTTCCTATCAAAGGTATTTGCAGAGTGGAGTTTTCTTCCACTTCTTCACACAGGACTTTATTCCTTTTTGGTGGAGCCATGAATTCCTCTGGTCATTTAATAGGAAGCTTTCAAAATTTGCCTTCAAGTTTGCTGAGCTCTCTTGGTTTGTTTTTAGTTTGTTTGTATTTAGTAGTGACATAAAGCTATCTGTAACCAGGCCAGGTCTTCCTAAGTATTTGATTCAGTGCTTTACCTCTACAGCTAACTTGTACAGTTGTCACTTGGTCACACTTTGTTTAACTTGGAATTTGCTATAACTGCTGGTAATGCTCCTCTAGATGATGTTTAATGTGAAAGATTCATGCCACTGACTTCTTGATGTGAACTGAATAAAAAATTGCTTTGCACATCTGGATAACATCTAACCTAAACCTACCCTCTTTCAGCTTGGAGCCCTTGCCCTTTGTCCTATCACTACACTCCGTGGTGAACAGTGCCTCTCCCACTTTCCTGTAGGGCGCCTTTAAGTATGGGTACACTGCAATTAGGTCTCCCCTAGAGCCTTCTCTTCTCCAGGCTGAACAAGCCCCACCCTTGCAGCCTTTCTGCACAGGAGATGTGCTCCATCCAGCCCTCTGATCATCTTCATGGCCCTCCTCTGGACTCACTCCAACAGCTCTATGTCTTTCCTGTGCTGGGGACCCCAGAGCTGGATGCTGTACTCCAGGTGGGGTCTCACAAGAGCAGAGGGCCACAACCACCTCCCTTGACCTGCTGGCCGTGCTGTTCTTGATGCAGCCCAGGACACAGTTGGCCTTCTGAGCTGTGAGGCCACAGTGCTGGCTCATGTTAAGCTTGTCATCAATTGGCACCCCTAAGTCCTTCTCCTCAGGGCTGCTCTCAATCCATTCTCCATCCAGCCTGTAGTTGTGCTTGGGACTGCACTGACCCACACACAGGACCTTGTACTTGGCTTTTTTGAACTCCATGCAGTTCGCATCGGCCCATCTCTCCAGCCTGTTAAGGTCCCTCTGGATGGCATCCTTTCCCTCCAGCGTGTTGACTTCAGCACACAGCTTGGTGGAGTTGGCAGACTTGCTGAGGGTGCACTCGATTTCACTACCCATGTCACTGACAAAGATGTTGAACAGTGCTGGTCCCAGTACTGACCCCTGGTGCCCCCTACTGATAGAGATTTCAGTGTCTCGTGATGGTCTTTCCAATGCTTTGAACGTAGAAATGCCTTGGAGTTCTATTCTTGTCTTTCTACCTGCTCCCATATAGAAGGCATTACTCTGTTGAGCCCTTGTTCCACCCTACCAGCATCTGTTCCAAACATAACAGTTGATGTGGCTCCTTATACACTGCTGCAGAAGTGACAAATGCTGCTCATTTAAAGTTCAGCTTGACTGGGTTACCTGCAATACTCTTGCGCAGTTTAGGGGTTTGGGGTCCGTCCACCAGAGCTTCTGCCTTGCTGGTGGTTCTTTTTGTGTTTGCATGACTGATATTTTTGCCTAAGAATACTCCTTGCTGCTTGTCCCTGGGACTTCCTGGTGATGGTTGTCTTGTTTGTTTTAAAATAACTTGCTCAGTCTTAGCATCTCATACTGTTGGTCAGTCCTTCATTATTCTTGAACACTTGTCCTATTGCCCTTTTCTTTCACAAGCTTTGTGCCACCAGAATGCAGTTAGTCTGTTAAATACTACACTGTGTATAACTGCACAGGGTTGACCTTAAAACTCCACTCGGATGTTTGTTTTCTTTTGCAAACTGAAAGACTGATAGCTACTTCCAAGTACTTGTTGCTAGCAGTTTTGCATCTTTCTGCAGCTGTTGCTGGGGTCTGAAACAGTGTCTCCCTAATGGGGAAAGCTTAATGGAGGAGGAGGACAAAAGTCTTTGTGAGTTGAGATGCGCAGTTCACTGATTCTGTCCTGAGAGAGTGGCTTGGGAACAGTGGCTGCAACTAGCCTTGGTTTTACAACACTCCCAGAACTGAAGTTTCAGATAATTGGTCAAAAATGATCTGGCCTCTTACTTTTGAGGACAACAAATTGAAATGTTTGGGGTGCAGTTGGTTCTTAATGCTCTTAGACATGGAACATTATCTGCTAGTGTTTTTTCTGAAGTAGCTGCATCTTTCACAAGTATCCTTTTTATTTAACTCAGAAAACCAGTTGTGTTGTTTTTTTTTTATCTCAACAGTCCTTCAATATAGTTTCAGATCTTCTTAATTAGTGTGGAGGTACAAACATCTTGCCAGGCTTTTAACCTTATCTTCTGTTTGATATAGCTGGAATTTTGAAAATAATAGGGCATGAAGGCCTGTCAGACAGTAGGCATATAGTACAGGACTTGCAATTTTTTTTTATTTAACTTGTTTTTTCTACAGCGTGCATTTAAAACTGCATTCATCCTAAACCCAAAATTGAGGACTGTTTTACCATGCCATTCTGCTTCTACTTGTGTCATATCCAGTGTGCTTCAGGAAAATCATAGAATCATAGAATCGTAGGGGTTGGAAGGGACCTCAAGAGATCATCGGGTTCAACCCCCCTGCCAAAGCAGGCTCCCTAGGACATATCACTCAGATAGGCGTCCAGACGGGTCTTGAATATCTCCAGAGAAGGAGACTCCACCACCTCCCTGGGCAGCCTGTCCCAGGGCTCTGTCACCCTCACTGTGAAAAAGTTCTTCCGCATGTTGGTGCGGAACTTCCTGTGCTCCAACTTGCAGCCGTTGCCCCTTGTCCTATCCCCACAGACCACCGAAAAGGGGCTGGCTGATTCCCCCTGCATCCCCTGCTTAAGGTAATTATAGACTTTAATTAGGCCCCCCCTTAGTCTTCTCTTCTCAAGGCTGAAGAGTCCCAACTTACTCAGCCTATCCTCATAGGGGAGATGCACCAGGCCCCTAATCATCTTCGTAGCCCTTCTTTGGACTCTCTCCAGGAGATCCCTGTCCTTTTTAGACCAAGGAGCCCAGAACTGGACACAATACTCCAGGTAGGGCCTGAGCAGGTCAGAGTAGAGGGGTAGGATCACCTCCTTTGACCTGCTGGCTACACTCCTCCGGATGCACCCCAGGATCCCATTGGCTCTCCTAGCCACCATGGCACACTGCTGGCTCATGGCCAACCTGTCATCTACCAGGACCCCCAGGTCCTTCTCCACTGAAAAATACTGTCTAATTTTGTCTGGCAAGAAATAAAATGGCTCTCTGCAAGATCAGGTAGGAAGAAGTAGCAGGCCTATTCATATATCAGCTAGTTCTAAATGTACAGAATGCTCCCAACAAATGTGCATGCTCTGATGGGATGCGTGCACAAATTCGAAAACAAAATGCGCAGTTCACTGACTGTCCCTTGACTGTGCATCTTTGTGTGATAAAATACATTTCCAACTTGCATCTAATGAATTGTATTGAAATATCTTCAGTGGAAGAAGACGTGGAACTGCAGTGAAGTGAGGAAAACCAAACCCATAGTTCTTCCATCAGAAGGGACCTAACAAAAGGGGTTTTTGGGAAGGTCAGTGTAAGGGAAATACTTAACCAACTTCGACTGCTATTGCAATGCATAGCAGCTTTGTGCTTGGGAAAGGGAGAAGTGGTTTCTCAAGAAGTGGATTCTCAAGTGCAGATTTGCCTGTAGTTCATGATATTTGACTTGTTTCTGCAGCAGTTATGGTGCTGAAGCGAGTTGTGCTCCTGCGTGTCATGTGGCACAGTAGGGAAATTACCTTTCAGCAAATATTGTTAGAAGGGTACGTCTGTAGCATACTGACTAGCTGCTGATCCTGGGCAAGTCAGTCGTGGCCAGCATCAGAAAAATGGCAGAAGAATAGTCAAGCATGAGTGAAGCAAATCTCTGATTTTATGTTATGTGTCTTGCCTTACAAATACAGACATAAAGCCTGGGACTTCTGGCTTTATAGTTCAGAAATATGCAAGGCAGACTCCAATGCCGTATGTTTTCCTTGAACACACTGTGATTATTGCACCACTAATCTGACAAAAGAAACTAAAGAAGCATCTTGTGATTGTAACAAAGGAAATATTAATGATGACCCACAAGATCCCATCATGTCTTTTTGATGACAGAAGGTGTCACTGCAACATGAATTCATCTTATGTTGTCACCCTGCCGTACTAAAACTCTGCAGCTGGGGTGTTTTAAAACTGCTCTGTATGCTTTTTTTTTTTTTTTTTTTCTTACTATGGCTGTATTTGCTGTGAGTGGATTCATTCTCAATCCCACTGTTGAATAGTATGCCACATCAAAAGACAGACTGATTTTTGTCTAGAATCCGACGTGCTTTTATGATGAGACTGGATAAATATTAGAACTTACTACAGGAGGCTGGAGACCGCATTTGTTCAGAAGACTCATTTCCAACAGGCCATAAGTACATTTGCCAACCTAAATTAATGTAAAACTTTTATGTCAAGTTACTGTGGGGAGTAAGGGAAATCTCAGTAATTTGGTGAGAAGCATTCTAAATGTTTTGTTTAGTGTCCTCGCTTTAAAAAGTAGTGTTCTTGTTCATCCTGGCATGTTGCAAGCTAATGGTTTTTACTTTACAACTATAAACCTTTAGAGTTGCTGAAGCAGAGCCAATGGAAGAAGTAATTCAAGAGATGACATTAGATGAATGGAAAACTCTTCAGCAACAGAATCGACCAAAGCCTGAATTCAACATCCGGAAGCCAGAATCCACTGTTCCTTCCAAAGCAGTGGTGATTCACAAGTCAAAATACAGCAATGATGTAAGCATTGCCTCAGGAATTCTGTAAACTCTGCTTTATGCCCAGGGTTAGGAAGCTGTCTTGATTCTTTTTCTACAACAGGCTAGAAGTCAGTATCTAAGCTTTGTTACTGTAATTACGTCTGTGCCCCAAATTTTGCTTTACAGTTACTCTGTTCATTTTCTTCTCTCAGATCATTGTCCCTATTTTGTATGCAGATTCGTGATATATGAGGTGGTTCAACCTTACAGCTCAGTCTTAGAATACAAAGCCTGTGTCCATGCTGCTGCCACCTATGTAGATTTCTGTTAAAGCCACTAGAAAAACTTGGTTTACTAAATATTTTTTATCCTTAAGTTTGCATCTACTTGCGAGTATACGCTTGTGTGCATATATTAAACTTGGGTTTTGGCATCTGTTAGTCTGGATGCTAAGTGTCCTATATCTCACCAGTGCTGGATCCCAGCTTTCATTGTGCCCTTGGAATATATGATTTTTATTTTTTCCCAGTTTTGGTGTTCTGCTTCTTCGAAGTAACTCTGGAGAGCTTGTTCTATGGTGATGTCCTTTCTCCCACTCCTTTTAACGTTTATTCCACCATATTACTTAGGATTGGCATTTCAAGGCAAATTTCTAGTTTATTGATATGACAAGGGAGAGAGGAGAGGCTTTGTTCACAGATGCTTGCTTAGATTTTGGGTACATATACGTATGTATACTTGCAGTGATGGAATTTGATCTGTGAGGTCTGCATGCATGTGTGAACGCGTGCCATCACTTGTCTGTGTATGATATTAGCATCAAAACGTGCAGCTTTTCAAGCCTTAATCACTTTAGGTCATTGAGCGCTTCTGGGAACAGACACTAATACTGAAGTGGCCAGCGTCCTTCTTAGCATGGGTTTTGGTGGTCACCCCCTCTTCTTTCTCTGAGGGAGACAGTGATGAGGTGGGGAGAATAACTCTCACAAGCTCTGAAGAGAGTATACTAAGCAAGTGTGTGAAGAGTGCACGCACTCTTCAGTTCTTTTTGCCTGTAAAGCTGCTCAGCTGGCAGTGTCAAGGGACCTTGTCAAAGTGAAAACAGGATTGGAGGTACAGGAGCTGCATAACATGGACAAATCCAGTTGCTGTGTTAGACATTGAATGAAATGATTCTTCACTGGATGGGATGATTTTACATATACATCATTATTATTACTACAGTGGATGTTGAAATGATGATTAGGAATAAAGAGAGCTAAGCCAACAATACTTTCATAGGTGCAGACATAGACTAATAGATTGGCTAGCCAAATGCTGTGGTTTACTATGGCCGTACTTGAAGATAATTGTAGGGGTAAGTAGCTTAAGCCTGATTCTCAAGTCCCTTAGAAAACCCCTAAGATGGTATTTCTGAAAAGCCTCTTCAGTCTCTCAGAGCTGGTACAGAAGATTTTGTTCCCAGGGCTCTCTGAGCCAACAAAGAACTATTCTAGGCATCTGGGAAGCTACAACTGCCTCACCTCTGTTAAAACCCTGTGCAAGTGAAGGCCTCTCTTCTGTTCTAGGTGGCATCTTGATTTGTCTGCTGCTTAGTCAGTAATACAGATGTGCACGTGACTAGGTATCAGGGAGGGGAGAAGGTTTTATATGGAAGATGTAGGCTTTAACCAGGTTGTCTTTTTAGGTGCAAAAAGAAGACTTAGAGGATGATTCTCATGTCTTCCGAAGACCAGTGAATGACATAACATCTCAGCTGGATATTAACTTTGGGAGTCTTCGTCGCCTTGGCCGTGGATCAAGGGGAGCACGAGGTGGCCGTGGTCGTGGCAGACAAGTTGAGGAAACAGGACCTCAGCCAGAAGTAGTGGTAATGTTCTTTTAATGATTTTTTTTTTTTTGTGTTTGCTTACTTGGAGATTCTTTTGGTGGTGGTGGTGGGGGAGTGTATGTGGCCTGCCCCCTTTGATGTGGAATTACTGATTTCCAGAGTGACAGGCATGTCTATAATTCATGCCTTATAGTATGTTGGTCTGTTTGAGTTCCTAATCCATATCATATTACTTGAATACCTGTTCAGACTCTCCACTCTAACACAGATTTCAAAAGATCTGATTTCTGGTTGCTATAATAATAACATGCAATGAGGATTTGCTTCTGCAGTGAGTTTTGATATCAACTGGGAAGTAATTAAAATTACTAAAGGCTTGTATCTCTTATAAAAAAAATTCTGTATGGTACAGTAACAGAACTTTGATTGCTGAGAGTGAGATGAGTAAATATCGGATCGTGCAGTTGAAGACAGAATTCTATGGAATGATGCAAATGTTCCATATAACCATTAACAAAAATGTCTGCTGACCTTTTGAGGAAAAAAAAGGCACGTTTGCACAGTGAAAAATTGCACTATACTAGGGGTCTTGGTTTTCTTCTGTCCAGTACTTTAAAATACTTTAAGGGTGGGAACTTACAGAATGATACAGAAGTGACTTGATGCATTTCTTTCATCTGAAAGAAAAACGTTCTATGTAATAACATATTCTAGAGTTTAAAATTAGAGCCCAGTGTGTGCAGTAGCCTTGGAATGTAGAAATATAATAGTACTCCTTTTAAAAGAAGGTGGTATTTTAGGTGAGATTGCTTTACTTTTTTTTTTTTTTCCACTTTAATGCTGCAGAACCTGTGATCTCCTGGTCCTCCTCAGGCAGTAGATCAGCATTACAAATACAGACACACTAAAGAAATTACATAGCCACAGCTTCTGAGCTAGATGCTGAGCGTTTCTGAGGTAGCAGTAGATGCAAAGCAGTTACCTTGAATAGAGGAATGAACCCCTTTCAGGTTAAAATACATGCACATAGCTGTTAGATGCTTTTAAATGCCTTCATTTTTATAAAGCTTGCTTTCTTTGTAGGTGCAGCTTGTTGCTCCAAATCCTGATGATCCTGAGGATTTTCCGGCGCTGGCTTGAAGAGCCGTCATGGTTGTTGGTATCTCAAAGTAGCTTTGGCACAGCTGTGAAGACGCCAGTTTTATGCTGGTGTGGATAAAGAAAGTCTTGTTTCTCTTGGAAAAGCTGTTTGGGTGTTTGGTATGGAATGATTGCAGCCCTCTGCTAATGGAGTGGGTTCTGGAGATACTGGTGGACTGGGATTCTGTCACAGGTTCCAGCATCTGCCTCCATTTGTGAAAACTGTGAAGATTCACAGTACTTCACTACAGTGCTTCAAATGAAGTTCAAGAGTACAGTGTTTAAAAACGTGTATATAGAGGTTGTATCATGTTCCTCATGATACTGTGGTGAAATGCAGACTGTACAGCATGGTCTGCACTTGGGATCGTCTTTTCACTGTAAGTTTGAAAGCTGTTTTCCCTGTTTCTTTAAGTGTGTGTTCCACACAGTCACAAGTAAAAGTTCTTTAGAGTTTGGCAAATAAAGGGAAGTGCTCATTGGTTTGGGTTATTATTTTCACAACTCAGAATATAAGATTGAAGCTTTTGCTGTTTGGATGTTGTCTTGACAAAAAAGCAACCCAAACTTAAACATCAGACCTTACTCACCCAAAACAGCGACCATCTCTCTAAGCAGAAGTGATGCTTAAAATTAAAGCAGCACAAATGCTTTCAGTTGATAGCTAGCCATAAGCCTTGCTTCAGTAACAAGTATTTTGAAGATGTTGAAAGTGAAAAGTAAGAATTTTCAGCTAAAGACACAACTAAACTGTTAAGCTTTTAATTTTAGCAAATACGAACTAAAAATCTGATGCCTTACTAAGAAGTTTGTGTGACATTGGGGATAGAGTGGGATGTCCTTTCCTTGCAGCTTTAACATGCTTCCCACTTGAGCCAGATACTCGAGTAACTTGTTCCCCCTGTGAAAGGGGATGTTCAGAGCCATTCTTTGGAGACACGAAGTGAGGAAGTGGTGCCAGAAGTGATGAGGGAAAGACATGAAAGGACAACCACCACACTGGACACTTTTGAAGTAGCTGACAGCTTCAAAGGAGCCTTCAAATGCCTGATCAACTTGAACTCATTCTTTTAATTTACTGGGAAAACAGATCAACTCTTTTTCCAGGTCTTTGCCTTGCTTTGTTTTGTGCTGCTTCAGAGCAGTCTCCTGTGAGAGCAAATAGTGGATGAGACTTGAAGAAAAAAACTGGTTTGCTTTGGAGTAAGCTCTGGGAGTGTTCAGAAACTTACATAACTCTTATCTCAGAGGTAAGGCTTTACGCAAGTAGGATATAACCACCCTAGAAAGACTACTGACTCTTTTCTGTAGGCTCCAAACGGATGGTCTGCAAAGAAATGCTGTTTGAGGGACCTTCCTTGTTAAATTACTTACGTGACAACTTGCTGTAACATGAGATGCAGTTCTCAAAAGGAGCTCCTTTCAGTGGCATAGAGCTGTTTTGACAACCTGGAGTAGAATGAACATGCAACAGCAAACAGTGCTGGTATTACAGGGACATGCTGCTATTTTTTGAGTAATTCAACGGGTTGGAGGAGGAGCAAGCTAACTACTTGAAATCACTGCTGCTGTTTTCATAGGTGTTCGGGTGTTTCTGTCAAAAATGGCAATTTCATGATTTTGGAACAGACCTGATTTTGTGTATGAGGGTCTGAGACCTTTTTTTTTGGTTGTTCTTCCCTGCCTGTTCCACTTACCCTGTTGGACAGGGAAGAATGTACCTGAAATTTTATTTATGTTTTTTGCTTCCAGGGGTGAGTGTATGTACAGGTGTGGGGAACTTACTTGCAAGGCTCACCTCTATTTTTCTGTTGTGTTCTGGAGGTGTAATTTCTTGATTTACTAACACCTCTTTTTGCTAAGTAAAGCAGTGAAATATGCAAAAGCAACCCTTTGTTTTTCTATCAAAAATTTTGAAACCTTGTTATGCTACTGGGCTGGATGTGGTGTAATGCAGCTGGTTGTTCTCTGGGCAAGCTGAAAGGATTGTTATACTCCTCAGTCAGGTTCCTGCTGTTACTGTGTACTCCTGTGACCCATCCCTTTCTCAAAGTGGGTCAGCAGATAGGTTCTGTGGGGAATGCTTTGAAGGGTTTGTCAAAGAGTTAGCTGTATAATCAACATTTGGTCAGCAGTTTGTTTAAAAGCTCCAAGTTAAAAAAAGTGGACTGGTTGTAAGACTGTTTAATAAAAAAAAAAAACCCTGAGCAACAAAACCAGCCTGGAAACCTGCATCCAACTTAAAACTTTGTGAGAATGAGTTTTAGTCTAGTTTGTTACTGCTCATTAAACCAAAAGTGTCTTAGACTGAAATTGTCACCTATACCTGCTCTGTCACTCAAGTGGGATTTAAGACTTTATTTAGTTAATAGTATCTATGTATACAGAAATTGCTAATTGTAAGTAGTGACAGTGATCCAGTTCCTTTGCCTGGCTGAGAAAAGAGGACTGAGATTTACTAAGTTATCTGTCATATTTAAGGCATGAAAATAGCTCTATCTCTTAAGCATGTGCCCGCTGCTAACACTCACCCCTTTATGAAGGGTTTGGCTTTACTCCTTCACGTAAAGCAAGTGGTAGCAGGTGCAAATATAAACACCCAGACACACATGTAAAACACGGCATGCATCTTAGGAAGAGTTACAATTGCACTGCAGTTCGTAGTTCTGTTACTCCTTATGCACTACTGCACCATACTCTGCTGTTAGGGTTGCTGTGGTGAGCAGCTTAAGCAAAACTACTGTATTTCAGCTTTCAGTTTCAGATTAATGTAAATCACAGTAAAGTGGCAAAGAAGGGAATTCGCCTCCCTCCACCGCTGTCGCTTATATACGATAGTGTTGATGCTGCATCATCCACTTGAGTCATGTGGCACCATGGCAGGAGTACATTGCTATGACACTGCCTTTGAAGGAAAGAGGAGTGTCTGGCTTAATGTAGGAATACTAGTAAAAGTAAAAAACCCCTGTAGTTGGTAAATAAGAATATTAAGTACTTCAGCCCCAGGGAGCTGAGCTTTCAGCTCTGGTTACATTTGGTCGTGTGAAAATGGGGCTGGGGCTGTTGCTGAAAGCCAATAGGTGTACTAGGCGTACATATGCCATTAAGATCATTCTCACCACTCTCTGGTTTTGAGTTGCTCTGTCACTCCCCTTTTTAGCTGGAGAGGGGAGAAAATGTGTATTGAGAGGCTTAGGAGTCGAGATAAGGACAGGGAGAGATCATTCTGCACTTAGTGTCATGGGCAAAACAGACTCAACACAGGATAAGGGAAAGAAACTCTTGGATGTATTGCACTGCACTCCACACCCAGTGACACCAGAGCTAGACAATAAGAAGACCAGATATTAAAACACACTCCACCCCACCACCCCTCCTTTCTTCAGACTCAACTTTATTCATGATTTCTCTCCCTTCCCTGCCCTCAGGTGTTATGAGGGAGATGGGGAATGGGCGTTTTGATCAGTTCCTCACATCCTCATGAGCTGTTTTGCTTCAGGGGGGTGGGGGTCATTCCTCACACTTTTCTCCTTCCAGCGTGGGGTCCCACCCGTGGGACACAGTCTTTCATGAACTTTTCCAACATGAGTCCTTTCCCATGGGGCTTCAGCTGTGCCAGAGTGGCTCACTGCTGTGGGCTGCAGTCATAGAATCATGGAACGTCTCTTAGGTCCAGACTGTTCCAGTGTGTGTGCTTGTGTGTTCACAGAATCACAGGGTTGGGAAAGACCTTTTAATATCATCAAGTCCAACCGTTCCCATCCTATATGCTAAACCATATCCCTAAGCACCTGATCTACCCTTTTTTTAAACACATCCAGGGAAAGTGACTCAATCCCCTCCCTGGGCAACCTGTTCCAGGCCTCAACAACTATTTCAGTAAAAAATATTTTCTTAACATCTGATCTGGTGCAGCTTTGTGCCATTTCCCCTTGTCCTACCTCCTGTCACCTGGCTGAAGAGACCATCGCCCACCTCTCTACAACCTCCCTTCAGGTAGTTGTAGGTGGTGATAAGGTCTCCCTTCAGCCTCCTCCAGACTAAACATCCCCAGTTCCCTCATCTGCTCCTCATATGATTTTCCTTCCTGCCCCTTCACCAGCCTGGTTGCCCTTCTCTGGACTCGCTCGAGGACCTCAATGTCCTTCTTATGGTGAGGAGCCCAGAACTGGACACAGTACTTGAGGTGTGGCCTCACCAATGCCGAGTACAGGGGCACAATCACCTGCCTAGACCTACTGGCCACTCTATTTTTGATACAAACCAGGACACCATGATGAATTTTTTTAGAATGCTGGAAATAAAACTGAGAAAACAAACTTCTGATTATTAGTTTTAATACTACACGATTCATGTTTACAGTCTCACTATTCAATATTTTGTATAAAATCAAATACAATATGCAGTATTTTCAAATGACACACAAAGGCATATTGAACTACTTAATATTACAAGATAATATGAAGCTTTATATCTTAAAAATACCTTCAGCAAAATAAACTCCCATTCTGTCAATCCAAGTTAAAAAAATATGATTAGAAATATACAATTTAAAAATAATCAGGATGAACAGTACTGATTAGTCAAACTTTAGGTCTTGCTAGTCTATACATGAGTTTACGCAAGACAAACAGTCTGTAAACCATTAATATAAAAACTGCAGCGCAACAAAGTGGTGGACACATTTTTCTTTTTTTTTTCTTTTTTCTTTTTTTTTTGTTTCATTTTAATGCACAAGTCTACAAATCTTACTGTTTTGTTTTAAATCAGCAGCACTTGCTCTATTGACATACTGGGGCGAAAAGACAAGGTCTTAGGTTACGTTACTGGTACTGTGATGGAAGCCAGCAATTTGACCCACTGTATTACAGCTTTTGAGTATGTTGCATACTTTTGAGTAAGAGATCAAGGGAGAATCCATCCATCATGTATGTGAAAGAGGAGAAGTGATTTCTAAGGAAAAGCTCCCAATCGATGGCAGCAGGAACAGCTTCCTTCAGCTGCTCTGTGGTTCGACCGTGATGCAGCTGCTGCTGCACACGCACCATTTTGGCACATAACACTTCACAAATTAAAAAGGCTTTAGGCTCCCTCACCCATGCCCACTATTCTTGTACTTAAGACAGCTTTGGTATGGCATAATAAAAATGCTAGACAAAGTACTAAAAATTCAGAACAAACTTAAGCAATACAATTAGATGGGAGACAATGAGGTAATGAGTTAATTTTCCATATAAGGCTGTTTGGAGAGTTCGGATGTAAAATCCCATTGACACTTGTGTGCTTCTCACAAAGATACTGGGTGGTGGAAGGGGTATCCTGAAACACATTCATGCCAAACACGCAGTTTTGGTTTAGCTAGAGCTGTTGTGTGTGTTTGTGCACTCGTTTTATGAAAGTGCTAATGGCTCTGCTGGTTACTTTTAAAAAAGGCAAATTCCCATTTGGAATTTAGAAGGGGTGTGAAATAGATTGATTTTTTTTTAAGGTTAAAAACAAAGATGCTTTTAAAAACAGGAAGCTCAGCTAAGAGAAGGGCAAAGCCAAACACAACAAATGCTACTACATCTTTCTTGTTTTGACGCTTGCCCTCTCACCGCAAGTTTCATCCCTTCTGCCTTCTAACATAACAGGTTTTTTCAAAAATAAACAGAGATTGCTATTTGCACAGAACACCTAAGTCTTGTAACTTCAGCTTATTATTAGGTAAGTTGCTTATTATAACAAAAGGAGGGGGGGAAAAAAATAAAGACCTATTAACCATTGCATTGGCGTGAATTCTGTCCCTGTCATGCAAGCTTTTTCTGTTTTCTTTGTGTTCACATTGACAAATTCTTACTGTCCAAACTCACAGGTGCTACCTGGGAGCTTACTTGCACTTCACACCCTGCTTACCCTCCACCTCGTGACGTTCTCGCTGCGGGATGTTTTCAAGCCAAGGCGTTGCCATTCATACTGGCAGAAAGGTTTATTCTAATTTAAAAGGACGTAGATTGAAACTGGCCACTGAACCTGCCCATTTACATTCATAAAAAGAAAATTCTCCCCCTTGCAGAGGTAATTTGCATCTTTAAAAACTGCAGTTATTCCACGGCCTAACATTTCAGATGTCCCGATTTCTTCTGTTTTCTACTGCAGGAGTCGCTAAATCAACAGGTAACTGTATCGTATTTTAAGGCTATGTGGTAACAGTCTTGATCTGGGGGATAGGCAGCTATAAACTTCAGTTGGCAGACAAGGGTACGTCACTGCAAAGCCAGCTTTGAGAGTTCGTAACATGGAAAGTGGTAGGGGAAAAAAATGCTGCCAGTGTTTGAAGACGGTCTTGTAGTGGATGAAAATTTCAGTCTCAAGACACATTCCTCTAAACATCAGGCTGCTTTTTAACAGAGGTAAGCTGTAGTTTTGTTTATGTTTTTATTTTTTAAATTGTTATTTAGATGTTAAAAACTATACCTGCCCCTGAGTTCCACTACCAATCTCAGTTGTACAGCAAGCTTAATTTCCCTTTCCTGTGTGCTGCTCCCATTAAAAGTGTCTCAAAGCTAAAAAAACCAGTGACACCCACGTGTTATCAAGCGTACCGATAAAACCTGGGAGAAGTTCTCACCTTTCAGGCATGGTGATCTGAAGTTTCACCAGAAAGACTTGAAGATAGGAAAAGAAAGAGTAATGATATTTCGGTTATGACAGCACTGCTTTAAATGCTATGCTCTTTTTCCTCCCCCTTAAAACGATACCAGATTTAAAGCAATTACAACTAGTTAAAAGAGCCATTCTTTGTGGACAACTCAGAATCTATTACTATTAAAAACGAGTTAATTGCTTGTAGTCAGTTGGTTTTCTCTTTTTAAAAATAAACAAACGACACAATCTTTGAAAATAAAGCACTCTTTGGTGGACAATAGTTACTTTGTATACTCAATGCTGCGGCTTCATATAAAACTTCATACAAAATAAGAAAGAATAGCTAGTTAACACAGGAGAGTACCTATGCTATAAGAAAAAAGCTTTTGTGGTTTCTTTTCAGTCTCAAGTGGAGACTTGAGCCCAGTCTGAATGGACAACAAAGATTTATATATTTAAAAGGTCCCACCATCTTTTAATTTCTGGTGGTCAGCAGCTAAGTGATTGCCATCACAATTTATACACATGCATCATACGTACTAGCAAGCCCTCTTTATAATAGAGAGCTTAAGTATTTACACCTGAGTCTAAATGTACACAGATTTTGTTGGTTTTGTTTGAGGAAGTGTTTAGAACATTGGGAAAGCGTCTACCCAGCGTGTTGACAGTTCATTTTATTCTACAAGCACGGAAGAGATTCTTCTGTTTTGCTTTTGCTGAGAAATGGAGGCGAAGTAATCTTCCTCAAATTGCATCAAGTCCCCTCTAGTAATATCCCCTTCATTCCTGAATATCCTCTTCAGCACTCGTTGCTTAACTGAAATTTAGCGCAATACTGCTCTAGTCCTTGGGATGGATTGGCTGCTGAAATAAAACATATTTGAGGGGAAAAAAAGTTAAACAAGCATTCAGTGTGCATTTCAAGCAAATATTTCTGGCAAGGTAAAATGAGCAAACAGTACTTCAAAGAAAGCAGCAGAATATAAAAGTCACTGCATTCAAGAGCACAGCGGTATTGGTTGTGAAGAAAGCACGGACTATTCTGGTCACAGACAATATGAAAAAAGGCTCCGGTCCATACAGAAAAGCAACAGAGGAGTCAAAGTACCATAATTTCACTAAGCATATTTGCTGTAAAGCATTCCTTTTCTTTCTCTCCCTCTGAGGTATCAGACTGTAGGAAAAGTAGAAAGAATAGTAAAGAAACAGTAATTTATGTTTTTTTTAGGTTAGACTTAGCTTACATACAGACAAGCTCCGAAATGTTGTGGGGGGGTTTCAGTGTTGGAACAAGGGCGTGGAAGGCTGTTTCACAATTCCCAGCAAAGCAGAAGCACATGAGATTTTCCAAGCATATTCCTGTATTAGTTTCTGTGCTGCACCTCTCACGTTAAAAGAAGTGAAGGAATTTATGCAATATGCTTTCCCTTGCAATTTATGCAATATGGTTGCAATATGTGGTCTGACCCTATACTCACAATTTATATATATATTTTTTCAATAACTCGACCTGTGTTCCCTTAAGCAACTCTACCTACCAAAATTCCTTCACTGCTTCATTATTGCCTACTTACTACATACGTAACTCCTAATCCTGTTGTGTGCGGTGACACAGAAGCAGCAGTTTAGTTTGGGACTCACTATGGCTCAGCGGTTCTAGATCTGATGGATGTGCCTTGTGAAAATGCAAACAGGAACCTCTCAGACATTGGCAGCAAGGGAGACGCCTTCACTGGTGAAACAGGCTCCCTCAGGGAAAGACTGTGGATGATGCTCTGGCAGCATCGTTCCTTGCGATTGACAGCAAGTGTTACCTCAAACACAAGGTATCCAGCGTACGGCCGCCGGCACTCATCTGTTGTAGGTGGCAGCTGACAGCTAGCCATGTTCCACAAAAGAAGTGATTGTTATGAATAGAACTGAAGTTCCCTAAATTCTCTTTTACACAGCCACAATTGAGCCTTGTAGCTATAAATGTCTGCTTTGGTTGAAAAATCATTCGGGGGGCATTCCGTGATCGTGTCTCCAAGAGTCTGAGGATAAAGTGGCAAATTATTATACACCTGTTAGGACGGGTTGCAAATATGATTGATCTACAGTAAGAACTGACTAAAATGACCTGAAGTATCAATAAATTAGATTAATGTAAAAATACTGCAAGATGTTTCCAGTGGAATATAACAGAGAAGAAAATTAAAGAATAAGGGTACATGGTAATGTTGGGAGTTCAGAGAAGGCAACAAGGTCCTGACGAAGAGAGATATTGGTTAGGGCATGAACTCAATTTTGTAGTAATAATTATGCTCCTCTACACTGTAGTCCTCTTGATCTGGAAGAGGTCAGTCAGTTTGAGCACTGTGAGGTGATGCAAACTGCACAGACTTCAAGAAATTAAAATAAACTTTAAAGAGATGAAAAAAGAAAGGGATGCTTAAAAAAAAAAAGACTGATGGTTTGTCAAATGCTACAGGAAAGACAAAATGACACCTACAAGATGAACAACAAGGTACTGCATTCTAAGTCCATGAAATCGTACGGTCATTCCAAAATACCCTTTAGAGGTACCAGCATCCAATTGGCCCTCTCTGATGACAAGGTACTTAAGAACTTCAGAAACTGTGACGCAACTATTTAGGACCAAGCACCGGAATTCTCTGGCCTCAAAAGCAAGAAGAAACAGTACAAAGAACAAAATATTCGAAGTTTTAGGAAATCCACTAAAATATTAAGCCATTTATCAAGTTTGAGATCAACCTGATCCTTGGTGCTGAGAGTCATTCATCTGTCAATACACCTAAAAGATTTATAGCAAAGTAATTGAAATCTTCTATGAACTCTATTTTAGGGATATTGTTTCCTCTTAGGGATATTTATTCTCATCTCACACAACAAAGGTCAGGTTGGAGCTGGGGAGGGGGGGAAGGATATCTTCTGGGAACTGAAAAAACAGTATCTCTGTTCAATTACACCTGTGTGTGTATACAGCTACCAAGGGTCACAGGAGCTTAGAACTGGGAGAGGCATGAAGGAGAAAAACCAGTAGGCAGAATCCCGTCAGTCTGTTTGGACCAAAACCAACGTCGTGAAAATTATGCAAAATGGAGGAAAAAACCAACCAGGAAAACTGCAACAAGTGATTCAGATTTTTAGTAAAGCATGCATTTCAGGAAAAAAGGTATTTTTTTCAAACATACTGTTATATTCCTGTGGCCACCGCTTAAAATACTCTGACTAGAACTGGCTGCAGTCCACTATTAATGACCATTTCTGCTGTGCAACAAGAGTGAATTTTTCAATAACTTCTGTTGCCTTCAAGGTAACAGGACAAGGAAGGGGAAAGAAAAGCTCTGTGGGGAAAAAAGCTGCACAGGACCTTGGAATTTTCAGCAATATTTATAAATCAAGCTACACAGCTACTTTTTCTTTAACGTAATCTGCCACCTTTTGCTCTTCCCCACAGGAGTTACGTCTCTTTCAGCATCTGTCAGACCCAGTCAAATTTGTTTTTTCACTCTAAGTGCAAGACAAATTCTGTTTGACTGGAACCACTGGAAACGGCTCAGAAATTCTTTTAAACTACACTCCCAGGCTCACCACTGACAGTGGCCTGGAGAGCTGCTGTAAAAAGGAGCATGGACACTTGCACATGCAAAGAAGCAATGCAGCAGAGTGGCCATATGGCAGTGGGCACTTTCAGTCTTGCATAAATCCATCCCACTTGAAAATGTCATTAAGCTTTACCAAACAGGTTTGGTTCAGTAATTGGTCATTCTCTCTGTCTCATACCAAAATCTGATACCAGTATGCACACGCATTTGGTACACTTCATCTCTCCAATGACTGTGCGTTTCACCTGCCCATCAATTCTGCTTAGTTTCGAGACTTCATGTACTGACTCAATGGGCTTAGTGCTGTGACACAGCTTCTCCACCTCTTACTGCAGGCAGAGGTTTGGTGAAGAAAGGCGCCTTTTTGTTGTTGTTGTTGTCACCAAAATCAGTCACCTCCAGCAATTCTGACTCACATTAGGAATGACAATATAAAATTCCAAAAGCTGAGAGACTGAGCGATATTGACAAATGACGTTACTCTTTAAGGTCCCGGATATGCTTCATACATGACATAAACCATAAAACTGTTTCTCATTTCCCATGGCTGGGAGGAGGAGAAGGAGCTGAACTGTGGCAAAAGCTCCTGTCAGCAATGGATACACCGGCTCCAAGTATTTGCCTAAACAACAGTTACTGTGTCTGTAAAGAGGGTAACTCTCACCTTTTTAAACTGTTTTTTCTTGCAGCAGACCTGGTAGTTCTTTTAGTAATGTCTGTACTGTCAGAAATGCTAGGTTCAGAGGTTTTATTTTTCTGAACACTGGACTGCAGAATTACTCTGAAAAGAGTAGGAAAAAAGAAAGATTATATAACCTGAAAGTTTCTAAGAAAACACTGAAAAGAGGATATTACAGTTGCAGCAGAGCGAACAGGTAACCAGCTGGCTTTTCACAAATCATTCTGCAAAGCAAATTTTTTCTGCCTGAAACACACCCTTCTCTTTATAACATCCTTGCTATAACTATGTTAACACAAGTTGCTTTATTAGAACTATGGCAGTTTGGGGTTTTTGGTTTTACTTGTTGTTTGGTGGTTGTTTTTTTCTTTCAAAGAATTGATTAAGTTAATGGTTTTGAATTCCCTGTCAGGTTTTTGGAAAACAAAAAGCTAGGAAATTGTATTTGAAATTACGACAACAAAAGATAAAATCTGAAGTAGACAACAAAAACATGCATTATTTTCCAGACTCACACAGAAAGGAATTCAGGAAAAAACCCTAAGTAATTAAATTTGTGAAGATCAACCTCTCAATCTTCTACAATTAAACGGAAGACATCCTCTTCAAACACAATACACGAGGAAAATCAGTGCATACACTGGCATTGTTACTTACAAGGAACTGCTACACCATACTCAAAGCTCAGCTTTGTATGCTGGTTGTGCTAAACCCCTTCTCTGGAAGGCTTGAGCAATATATTGGCTATTTTCTGAACAGGCAGGTATGTCCTAGTGTTGCTTACACCAATAACCAAAATGCAAACAACTGGTTTTAGCCACCAGCCCCCTGGTTTGTAGTTCTGTACTCTTAAATACTCGTGCTGAAATAATGATACTATGGAGGCAAAAAGTGGCAACAGGTCAGTGGAGTCCACAGGTATCTCTCTGTTCAGTGCATTGTTTCATATGTCTACTCCCTAGTCATTCCATCTGCATCGCTTCAGGGATCCAAAGCTAAGAGTAACTTAGCTGTAACTGGTTTTTCCCCCTGTGATCATTAGACTCTAAAACTTCAGTGGCTTCACTAAGTCTGTCTGCATCGGCTGATTATATTAGATTGGATTGGAAATCAAACTCTTCATTAAGTTGTAAATAGTGCAGACTGGTTGATTAATACTCTGAAGAAACTGTTTTCAAGAGATCCTAGATATGACATAAAATGTCACTTTTGGAGCAGAAGTGGACAGACATACATGAGAGAAAATATGAGTAGCTTCATACCCATGTAACGTAATTCACCAAAAACAGAAATGGCAAAAACCCCTATATGCTTTCAGGGCTTCACATGGGTTAGATACTAGAATTACAGTATGTATTGGAGATAACACAATTTAAACTAAATTCTTTACAGCAGTAAAACTGATCAGCAACCTTATTACCGTGTACTTCTAGGTTGTTCAGCAGATGACCTCAAAACCACAGAGTTCAAATATTTTAAATTTTTATTTGACCTCTTAATAATTCAGACTTGCAAAACCTTCTAATTTGATTTGCAAAGGTCCAAAACGAGTCTTCTCTTCCTCTGAGATAAGATACAAGACTGTAATGGCAAGTACAATCAAAATGGAAAAGCTAATTCTACTGTTAACAAAATACTTTCAAAGTTGGAGGAATCAGTTGTTCAAGAGGTCGAAAACAAAACCCAGATTGCTTTGACATCGTATCGGTCTTCTGTAGACAACACAAATTCTTCTAACAGAGATATGTTCACAGAATCACACAGAACAGCAGGGGTTAGAAGGGACCTCTGAAGATCATCTAGTCCTACCCCCTCTACTAAAGCAGAATCACACAGAGCAGGTTGCATCCAGGCAGCTTTTGAGTATGTCTGGAGAAGGAGACTCCACAACCTCCCTGGGCAGCCTGTTCCAGAGCTCTGTCACCCTAAGAGTGAAGATTTTTCTCATGTTCAGGAACTTCCTGCGTTCCCGTTTGTGCCCACTGCCCCTTGTCCTGTCACTGGGCACCACTGAAAAGTCTGGCCTCATCCCCTTGACACCTGCCCTTTAGATATTTATAAGCATTGATGAGATCCCCTCTCAGTCTTCTCTTCTCCTGGCTACACAGACCCCTCTCTCTTGGCCTCTCCTCATATGAGAGATGCTCCAATCCCCTCATGATCTCCACAGCCCTCGGCTGGACTCTCTCCAGTAGTTCCCAGTCTGTCTTTAACTGGGGAACCCCCAACTGGACACAGTTCTCCAGCTGTGGCCTCACCAGGGTAGAGTAGATGGGGAAGAGAACCTCCCTCAACCTGCTTTCCACGCTCTTCTTGCATGCCCAAGGTGAGAAAGTTCAAAACCTGTAAATTCACTTTATAATTTCAATTGTGCTTGTAAACCATTTCTAGCAAGTTCTAGTATTAAAACTTAAAATTCTCTTTTCAGTGATACAACATGAACAAATTTAGTCTACTGCATTTTCAACTAGGCTTTAAAAATGATACCAGTGGTGAAAAATACCTGCATTGTACCTTTTATCTGTGCCACTAGCAACTTCAAGGACTGAATGGAAAGGTACAAAGCTGGCTTAACCCCATTTAGTCATAGAAATGTGTGACCAAACCATGGCATATGCTGGTTTAACAGTGCTCAAGTAGGCAGAAATATGGAAAAATACTCTTTCATCCTTGAAAATATACATACAGTCTATCTTTATAAATTGCATGTAATAGAAAGCAAAAATTATTGGAACATAATCTAAATGGCTGTAATCTATAGTCTCCACGTATAATTGCTCCTTAAAACCAAAACCAGCCACAACATCATTCTCTGAAGATTGCTCTGTCTATCAAAGGGTAGGAAGAGAAGGAGCTGACTTACAGGTTCAACTCAGAGCCAGCTGTTGAGCATGGCAGAACCTTCACCATCATCTGCTTTTCAGCAGATAGGCCATCTTTACATCTCAGCAATAACACCATTTCAGACAGTTACCCAAGAGTAAAGATTAACTGAAATCCCCATGAACAAAACAGTTGCTGAATGATCAGATTTGTTTAAATCAGACTAAAATTTTAGACTTCCAAAGCTGATAGCACCTCAAGGACAACAGGCAAGTTCCCATTTACACCCTCCTTTGATGTTGTTGTTACAGCTAACCAGTTTAGTTGTGACACTGTTACAACTAAACACCTAGAGTTGGCTCAGGCCCAACAACTTAAGAGCAGTAGCAGTTGTTTTCACAGCTTTTATTAGAATGCCTCTGGATACATGTTTAAGGGAAGGGAAGGTACTATCTTTAATGTATGGAATTTTGATGTAATGCAATTAGACTATCATCAGCCTCTAATGACATCTGGTTTGATAGGCAGGCTTTAAAATGGACATGAGGTGAGGCCGCAGTAGAGAGATGCTTCCAAAATCTCAGCAGGTTACTGTAATGGCCATACTACTAAAATAGGTAATCTGTACACCATAAGAATTTTTCACCTCACCATAAGAATTTTTCACCTCTAGTTAATCTGCAAGTGAAGCACCATTGGGTAGTTCTGATCTTTACGTACTCCCCAACCACCACAGTAGTTTATACATGGCTTTCTTTCTGAGGCTAATATCTTGGTCTTTAAACAAAATCAAAACCTGCTGAAATGGAACAAGGTTTGCTAGCAGCACCTTTTAAATAGTTCACAACATTTTTTCACCATTTAAATCAGAGTGGGGTGGGAAGACAGGAACACCACCAGGACACAAAATCCCTGTGCTTCATAGTAGCTGGTAGAGGGCAGTGGTTTGGATTGGTGATGGAAATGGTGTTGATAACACAGGGATGTTTTTGCTACTGCTGAGCAGTGCTTGCACAGAGCCAAGGGCTTTTATGCTTTTCACCCCACTAGTGAGGAGGCTGGGGGTGCACACAGAATTAGGAGGAGAAAGAGCCAGGACAGCTGACCCCAACTGACCACAGGGGTATTCCATACCATACGATGTCATGCTCAGCATTTAAGGGACTCATACCCATGTAAATGAGGGATAATTTACCCATGTAAATGGAGAAAGGGGAAGGAAGGGGGATGTTTAGACTGATGGTGTTGTCTTCCTAAGTAACTGTTAGGCATGATGGAGCCCTGCTGCCCTGGGGATGGCTGAGCACCTGCCTGCCCATGGGAAGTGGGGAATGAATTCCCTGTTCTGCTTCGCTTTGTTCGCATACATGACTTTTGCTTTACCTGTTACACTGCCTTTATCTCAGCCCAGGAGTTTTTTTGCTTTCACTCTTCTGATTCACTCCCCCATCCTGCCAGGGGAGGGCGGCTGTGGGGGGCTTAGCTGCTGGTTGGGGCAAAACCCCCAAACCCGGGACAAAACCCACAAAACTTTAAATGGCAGCAAGGTAATACATCTTGGACAGAAATCAATCCACACAACAAATGTTTTAAAAAAGAGAAATTCCCATAGTAACCTAGGGAGGGATGAGTGGGAGAGAGGTTACATAGAAGCATATCTTCTTTGATATGCAACGGAACGAGCATTTTATTCTTGTCAAGGCTACCTGTTTTTATAAGGTCTGACAAATACAATATTGTTTTCTCCTTCACCACCTCATGATTTTCAGGAAAAGGGGCCTGAGACCTGTACCAACGTTCCAAGTCACTGACAGGCAGCAATTGGCTCATATTCTTCCATCTAAAGGGCTTCAGTCAGCCGAACTGCCAGGCTAGCCCAGAGAGAGTCACAATCCTGACTGGTAATCTGACCTCTTAAAACACAAGGGAAACTAGC
>VZTU01027216.1:255259-324165 GCA_013400835.1 Zapornia atra | reverse complement strand
TTTTTTTTTTTTTTTTTGATCAGGGAAGAATTTAGACCAGAATTTATGCTACCCAAAAAAAAGCATTATTTGGCCATGTAAATATTTACACTAATTACAAACAAATATGCCCTTCAAGTCCCGTCTTTGGTTTCTGTAGAGCAAAGGATCGCGCTTAGAGACTTAGGGAGGAAGATCTGGGACCTCGGCTTTCTGAAACCAGGGATACTCTCCTGAGCCAGAATAGAAATGTCACTGCGTCACAACTTCCCACAGTATCAAAGGTGCCCGATTGTATAGGGGGGAAATGGGGTAACCAGGCTGACGAGCAATAAAAAGATATCAACATGTTAGCCTTTGTTGAATCCCAGCACCTAGTGTGACATTACATGGTAACCTGCTGTGTGTGCCCCCAAGGACTGACAGCAGCAGCAGCTCCTGGGGAGGGGGGGGAGGCACGCGGAGTCAAAATTTGTTTTCTCTGAAATTTTATTAGCCCGAAAGAGCAAAGATGTGAAACTGCGCTGACCTCGTTGTGTGCTTCCCCTCTGCTGCCTCTTAGACTCGGAGAAATACTCTTTTGTGGTAGCTGGAGGATGGAAATAGCTGTTTGTACACACACAGTTCTCCTGGCTGCCAGGGCCGGTGATGGGTTTTATCGGTAGCGGAGTGGAGGGAGCAGGGAAGCCGTGAGCAAGTTGTGCAGGTCACCTCTCGCCGTGCTGGTACAGCCACTATCCCACTGTAACAACCCGGGACTGAAATGCCTGTACGCTACTTCTGAGCAGTGAGGTGGAACGGTATCAGGACAGAGGGAGGACGGTATCAGCAGAATCAGACACTTTTCGTTATCCTGAGTCCTAATTTCTCTGGGGGGNNNNTTTGGAGTCTCTATTTTGTTGGGGGGGGGGGGGAAAGGAGAATAAAGATTACTTAAATATCTTAGTTACTGAAATTTGCTTTAAATAGATTTTTCTGTACATAGTAATGTAATTTAAAGGTCAGATTTCTCCAGAACTCCCAGGACTATAATCAAGTGCTGTGTGTATATCTTTGGAAAACTGGTGTCTCGTCTTTCTAATGAAAGCAAGCTTCTGATGGGTCAGATATCAGACCTTAAACCTTTCACTGGGTCAGGAATGATTGCTGCCCATCCTCGGATGAGGGCATTTCACATTAGGGGGAAGGGTGAAAACATTTTTCTTTTCCTTTTTTTTTTTGTTAATAAAAATGTTGCTGTTTGAAGCTACCCCAATGCTTGGAATGTTAGAATAAATCCTGGGGGAGATGGATTAGTGGTCCAAGCACAGTTTGAAGTAGTCAGAGGTGCCCTATAAGTGTAATTTATCACAAAGAACATCATCGGTACATCAGTGGGACCAGTGGGACAAGCTATGCATGTATTTCAGACCCTTTTTATTCAAGGGGCTTGACAAATTTTTTCATGAGTGTGTCCTGATCTTTTTCTGTAATGCAAAGTGCTTAATTTTGCTAAAATTTAAGATCCTGAGAGTCACAGGTACATCTGATTACAAGGTTTTCAAGGGGAGGAAAATAAACCACTAGTGCAGCATCAGCAGGGAGACCGACTCCGACGAGCCCCAGTCGAGCAGAATCTCTTTGCTGTGAGCGAGGGCTTTGCCAGGCTGCAGGATTGCTGCACGATTGGAACCCTCCACTTGCACTTTTTTTCTTTAGAAGATGTTTTCTTTCTGACAAACTGGAACCTTCAGTATGCATATTTATATAAAAATAGGGGTTTGCAGTGGCTATATTCTGTTTCTTTGTGAAGATGAATTTATTTATTTATTGTACCACTCAGTGCTTCCTGCTATAAAAGGTTGATAACTATAAATACTACATATAAATACTACATTTCCTTCCCATTTGTGTATTTGCTTTCTTTTTTTTTTTTTTTTTTAGATTCTGCTTTTCTGGTCTGTTTTTATCTCATTACCAACGTTTCATAACGATTTGCCTTAGTTATTGCTGATATTGAAAAAAGATATGCTGTGTTTCAGGTTACATATTTCATATGTAAGAAATACGTATGCTTTCTGGAGAGATCCGTATTCCTGCTCTAGCTTGGAAAATGAAGGCTGTTAAAGAGGTCATTTATCCAAGGGATAGGATGGCAAACAGTCACGGGTGCTATTTCAGAATTTTTCTTTTATATATTCCAAGTTTTGTGTAGGAAGAGAAAGAGAAATATTTAGATTTTTCTTGGATTCCTCAAGATACGTCAGGCATTGTTTCGGCATCGTTACCGGATGCTGTTAAAAAAGACTTACTGTGTATTTCTGGTATGTCTTTGTACTGTTCTTCATCTCTACGTCCTTTCTGGTCAGCGGGCTTATTTTTTACGTGCAGTTAGCACGGAGCAGCATGTACCTCGCAGGAAGGAAAGGAAAGGCTGCGGAGCCCCGTTGCTGTGGGGGAACGTTGCCCTTTCCAGATTTTGGAAATTCTTTCACACGAGTGTGGCTCTGAGGCTGATGCTTTCCAGTTCAGCCACATTTTATATTTGAGATAAGACAAAAGCTTTCCTCCAGTAAATGTCGGTTATTTTTGTGAATGCTGTTTTCCTTCCAGAGGGAGCGAGCGCACGGCTGTGCCGAGCACAGGCTGTGGAATGTAGGCAGGAGCCGCGGTGCGGGAGGCGACTCGAGCTCCCAGATACTGCTGCATGCAGAATGGGTAACGACCCTGTGCTAACAGCAAAGTTTTATTTGTTTTCAGTTCTACTTTTTAAAATTTCCCCCCCCTTGTTTTTAACTGAGGAGCACCAGACGTGCCGCTGTGCTCGTCGCTGCAGTCGTTTATCATGTGGACTCGGCAGAGTCGCGTGCGGCAGCGGTGTCCCCTCTGTGTCAGTCGCCTCTCGTGTCAGGCTCTGTCCCTGCGCCTGTGTCCTTAGGAGATGGCAGGAAAACTGACTGAAACCTCGAGATCAGGAGTAGCCTGAGCACATGCCCAGGACATGGAGTAATGATTAAAGTTATGTCATCCACTAAAAATGCTTTTAGAAGTCACTGAAGTACACTGGCGGTTTTGCTGGAAGCCCGACCAGCCCTGTGCTATCAGCCCCATCAGCCCCATTACAAATTCTCCCTACGGTCCATCGTCTGTAGCACCTCGAAACAATCCCAAAAGCAGGAGTGCTGAGGAAATGTAGCTGTTATTTCTGCTGATGACGTCAGCAGTGTATTCACGATCAGGCAGAGCCCCCTCAGGTCCCCCAGTGTCAGCAGGAGTCAGTTTCTGTGCCGCGCAGGGGGCTGTGGGCAGATAGCGGTGCCGGCATTGAGCAGGACTGGCCACCGGCCTGGAGCTGGCCAGGAGTCAGGCTGAGCAGATCCGAGCGGGGACCTGCAGCGGGACGTGTTACGGGAGTTTGGGGAGACATTTTTGGGTTTCTGCTGTAATTGTGGTGACCTGACCAGGCAGAGTAATTTGCAATGTTGATACGTAATCTGCACGATTCACCCACGGTAAAAAATGATCGGGAGGGTCTTTTGGAGTGCAGGCAATATGTGATTAGATTAGTAAGAGGAAAATTTGTAATACTGAACTGCTCGCCTGAAAAAAAAGACCAATAAATATGAGATGAACTGCAAAAATTTCTTCACTGGAACACGTAAGAGGCGGGAACACTGTGTATTCCTTTGGAAATCCCGTCTCATTTTTTGGCCTGAACTTTTGAACTACTTCAAAGGCATACATCACACCTTTACAACCATCAATAATATATCATGATAAAATAGCTGGAGTGTAATGCCTCTTCTTAGACTAATTATGCTATTAGTGTATTTCAACTGTAAATATATACCCATCTCGCTGGGCTCCGTTGTGGAGCGACCTACAAAGGACGGTGCATCTTAAAATATGCTCTGCTGTGCTGGGCTTGGAAGTTGGGCACACATTCAGCATCAGGGAGAGGCGGCCTGGTGCAGCCAGGTACCTGGGAAGAAACTTTGAGGAGGACAGGGAGCACGCTTCTCATGATGCAGCAGTGATTTTTATTGTTCATTCCAGACAAAATTCAAATTTACGTTAAATCTGCCGCTTCTTGTTGTAACAGGAATTGATTCCATTTCATTAACACCCCCTCCTGGAATGAGCAGTGCGGCAGGCAGGGTAAATGGTTAGAGAAGAGCTCGAGTTCCCTGCGTACTCGGTGTGCAAGTCAGCGGGAGGTTTCGGTGCACAAGGGAAGGGGCCGGGGCTCTCCCTGGATGTGATGAAAGTCCCGCTGAAAGCCGCGGCCGTGGCTGCTCCGCGCTGGGGAGCGAGGGCTGGGGGCGCACAGACACGCACACGCCTCCCACCCCGGCACACGTACACCGAGCAGCCCACGGACGTCTGCTGACACGCTCTGAGAGCGATCTGGGGGACAGAGGGGGATTAGCAAAACATTTCATTTTCGTTATCGCTGCCAGGCAGAGAGCAGGCGAGCGCGTCTCCTGCCTGCGGGTCTGCACAGCACTCCCAACACACCCGCAATACTTGGTGATAACATTAAAAAGGGTTTTCTGCTGCCTGGGCTGGCTTGGACCACGTCACAGGGTCACGTAAAATTCCAGATTCACAACAAGGCCTCAAAGTCACCCCCCAGCAAGGCCAGGGGGACTGATGCGGTGTCCTCTAGCTCGGCTGTCCGAGGGCAAGCAGTGTGCGTGCAGGAAAGGCAGGGATGAGTGCTCCTCTTTGCCTGCATTATTTTGCCCACATGATGTGTCACGTTCCTGCTCGAGTGAGGTGAGGAAGCAAGCGAGTAAATAAATAAAACTGCACAGTAATCTCCAGTAAAGTTAAACAAACTGGGTATTGCTCTTGGATGGCTTAGAGGGGTAGAAAGGGTTTTTTGGCATGAGCTGGGGATGGCTGTGCTGCTCAGGAGGCAGAGATCGACTGGAAATGAAATGACAGCTTCTCGTTCGTTACAAAATATAACAACTCCACATTTCTTCTGAAACAAAGAATAAGGCCGGTGGTGAGCAACAATGTGACGCGACCCTTGAGAGCTGAGGCTCCGAGGCGGGATGCCAGCCTGGAGGAGCTGCTGTGGGTGGGGATGGGTGCACTTAGGAACAGGAATTTCCTTTCTTTTAGTGAACTGATCCAAGTGCGTCAAGTGGGCAGAGGATGGGTATTGAACATACACCTTGGGCACTGTGTTGCCATGGTGTGCTGTGGCATTAAAGCTATGAGTTAAAACTAACTTTTGTTTGATAAGAAAGTATTAGGGTTTTTTGGTCTTTCAAAAAGCGCAGGTGTTTTCTGAGTTAGAATATTTTTTACAACGTAACGGGGAGATAAGGTTATTTTGCAGCAGTGGGACCTTTAAAAGGGCTGGTGGCAGTCAGGGAGGGAGACCCTGATTTTCTCCATCTAGTAACTAAGTGTAAAAAAAAAAAGTGACCAGCGTCATATCTAATTCAAAATAATAGTTGAAAGTAGAGCTAGACTTCTGGGTTCAAGAATAGAGACCACAAGGAGAAAAAAATTACTATACTTCTAGGGTAAAAATGAGCTGACTTTCGGTTTTAAATGCAATGCCCTTTGGTGTGTGTAACACCATGCTAATATAGATCTTGATCTTGCACGCCTTGTTCAGGCAAATTAGTCACTATTTCTAGATGCCTCTTTAAATTCAACATAAAACTGAGGCAGATCTTTGACTTTTTCTTTTTTTTTTCTTTTTCTTTTTTGACTACTAACCTTCCATTTACTCTTGAGTTCCTGGGCTTGCTTTTGCTAGATCAGTATTCCTCAAACTAAGTACTACCATCCGTCTGCTTTTGCCTTCTGGTATGTCTGCGATTGCTCTGAGCACATCTTGCCAGACTCGCCCGACGGTGAGGACGAAGGCGAGGATGAAGGTGGCTGCAGTGCTGTCAGGGGGAGCGGGGTCCCTGGGAGGCTGTGAGGAGCAGGTGAGCACTCACGTCCCCTCTTCTCAAAGCTGCCTCTCGCACAGTGCTCTCTGGTTGTTACCAACCGCATTACTGGTAATGTGTATTTCCCCCTTTGCATGACACGCAGATACGTGTGTTGCCATTGCCCTTTGTTGGATGCTAAAGGCACCTTCTAAGCAGAAAGCACCATGTGTGGCGTGTTATGCAATTTTAATGCGGATTATGTAGAAGCAGAACCCTTAAAATGAAGCATCTTGCATGCAACATCGCGTGCCTGCTGTCGCGAGAAGGTGGAACATCAGGTCAGTGTCACCAGTGGGACCGGGGCTGTTACACCACTTCTGCCACCGAGGGGGAATGGAGCAGCCCAGCTAAACTCACCCGCGCTCCACATCCCAACGCTCCCACAGACCTGGGCTGGTTTACTCACCTTTCACAAACTATTTGCCCGTGGGCGACTGAACAAGGAGACGTTTGCGAGGTTGTATTACAGTAAGAGAATTGTTAATCTGATTAATTCCAGTTGGTTATTTTGTTGGTTTTGAAATTTTACAGTGGTCTTCCTTATAGATACAGCAGAACTGCAACGGCACAAGTTGGTTAAGTGCCTTTAATATCAACCTAAACAAGAATAACGTATTTCTTGGGAACTTTATAAGGGTTTATGCTCTGATGCTGCTGTAACAAGCCAGTACGTTTATGGTGAACACTTGTCGTGGAGGTCATTTGCTTTGCTTCCAAAACACAGTATCTTTAACACGCACAAAATTTTCCTTTGCAAATGTTGACGTGAACTCATGAACATGCAGTTCCCATTGACTTCAATGCAAGCCATCCTCTCATCAAAGGGTAGAATTTGGCTCCTGGTTTTACTGCAATCAGTGCCTTATTTATAATCTACAAGAGTGCACGTGCACCCTCCCAGTAAGAGCTAATGGAATTCCTGTGCGCATGCTGGGGACCAAATCCTCCTCCCTAGCTGTTGGGAAGCGCACGCTGGCGTGCTCGCTCTGCGTGGAACCCGAATCACCATTCGCTGCTGGCACAAACAAAGCAAAGCAAAAAGAAAACTCCTCTCCATCAAACGATATTTTTTTGCAGTTGTTACTTTTATGAGAGGTTGTTGTTATGATAGGAAACAAGCAAATGGGAACTCACAGAATACATTATTAGCCTTGTTTTAAAACATTTCTAATTGCAGCCAGCGGTTACTCATCCTCTCAGACGGACAGAAGCGCCGTTCGTCCTTCCAGCAGTTTCTCCCGGCAGAATGAGCGCTGGTGCGTTCCTCGGGTGCTGCTGAGAAAGCGTGTCTGTTCCAGAGCGTGGCTGTTCCAGAGTGCGGCTGTTCCAGAGTGCGGCTGTTCCAGAGCGTGGCTGCGGACAGCATGCCCGGGGATAGCGTGTGCTCTCCGCAACACTGGGCACCACTGCCAGCTGCAGCTGGGTCACTGGGAGCTCCGTGGGACAGGGCCTGTGGCAGGATACCTGCCAAAACTCATTAGTGAGAAAGGTTACAGTTCTCGTTAACATCCACTCCATGGAACAGTTGTTTTCGACCTGTGGGATCCTATCCTTTGACATAATCAGCTTGCCTACAGCGAGCATTTTTCCATCCCCTGATAGAGCTGTTCCTGCAGCTTCCCAATGGCAGCGGCTTCTCTGGTTTCTAATTTTAACTCTTACGGCGCAACTCTAATCCCGTTTCATGGAGGGGGTGGGGGGTGCTGAGGTTTCTTTTAATGACTCACATGAAATGAGGCAAGCATTTCATTCTGTATCGTGCAAAGGGGTTCATTAGGAAATCACAGTAAAGCACTGTAGGAAACCATGAAACTAGGACAAAAAATGCAAAACCAAAGGCTGAAACGGCCGCACGAGAAGCGAGGTCAGAGAGACCTTGGGTGCAGTGAGGTCAGAGGGACCTTGGGTGCAGTGAGGTCAGAGGGACCTTGGGTGCAGTGAGGTCAGGGGGACCTTGGGCGCAGTGATGTCTGGCTGTACGTGACAGTCTGGTGGTCCCAGCACTATTCATAGAGGCCCAGGACCATCTGCGGGCGTTTCTTTGTAGCTGATGACCAGAGCTAAGCCGTCGCTGGCGTGGCAGTGCCTCAGCCATGTGTTGCAGTGGTGCTGTGCTGCAGTTGTGTGGTGGGTCTTGGCCAGGAGCAGGCCAACCTGCCCAGCTCGTGAGCTTCGTCAAGAGCTTTCCGAATGGTGAGGAGCCGCGGGAGAGGTACCAGGTGCTGGGGGAGCTGTGGGAAGGTGGGGAGCAGGGGATGCAAGGGCTGACCCAACTCCTAGAGTCCCCCACAGCCATGCAGGCTGGCCCTGGGTGGGCATGCAGCCCCGCTTCTACCTCGGTTACTTCTTCCACAGCCGGGCTCTGGGTTACCTGCTCTGTCCTACCAGTCACGATATGTGTTCAGGACACTGGAGCTGTGCAGGTGCTGCTCCTGAGCTCACATGGGTCAAAAGCCACGGGCTGGTGCATTCTGGCCATGGTGGGTGAGCGGGAGCCGGCACCGGGGGTTCCCTGCCTGTGTGGGACGGAGTTGCACGGGTTCCCTGTTTGGGTGGGTCTGCCTGGGCATCAGGAGGTTGGCATTTCTGACTTTACAGGGGGAAAAGAGCTGACCCTCCCTCCCCCTGCTCTGCTGTTAAGAGTTGTGCTTTGCAGACCGAGTCTGCTCTGGAGCTCTGTGTGTACACGCAGGCATGAGTCAGTGCCTATCTGCTGTAATTCATAGAGCAATCTTCACATTACTGGTGCGTGTGGCAGGCTGCGAGTGCTCACAGAGGCTGGCAGCACATTCCTCCTGCTGCAGTCACCAGTCCTGAGGGATCCCCGTGCAGGGGGACCAATGCTGCCAGCTGATGGGTCCTGGTGGGGGCCTGGGCCGGCACATCTGTGTGGGTCCCAAGGTGCCCTTGAGTAATGCTGCTGGAACTGATGTCCCTGGTGTGTATCTTGCAGTGTCGTGCGAGGTCAGGTCCCTTACCCGACAGTGAGTGTCTTGGGAGAGCTTGGTGGAGCTGTGCGCTCAAGATATTTGGGACGGGGCTCTTCATAAGTGAACCCCACCCCAAACAGGAGTCGCAGGTTAACACTGTGAGCTGTCTGTACTGTTGGGCCTTGGTGTGAGCTTCGTCTGGTGACAAGAGAAGTTTCCCGTGTGGAGCGTGACCCTGAGGGTCAGCTCCTGCTCCCGCTGGAGTCGGTGAGGGAAGCCTGGTGGGGCCCCATCTGAGCGTCAGGACCGGCAGCGCCGTGGTGGAGATCCCTGTCTGTCACTAGCACTCCAACAAAGCCTGGTGTGTGCTCCCTGGTCCTCTGCACACTTGGCCTCTGCTCCTCCCTGCACTGGGGAGATGCACGTGTGGTGTTTCCAGTGCTTCCAGTCACCTTCTGGCCATTGATAATTTGAGTCCAGGGTGAGAAAGGGAGAGGGAAGAGAGGGAACGAAAGGAGCAGTGAGCAGGACCCACCACTCTGGAGGTCAGCACGAAGCCACTCTGCGCCCGGTCCCAGCGGAACGTTTGCCCATCGTACGCTGCGCTCTGCAAATCTTAGGAGAACACGTTTTCCTGAAGTGATTTAGATAGTGAGTTTATTACATGTCAGTAGGGTTTTTACTTCACACGAACCATCACATATACTCAGCATCTCTACTTTGTTGTTGTGGGGCAGTGTTGTGTTTCAGCAGCAGCTTTCTGTCATGTCCTGTGCTGGCGGGTGTGGGGGCACACGTGGCCTTTGTGGGGTCCCCAAGCCCCCAGGTGGGTGTCCCGAGCTGGGGGAGCAGGGGTGCTCTGGGGTGCGAGCTTGGTCCATAGAGCCGTGCTGCCTCAGCCTCGCTACCCGTGCCCAGGCCAGTTCCCCTGCTTGGTTTTGTGGGTGTGGAATAAATTAGCCTTGATGGCGCCTGCATTAATTTTATGTGGGAGAATCCCCAGAGATTCCAGGGCAATTACAGGGAGAGCAGCCTTGCCCAGCGCCACGGCCTCCCCGTCCCGCCACTGCTCCCCATGGAGGAGGTGGGAGGTCTCGGCCAGGCAGCAGCACTCCAACAGTGCCTGCTCCCTGCGCCTGCCCGCTCGTGGCAGAGGCCAGAGCAGGGTGGTCCATGGTCCCCGTGGGCAACAGCGCTCCATGGCTGGTCCAGGGTGACCGGACTGAGCCCTGGGTGGTGGTGGAGCTCACTGGGCTGATCGTGGCTTTCAGAAAGGTTGGAAAACAAGCCCAAGGCAAGCAAGCTGTCTTGGTTCCATACATACCCTATGAATATTGGTTGTCTAGCATAATTGAAGCCTGTTCCATTTGTGGCTTTTTTCTTACTTAAAAATTCAGCTCGTATTTTGGCAGGGGTTTGTCTGAGTGCGTAGCGGATACATTCAATGACAAGAGCTATAACATTCAATTTGTTGGATGCCACAATTAAACCTCAGCTTTTTCACCCAGCCATCTGAAAGCCAATTGCGAGTTGTCACTCAAGCAGGAATACATACAAACAAGGGCAGTACACAGACCCGGATCCCAACAATGTGATTTTCATCGCCTTACCAGCCTTTGGGGAGTCTTCAGCTTCCATCTGGAAGTACCTTCAACCCTTTCCAGCTACGGATCTTGAAACAGCTAGAACAGAGAGAAAACCAAAATTACATGGAGTTTATTGCCATTTCAGAAGGAAAAAAGTGTTTGAAAAAGTTTATTCAGGAAGCCAGGGGAAGTTAAGTGGGAGACATTTGCCATTTCATCAGTCTGTTGGTGATAGCCATTCATGTCATAAATGGCTTGTGTCATTTGATGCCAAAAATAACACAATTTTCCTCCCCAAAGGCCTATAGGGTTTTTTTGCAATAAATGTTTATTTGTTAATAATATACTTTAAACAGCCCAGCCTTGACCTCAAGTCTCCAAAAGAATCCATCTTCTCTCTGAAAAATCCTCCAAAGTTTGTGTAATTTTTTCTGGGAAGGTGTAATTGATGGCGCAGTGAAGGGTGGTGTGTTTGCTTTAACTACTGCAGCTGCGTGGATTAACTGTTTATAAGGGCCTACTGTGCTTTGAATGGCTACTTTCTTAGATTTCAAGCTTTAGTTGACAGCACTTCCTAATGGTTTCTTGGATGTGCTTAAGTTTGATCAGTAAAAATAAATTCCTGCGCTCAGCTCAGCCATTGTTCTTCGCTCGCTGCTGTTGGAACACTTCTCATCGCTTGTTTGTAGGAGCTTCGTTGGCTCTGCGGCGCGTCAGGCGGGGACGGCCAGGACAGCGTCCGCGCGGAGCTGCGCAGGGATCCTCTCACTCCACATCCCACGACCGGGATGCTCTGCTGAGCTCAGAGAGAGCGCAGGACAAACTTGGGTGCCGAGCAAGTAGCTCGTGTGCAGATGCTGCTGGCAGGCTTTCCAGAGGCAGCAACTGGAGCTTCTAGAGCCTCAGCCGGCAGGTATGAAATACGGGCGATCAAATACTTGAAAACGTCATAAAGGGCTTTGTAAATACCAGCAGTATAGAGACTGTTGTTTGGAGAGAAAACAGTACGTCAGGTAATTAAATTATAGTATGCTGCAGTGTTTGGAACTTGCCTTCCCAAAAGCTGGAGTTGGATTTCCATTGGCAAAGCGTTTGAGGAATGTGATCAGCAGCCAGTAATATAACAACTGTCTTTTCACTAAATCACCAACTACCACTGATTTCATCAGTGTTAAATCACATTTTTCAGCTGCTTTTGTTCTGTGATCAGCCCCTCTGATCCATCTCTCTCGTGATTTTTCATGCATACTTCTGCTAAAAAAGCAGAGCATTAAGACATTTGTCAGATTTTTTTTTGTTAGTCCTTAAATGAAAATGCGGTTTTCTTGAAGAACTCTAGAGGACTTACTTTCTTTAAGATCATCTGAGTTATAGGAGAGAATTACACATTTAATTTCTCAAAGCATTTCAGCTTAAAGCACTAGTTTGTTCTCAAGTCAGATGGGCACTTGGATAAAAACAGTATGTGTAAAATGAATGGAATTCGTTTTTGCTTTAAACGTTTCACATTTGTGGAGCTGTATTATTTGGATAATACACACACTCAGGTACTTTGTGTAAAACTTATTTTAGTGGGACTCTGTGGCACCTAGTGGCACTAGTCATTTACTAGAATATGTTTGTGGTTTATTAATTGTGACAATTACATGATGCTTTAAAAGTACATATTTTGAGAAGCGTTGCTTCTAGCTTGGGCTGTGATCCTGCATTAAGGCGGCTAATTTTCCTCTGTCTCTTCAGTAGCTCTTCACAAGGTAAAGTTGCAAGCAGAGTCAGGTGAAGAACTGGGGGCCTCAGGGTGACAAAACCTCACTGGGTGTCCAGGGACAGTGGCATGGCAGCCGCTGCCTCTGCAGCAGGTTTCGGGGGCTTCCAATCGGGTGGAGTGTCCTGTCCTTCTCTTTCCCCAGAACAGAGTACGGCGCAGGCCTTGCGTGTGCCCTATCACGCCTTCCTCTTGGGCATGGCAGAGCTTCTGCACTGCCCAGGCTCCTCTGGTCACCCTGGCCTCTGTGACACGGGCTGGATCCTGACCTGCTCCTGTCCGAGGCCGTGGCGTAGCACGGCAGGTTCCAGGCACCGGGGCTCCGGGGTGCGGACACTGATGCTCCCAACTCACCCCTCTGGGCTCGGGTGCAGTTTCTCCTGACTCATCCCCAGTGGTGTGTGGTGATTCATGCAGTCAGCATCAGCTGCCTGTTTGTGAAACTAAAAAGAAACAGCCTGAAATTGGCTGAAAGTGAAACAGTCACATTATGGAGGCTGCTCTGGTATGAGGGTGTTAGAAGTCTCCCTTTGCCTGCTCCACAGAGGCTGAGCTTTACCATTTTCCAGTCTCTTTGTCAGCTTACTTTGGTATTAAAGCAACTGACATAACATTTAACTTTGTCCTCGTGTATGAGCACTCCTGCTAATTAATTCAGTAACTCTTTTGACCTTCAGTTTAAAAGATCACAAGGATGCTGTTTCTGCACAGGCACTACCATCCTTCAGGATCCTCAGCAGCTCGTTTGTTATGAGCAGGGCTGTAGCACGGCTCCCATCTTGCTGCCGTTATATTCTTGTAATAGCCAACATTAACCAAGCCAAATGGACAAACGAACAAGCGAAAGAGGAGAAAAGAAAAGGAGCAATTAAATGTAACTTTTCATCATGAAAAGGATTTCACTGGTTTATCTTCTAATAAGATTATGTCACGGACACAAGTACCTCAGAGCCGTGATTGACAGCCTCCTGTACTTTTATCAGGCAGTGTGACACTAAACCTCAGGGCCTTTTGTCCGATAGACTGAGCTCACGGAAACTTGCCGTCCTAATCCCCTTATTCATGTCAGGCACAGAAAAGAAGTCCTGATCGGATGGCACCTTACAACGGTGTCACCTCCACCCCCTGGTCGCTGGAAGGACACGGGGCGTCTCCTGCTTTGTTGGCTGGCTGTGCTTTGCTCTGCCGGAGCAGAGCGGCTGCCCGCTGTGGCACCGAGCCCCGCGCCCGACTGCTGGGAGCTGCGGCTCTGCAGCGGGTTTCCCTGTCCCTCTCGCGCTGCTCCCGCCCTGGGGAGGCTGCTGTGTACGTGGTGCTGAGAAATGCCTGCGGATCCCTTTTCTGTTTGGGTTTTCTTGTTATTTCTCTGAAGGAAGTAAGGCCTTTGAGGACACATTTCCTTTGAAGAGGTATATGTAAGGCCCTGTGGTGAAACGTATCACTCGGCTGCTTCATGCCTCCCGGCCAGGGGAAGGAGTGAGGGGACCTGACTCCCCCTCTTCCCAGATCCGTGGGGGCCACACGAACCGCACAATGCTGCTGCTGCTCAGCGTAATTGTGATCTGGTGTCACACTTTCCAAAGCTCAGGACAGAGTTCTGTGCTCTCCTCAAAGCGTGGTTACCTTTAGAATTCGCTCCTAAGTGCCGCAGAAGTCAGCGATTCATCCCCATCGTCGGTTTATAAGTTTCACAGCTCCAGCCCTTTCTTAGTCGTAGGAATTCCTTTGTGCGTATCCCTGCGGTAACCTATTCCAGCCTGTGGTTCCCTGTGGTGCTTTATTTACTTGTCCAACTGTTTGGAAGTCTGTTAGTCTAAAGATCAGATGCTCTGAAACAAATCTTATTACTTTAACCAGCTCTGCAAATTCTTCTTTCTCCATTTTTATTGACTTCTCTTCAGCTAGAACTAATACACATGCAGCAGGTGGGCAAGTATGTCCCTCAAAGTTTAGCCTCTCAGATTTAACATGAGAAACTATAAATCTTTTTGTTTTCCTTGGAAAATGTGGGAAACCACAGGTATTTGAAGAGTTGCCTCCTTGGTGAATTTGTGAAGTTTATACTGGTTGCTGTAATTTTTGAAACAGAAGTCTGGGAAATTTTAAGAGAACGCTGCATTCTGGGGGATAGGCTAATTGGGGTGTTTTTTTCTTACATTAAGTATTTTTTCAAGCTGTAATCAAAAGCAAGGGAATGGGAAAGTTACAGGATTTTCTTTCCTTGCATCCTGCCTGGCACTGCTGGCAGATACACTGAGCAAACCTCCCTTCCACTAATCTGCTACAAGCCAGTTCTGTCGGCACTACTCAGCAGTCCTACTTTTAGGAGGCGTGTCCAGCTTCTCTGTATTTTTCATCTCTGTGCACATTTTTAAAGCAATTTTAGATATTAAAAGTCATTGCTAATTAAATGTTTTAAGAAATTATCTTTCAGGAATTCCCCTTTCTCCTCCCTGTCCCCCCGCCCAGTCTCTGGCGACCTCGTGCACCCCAGGGTGAGCACACGGCTCATCGTGGGGAGACGTCTCCATCTCTCATGGCACTCTTCTCCAGCAGATATCAAAGTCCTTTGCAGAGCGACCTGCCCAGGGTTCCTGCAGGCTGGGGCCTGTCCCAGGCACGCTCATCCCCGGGACACACCAACTCTTCCCATGTCTTCTGAGGACCGGGCTGGCCCAGGCGTCAGGCTGGGAGAGTTCCCATGTCTGGGTGTGCAGAGCACTTCGCTGCTGCTTTGCCTGCTTTTGTTTCCCACCTCACGCACGAGCAGCTGCCGTTGTGCGGCACAGAGCAGGGAACAGTCCCATGGCCTCATGTTAGGAGCACTAACGGGTGTAGGACCCAGCAAGGCAGCGGCTGCATTAGCAGAGTGTGTTTGCTTGAGGCACCCGGCTCCGCTCCCATCTCTGTTACCAGGTGTCGGCTTGCTTGGCAGGACAGGGCTGGGGGCAGTGAGCTGAAAGCGGTACTGAGTGCCCAGCTAGTCGGGGAGGCTGCCCATGCAGCACAGTTGAAGCTGGAGGTCGGTTGGCTAGCAGGTGAATCATGGCAGACAGTGTGGTGTCAGGGCGGGCTTGGGGCCCAGGTTCAGTAGAGCCCTGAGTGCCCATCAGAACATCTGACTTGCAAAGAAAACGTCCCTGACAGGCACAGGCAGGAGTGCTTTAACCCACTGCAAGTGTTAAATGCAAACCACAGCGATGCGGTGCAAGGCTGCGAGCGTTTCAGAAAGCGGGCTGGGATCCCACTGAGCTCAGGGGCTCACATTTCGGGGCAGCAGCTCTGTCAGCCGTGGTCCGTGTGCAGGGAACGCTGCAGGAGCAAGGGACAGGTCTGTTTGGATGGACGTGGACAATGCAGTGGAGGGGACCAAACCCTGTCCCCACAGGGTGCCCTGAAGCTCTACGTGTCAGCTCCTGGCTCCTCAGGACACGTCCTCCCCTTCTCTGGGCAAGAGGGTCAGTACAAGGGGGAGCAGCCATCCCCCCACAGCAAGTGTGGGGTAGTGTTTCTCTCTTCGCAGCACTTGATGCCAAAGTGTTCTCATTGAAAGAAAAATAACTTTTGTTTGGACCAAAAAAAAAGAAAAAAGAAAAAAGCCTTTGGGGATTGAATTTCAGAGGCTCCCTGCCTTCCCTGAGCCCCCTTGGAGGGCTGAAATGATTTGTGTGCGAGGGCCTGTGACCCAGGGAGGCATCGAACAGTGGAGAAGGGAAACATTTGGAGTTCAGAGGGACACTGGGCCTTGATGACCAGCGTAAGACAATGCAGATGTTTCCGATCATGAGGTCTCTGACGAGGATGAGAAAATGCCCCCAGCAGCCTATGGGCCAGGCTTGACTCCACAGCCCTTTCTCCTTTTCCTGGTGTAGTGATGCCGCATCTTGTGGGATTACATTTTTAGGATTTACCATGGTGGAATCTTGTGCTTGTGGCAGTAGGTCACTCTGACGAGCAGGGTGGGACTTGAACTCCTTGTTGGGATGTGTGTCAGCGGCGGCAGCCGGTACTGTGAGCGACACTGGCGGGGCTGGGCTGTGTGTGCCAGCCCTGGCAGCAGCTCGAGGAGGAGGGCTGTCTGCGGAGCAGCAGAGCCAGAGGAGCAGTGGGTTTTGGACAAGAGTCCAACAATAACTGCATGTCCCGTTGCCTTGTCTGATATAAACAGAGATTTCCTGGAAGGAGGGCAGATTCTGGGACAAGGCAAGAAGAGTACTGGGGGAGGGAAGAAGGAAGAGAAGTTGTTGAGGTTCCTTGTTCAGCAGTAGGTGCCCGTGACACCGGGCGCTTGCCACAGCCGCTCTCTGCCCGGTGTCTGCCTAGCCATCTTGGCATCCCTGCACTTGGGAGGAGTGAGAGAAACCGCAGGGCAGCACCAAACCCTGCAGATGGGAGCCCTGAGACCCAGCCCCAGCATGTGGGTTTGAAACCGCGTCTTGGCTAGGGCAAAGCATTTCTCAGCATCTCGGCTGCCAGGCCAGGGGGTCACATGAATTTTACACCTTGGCTCTGCTCTGAGAAAGTGCACCAGCATGATGTACATAAGGTATATGTGAGTGCAGACTGTGGAGCCCTTGCTGGGGAGACACCCCCTGATCGGATCTGGTTTAAAGCCCAATGCCCGGGGAGCCATAGGCAGCAGTCTTGCTGTGCTTGGGCATGTGCTGGGGTCTGTGCTGGAGTGACCCCCTGTGTGCCCCCAGCCCCAGTGCAGGGTGCGAGGACAGCTCCCAGCTGTCGTCCCACGGGGCCATGGCCGGGCGACCCCCCCAGCAGCACGGATGCGGGTGCGGGCTGAGCGGCACCTCTGGTCCTTGCCAGGCAGTGCCCGGCATGATGGGAAGCAGCGGTGGGCACCCTTGGGACCCCCGCAGTCATGGAGGGAAACCCCATCCTGCATGGCTGCTGGAGCGGGGTGAGCAGCGGCGCTGGGCATGTGCTTGTCTCAGTGGCTCCACAGCAGCCAGTGCTGCACCGAGAGACCCCAAATTACATGTGGTCAGGGAGGAGAGAGGAGGCAGGTTGTAAAACACTTTGCTTAGAAAAGAAATGCTGTCTACTGGCTTGGGGGAGTGCAGAGGCCGTGAGAGATCTTCCCAGCATCTGGCTGGCTGGGTGGGAGGCATCCCAGATCTGCGACAGGCGCGGGTGGAGAAGGGGTTGTGGCAGTGTTAGCCAGGGCTGCATCCTGCTGCCCTCAGCGCGAGGCCTGCGTGTCTGGCCCTGCACAGCCCCTCACCCTGCTCAGGGCACGGCTGCAGAGTGGGGTGAGTGCTGGGGAGAGACAGCAGCACGGGTTTGCATCTCGGCACCTCTGCGAGGGGGGCTTGGCTGGAGTGGTTCCCGTGGATGCTGCCAAGCTGGAGCCTGGCATTTCCCAACTGTGACAAATGCCTGCCGGAAAAAACGTGTCTCTATTTACCAGTGGTGCGTTCAATTAGCCTCTGCTTTGGAAGAGCTGTCTGGTCCCTCTGACAGCCGCATCTTCGCGGGAAAAGGCTAGAAAATGTTTTGCTTTAAAGCGATGTAGGACCCTGTGTGTCCGGTGCCCCACTCTGAGCCCAGCTTTGACTTCCAACACTAACTGACCCGGGACCTCTCCTGGCTGAAGATGCTCCACAGCTTCTCACAACCTTTGTGTCTGGTGGTAAGTTTCTGTTTTCTTCCTGGGCAGAGCTAAAGAAATGAGAACCAGAGCACAGTTCCCAGAGAGCCTTTGTCACCAGTGGTTACAAGTAAGAAATCGCTTCCCTGATATGCTGTGATTTTGAGAAGAGGGGCTGCACCTCAGCTGATTTCTTGCCAGCGAGACGATACAGCTTTGCGCTTTGATTCTGGCATTCACTTGGGCTTACAATGGAGACCAAGCCTGTATTATCATTATGGTTGAAAGAGCAGTTCTAAGGGCACGGCTGAAGTTCTGTAAGCATATGCTGGAACATACACTTAAAATACTAAAGAAAAATTTTCAATAGCAATCGTGTTTAGAAACAAATGATCTTGGTTTTCCATTTCTGGGCTGCTCTGTACGAAGCCAAATGATCGCTGCTCCAGGGATGCTGCCTTTCTGCAGCACTGAGTTTGGGGTTTCAGACACGAGAGAAGCAAACTGCCTACTTCAAAATGGTGCTGAGCTAGCAACAATGCTTCTGAGTCCACAACAGCTTCACAAAGTACCATCTCTGGTAATCAGCTGATTTTTTTAGGTCATATGTAAATTAAGAACACATCTGCTTTCCATATGTCCCACATACACAGCTTACATATGTTTTTGGATGTATTATCTTAATCATATTTATTGGCCAAAGCAAAAAAATTGAAGTTTAAAATATTTTTGGATTCATAATATTATAAAACCAACAACTATAAAGCAAATGGGTCATGTACTACACTCCAGTTATAGTGTACAATTACGACGTGTATTTAAGGGCTATATTTCTTAGCTGGAGCGAAATCTACAGGCAACAATGCTATCTCTCCTGTATTTTCGTCTAACAGAGATCTAAAGAAAAATTAATTACACTTCTTTGACTGATTGTTATTCTGCTGAAGTATGGTTCTAATCCTTATTAACATTCTCTAAAGTCATGCATGAAATATGACTTTTGCACCACACTCTGTGGCATATGTTTTCTCTTTCCAGCGTATTTTTCAAACTATCTTCAACCCTCACTGCTGTTCATTATTTTAAGATAGGTTTAAAGTTTGCCACAGTCTCAAAACTGATCCAGTACAGAGCGTTGCAAGGGAAAAAAATGACACATCATTCTGCTCATGAACACAAATTGCTTCTGATTATTTAGCTTTGAATGTTCTCCTCATACTGTTTTTATTAAAAGCCCCAGTATATTTACTCTTGATAGTGTCTTCAATTAAGTTAAAAAGAGTCCCTTTTCTATAGCAGTATGTAAAGAAAATAGTTGTTACAACCGCAAAATTACCGAAAAAACCTGGTTCTAGTAAAGTACTACTTCAGTTCAACAACCACAGCACGAAGTTTGCTGTTTTCTTGTAAACTTTCCAACCATTAGATAAACAGTGTCTGTATCTTCCCATCCAGAGCAGCACCCTCTCTTTGTTTCAGGGCAGCCGCTTCCCTGTGGCGCTGCAGAGCGCGTGGTCCAGCCCGGGTACCCGTGCGGGGAACCGGCCGCTGGTTCGGCGCGGCTCCGGGTCGGTGCTGCGGGGACAGTTCTGGTGTCAGTGCTGCGGCGTAGGCAGAGCGCTCTGCGCCTCTTCATTTCCCTCCTCGTGAGCGCAGTTAATTTAAGCTGTGACAAGGGGAAGGAAAGTTGTTACAAGTGGGATCCTGTGACTTCAGCACACATTGCACACAGCCAGGAATGTTTTCCTTTTCCTTTTATAAAAGGGCGATTTAGGGAAACGGTCTAACTTTAGCAGTTTCTGGAGCTTCTACTCCCTTGGCTTCACAATAACTGAATTTTTCTTTTGAAAATATTGTCTTTTAGTGCTGTGATGTCACAGCCTAATATTGTACAAAGGCGTAACTGGACTAAACATGTCAGGAACATGTCAGTAACTTTCCATAAATTATTCAGTCTCTTTGGGAAAACCCCTAATTATGTGTTAACTCATTTTCTACTTCAGAGAAGTTTTGTCTTGAACTTCGGAGTCCAATTGCTGGGGAGCTGCTTTTTTTTGGTATGTGTGTGTTACTATATTTCTGCTTAAAATTCTTTGCGCATGAGCTCTGGAGGGGATGACAGAAATCAAAGCATGTACTAGGGCAAGGGAATCGGCTTTAAACGCTCTTAGAAAAAGCCCTGGGAGCGCAGGATGTGAATGTGTGCGGAGCCACACTCCTTCCTCGCGAAGAGCAACTGCCGTGCATCCCTGAACAAGCACTTCACACGCTCGGGGCTATAAAGCTGCTTGTGCTTTGAAGGCAATGGGGTACGGGGTGAGGACTGTTTGAAACATGTCACTTTGAACTGTGTTGGAGGGTCCCAGGGAGCTGGCCACCTTCGTTTGCCCCTGTTCCCTCAGAGGTCTGGTTCCAGTCTGCGAGCCCTGGAGCCAGCCCTGGGGTCTGGTCCGGTGGCCCCACTGTGAGATGTCAGGCTGATAAGTGAAAGTAGAGACTTTCGAGGGAAGATCAAGAGTTTGCTGCTCAAACTGCATCTCTTGCTATGTGCAGCAGCTCAATATGGTAACAAAAGGGGTTTTCCTGCCTGCAGAGACAGATGCTGCCTTTTCAAAATGTTCCTTTACATTTGAACCCTCAGCATATGCAGTAATAAAGGCCATCCTGGAACTTCAATGGATTGCATCATGAGGAAATTCAGAGAGGAAGGAGCTTTAGGTGGATCTGCAGAATCTTTTATGAGCTAATACCCCATGACAAAAACGGGACGATCAAGTAGGGGTCAGTCAGGCTCAGGATCAGTGCCGTCTTGTGTTGTAGCTATGCTGGCGTTCCCCTGACCGGATTGGGCAATGGGGGCTGGGATGCTGCTGGAACACCCAAGCTGCGGTGTTGGGGGGCAGGGGGGGAGACAAGACAATCTTGATTCTAGATGTCCTGCCTAAAGAGCAATGCCACCTTCAGCCAGTTACTGTACCAAGGGGTGGGAATAAGTAATCTTCCCCTCGGAGCGTGTCCTATGTTACTGAGACTCAGGCAGATGGGAGCGTACCGTTTCGTCCATGCTGCTGTAGTTTTCTCTCTCCCCTTCCTCTCTGTCTCTGTTCTTCCAGACAAGTCAAAGACCTGAGCTTAAGAAAGTCGGTGATGGGAGGCAGGGTCAGTGTCCTGGCTCCCTCTTGGAGGGACGTTAGGGCAGCACTCACCATATTCTGAGGGGGGACGGGTGCGAAACATTTCATTTGGCTCTTTACTTCAGAATCATCATCAAACCCCAGACCAGTTTGGGTGGGCAGGGCCCTCAGAGCCCCCAGTCCCCCCTGTCACAGGCAGGGACACCCCCCCACTAGCCCAGGGCGCCCAAAGTCCCATTCAACCCGGCCTTGAGCCCTGCCAGTGATCCCAGGGCGCCCTGTGCCAGGGCCTCCCCCTCCCCGGGAAGGATTTCTGCCTCCCAGCCCCTCTCCAGCTGCCCTCCTGGTCCTTGAACCTGTTGTTTTCAATATGCTGTGCATGGCCTTTCTGAAGTGGGCTGGCAAGTCAGCTTTACTTGTACACGTGCTTGTGAAAAACAAAACAAATGATAAACTCTTGTTTATTCTTCAGAAATGAATCTCATGGTGTGCATTTAGTGATGCACACTTGGAACGCGAGTTGTCCAAGGCGCTCCGAGGATGCAGCATGCTGTGACTTACAGTCCATAATAAACAGTGCAAATGCTGGGGCTGGGATACAGAAAATGCATGAAAGAAGATGCAGGGGAGCTCTTGATAAGGAAGAGGGGTACGAAGAGGGCTGTTGGCTCTGCTTGCCCATAGTGAATAAAAACAGAAGCCTTTGACCTGCACAAAGGATGTCATCGACAGGTCTGCTCCTTGGGTTTAGTGATTTGCTCTGCGTCGATTTGGAATGGAGAGGCAGTAAATTTCTGTTTGTTTTAGTACTGACAGTAGGGAGCAGTACTAAGCTGGCTGCCAGCTTGAGTCACGTGGGCTGGAATGAATTCATGCTTAAAAACGCAAGAATTTTTAAAAGAAAATATTTTGTGCCTGGTATTTGAATTCAGCTTGTGTTATGCTGGGATTTTGCAGAGGTTAGATTCATAATTTCATGTTTTTTGCAGCCAAACCTTTTGTCTCTCAGCAGTGTAAATCTCCAGCACTTTGACTGAAGCAGGGGAAGCCAAAGTGAAGTTTAGGCAACCTTACGTAGCTCAGACTGTCCAGAAAAGGGCTGTCAGATGAGTGTGAACTCTCGAGCCCCCAGTAAAGATGCTGTTATTAAGTATAAATACAGAGGAGCTTTTAATAGCTATAATTAATGCGTGTGGTTGTTTTAAATGAATAGCAACTGGTTTTGTGTTCCCATTTTGAAGGCAGGGGATTTACTTGATTCACGTGAAGTAACAGCGTGAGTGGGGTGAGGGTCAGATGAGGGCAGGTGCTCTGGCGGCGGTGAGGCTCGGTGCTGCGGGGGGGCTGGTGCGATGGGACATGTGGGGGATGCTGCCCCATGACCTCTCCAGCCTCAGGGGATTTGCAGCTCGGGGCGATTCACTTCCAGGGCAGGGGAGTGACTCTTCAGAAGCTCTGGCCTGTACCGTTTCAGTATTTAAGTATTTACTCTGAAGGTTGGATCCAAATCCTTTTTCCATCTCGTTCTTGTGAAGAACGTGCACACAGGCGGTAGCCAGGTACGTGTGTCACTGACATAAATAAACTGAGCATCCCTGGGTGTAATTTCGCTGCTCTAGCACCGGGCTGAGAGGCTGGGATGGTTTCAGGAGGTGAGCGGTCACCAGCCCCAGGGCAGACCACGTCCCTTGTCCTTTCTCTGCAGACACCTTGGTCACAGCTTGTTACAGGGCAGTGGGGAGCTGCGGACAAGGAGCCTTGTCACCCTCCCTGCTGCATTCAGAGAGCTCTGTGGAACTGTGGGGCAGGTGGATGGCTTGGGTGGATGGTTTGGCCTGGTTCATCGCCAAGCTGAAGGTGTGAGGTGGGGTCTCAGAGGAGCGTGCTCTGTGGCGTATGCGTGCGAGGCGAGGGGCTGCCTCCCCCCAAAGCACGCCCCTGCTGCCTGCCGGGTCCCGGGGTGCTGTGCGGGCGCCGGGGTGCTGTGCAGGTGCGGGCTCTGCCAGTCCTGCGCAGAGGCTCTGGCTCGCACCCAGCTGAGTGCGCTCCAGCATGAGGTGCTCCTCCGCCCGCGGCCCGCAGGCTCGACGCGGTAGGCATGCCGAGAGGCACCGCACGCTGACAAGATCAGGTTTCGCACAAAATGCAGCCGCAGCCAAAACATTCTCTTCAAGCGCTGCCAGAGGAGGAGCGGGTTGTGCTTCCCCCTCCCCATCCCGCAGCAGCCTGCGGTGCTCACCGGAGCACCCTGGAAGTGGAGGCAGCCTGGGGGGGCTGGCTGCGTGAGTGCCTCTGCTGCCCAGCTGCACAGCCCATGCTGGACACTCAGCTGGGGCCTCTGTGAGGGTCTGCTGGAGATGGGACCTGCCCCAGACACCTCCCAGCTCACAGGGTGTTCTCCAGGGTGGTTAGAGGTGTGAACCCCCTTGGGGTTGGGGGGGGCAGTTAACTGACATCTCCCGCTTCCTTAACCCATGAACCTGCAGCCCACAACCTCACTTTTGCCAGTGAAGGTCTCTCCATAGCACCATACAGTTGGGTCCTGACTACTTTTTGCACGGCTGTAGGATAGCAGATGTCAACATGTGTCCCACAAAGGAGGCAGTGATGCCCTGTGCAGCCCTGGCACCTGCAATGACATCTTCACACTCCACCAGCAAAGTTGCTCTGCCTGTTTTTTTCTGGGCATCTCTGCTGTCTGTGGCAACTGAGAGCACAGAGAGAGCACGAGCAGCCTGTGTCCACTCTTCGCTGCTCAGCTCTGCCGTGGAACTGTCGGTGCCTCAGACAAAGGCATCATCACCTTGGCAGGGGAAGTGTTAATTCACAGCACAGTGTGAGATGGTGTGTGCACCCCCGCGCTGGGGAAGGGATGTCCACAGTGGAGAAGGAGCAGTGGCAGAGTGGGAAGCTTTTCCCTTCACATGGGGCTGTAAGGAGGTGATGAGGCAGGCTGGCCTCGAGCAAACTGGAGTGACTGTCCACTTGCACCGACGCTTGCGCTGGGTCTGCTCCCACACGTGGGGTGACGGGACGCTGCTGCTGCGGCCTCGGTCCCAGGGGAAACAGCCGGTGTGCGCGTATGAGCCTGCCAGGCTGATCCCTGCACGATACAGAGCACGAAGGCATTCCTGAGGCTTCCTCAGGACAGGTTGAGTGTCAACCAGCCTCTGTCAGCATTTCCCAAGCTGTTTTACCCCCTGCCCCACTTCCAGGTGAACTTGACTCTTACGCCCCCACGTTTCTCAGCCTGGGCACAGTGCCGCGCTGACACGGCTCTTCCAGCTCCAGGAGCTAATCCAAAGCCCCCAAGCATTCCTGCATCCTGTCAAGAGGGACTACCCACTGAAAGCATTGAGGCGCATGGAAAATGCTGGTGCTGTGGCCTGCAGAGCTCCTGAAGCTGTTAGTCCTGCTGATGCACGCCAGCATCACCTGTTAGAGAGGTGGAGGTGAGGTGACCGGGGACAGCCATCAGCCCGTGTGTGCTGGTGTCCACGAGGGTTGTGAGGAGGGCCCTGGCTCTGGCACAGTAGTTGTATCAGTTTGGCAGTACCTGCGTGTCCCTTTCCACCAGAGCCCCGCTGCCTCCCTGGACATCCCACTACATCCAGACTGGGTGCTGCAGTGGCTGTGGCGCAGGGCACACGGGGCTCTAAGGCACAAGGTCCTCCCACCCTCCTGACTGTCACAGTTAAATGTCTCCAGACATCACCTAACTATGTGTGAGCACTGTGGCTGGTGGCTGTGATGGGCTGTTTGCCCCCCCCATCCTTCCCACAAGCAGAGGTATGGCTGCTCTGTGTCCTGTTCTGATGAGGTTCTCAGGTGACCAGCTGCATGTTCAGAAGAGGCAAGGCTGGGGAGAGGTGTAACAAGAAGGGGAGGGTTGGATTGGTCTGCTTCTCTACAGGAGATCACAATGCAGTTTCCCTGAGAGAATTTGTTCTTCTTCCCTCTCTCCTGTTTGCTGACATCACCACTGTCCAACACATGACATGACCTGGCTACTGACTGTGAACCAATCACCCCTGAACACTGGGTTCCTCTGGAAACAGCACAAAAAGTTTTAAACTGGTTTTTTCATGGTGTCGGTTGTATTCCATGTACAGAGGCAACTAATAGCTGCATGTACCATGTACAGACAGCACTGGAGGTAGAACAGGGACTTCAGGCAAGGAACCCAGCAGCATATCATTGCTGCACCTTGGGAGTCATCCTGAAGAGAGATCTGAGCCCTTTCACCACTCTGCCCTGAGCTCCCGTTCCCCAGGGCACAGCTGAGGCCCATAACTCCCCATCATGAGCTTCACATGCTGCCCAGCTCTCCACAAGCTTGAAAACCTTCACCTGTTTCCTGGCTGCTGGGCTGGGCTGTGGGGTTGGTGTGGCTGCAGGCGTAAGGTGGGGAGGCTGCTCTTGGGGCAGGTGAACTCTTGTGACTGAAGAGAGCAGAGAAGTTATTTTTGTGAGCAAGCTGCAAATGTTTGGGAACTGTTGGGCTGCTGTGGCAGTGAGGTGCATTGTCTGTGCAGATAGCAGCAGGCATGGAGTGTCCTCCTCACTGCGATGCAGGCAAAGGATGCAAGCAGGAGCAGTGAAGGAGGAGAGCCCTGGGAAGGAGCCGAGCTTGGGGCTGGTGTGTCCTGAAGCCTCCCTGGAGAAAGGAGTCTGTGGCATTTCACTGCTGCTGCAGAGAAGGTACTTGTGAATTTCTTGGTGAATCCTTTAGTCTCTGGTGGTCTGTAAATAAGCATAAAATGCATGTTAGTTTTGGCTCGGGTTTCTATTCTCAGATGAATGAATTTGAATGAACTTGTCTTATCTGTGGAATCTCTCTTGGAACTGGTGTTTGCAGAGAAGATGAATGTGCTGCTGCCTGCCTGCTTGTCCTGACTTAATCTGTGATGCACTGAGTAGTGTCCTGGGGGGATGAGGAGAGCTGGAAGAGAGCTTGGGATGTCAGGCTGCCAGGACCTGGTGCTATGACCTGCATCAGTTTCTCCATCAGTGATGAGGCTATGGATCGCATGATAGCAGTAGAGTGTTGTGGTCGCAATGTTTTCCAGCGTGCTTTTTTGTAGTGACATGTTATGCATTGGTGTCCTGTTACTGCAGCATCCCCAAATGAAGTTAAGCACTGGAAAAAAAATCATTCCCTATTCCTGTGTTGGGCAGGCCAGCATATCCGTCTCATACAGCATGTAGCAGTAGGGGTGGCTGGCTTTAGATGATTATGTTTTTCAGCTTGGCTTTAGCAAATCATCTTCAGCTTGACTGAACTCTCTTCCCAATTCCCCACATGTGGCTTCTGCTTCCAAGAGCTTGTGAGAATCCTAAGTGAGAGCATGCTGTACGCTGCAAGTGTCAGTAAGTTACACTTGTAAAAGTGTAAACTACAAAGATACTATTGAAACTGTCTTATAATGGGGTCCTTACTGTATGGATTCAAGCTTTCTTAGTATCAGTGCCTTTAAAAGGATGCAACACAGTCTCAAAATTTCCTTGTTCTGAAAACAAAGTTGTTTACTAGGGAATTGCTTAAGCGTCCTTTAGACTAAGGATTCATTCAAGGTGGAAATAAAATGAACTGAAAATGACTGAGGGGTGAGCAATGAGCAGTCCCCATAGGCCAAATCTCAGTAGGAGAAAACACTTAAAGTTTCTTTAGTGCTGGCAGGTTCAAAAGTCAGAGCTGGTTTCAATTAGCCTGGGAGAGTCTCAGTGATAAACAATTCCTGTGGTCTTGAGCAAAGGGGCTAGCTGCATGCAGCCATTCGAACTACTTGAGCTGGCCCTATTCCCTTTGCTATGGGAGTAACTGTCTCTTTGAATGAAGTATTTGTCATAGTTTGTATATGAATTCTTCTGAGTTTCTGAGAGCAAGTAAAATACAAAGTTTTCTGGTTAAAGCATTTTGGTCTGAAAATCCCCTGGGGTATCAGCTTAAAATATGCATGACGTTCATGCGATTTATTTTCTTTGAGGGGCTGGAAAATGTGAGTGTGTGCAGATGTGTTTGTGCACACGTGTGTGCAGCTGGGTGAGCCCCAGCTCTGCCTGAGGGATGAGCCTGTGGGAGCGCCCGCTCCGCAGGTGGGCAGTGCGGACCTGCAGGTGGAGGGGGCCACTGCTGCCGGCGCCGTCTGGGACAGGCTGTCTTCGTGGCCATACCGTGGCTGGTACGGAGCCGTGTTCACCTCTGCCTGTATTATTTCGAGAGGGGACAGGAATTTCAGGTCGTTCCAGCTGTGTGTGTGGCAGAGGAGCCCATTCAGCGCTCCTGAAGCTCCTCCATGTTGGGTGGTTGCGCGCCCTGACAAAGCCCATTGTTACAGCTCTTCTGGCAGGCGTGCTGGAGCGGTGCCGTGCTGGGATGTGTTCTCTCTCTGGTGCTCGCAGTTCGTAAACTGTCGAGACACTACATCTACATCTTGTGCATGTTATGCAGGGGTAAAGTGAGAAGTTGCAATTTGAAATAATCAGAAAGATGGTATCCTTGGTGTATGGCCTTACCTTGGCAGGCAGTGATGGTTCATCTGGCCGTGGCCTTGAGCCTTGCTCGGAACTTGTGCCAGGCACTTCCTCTGGGCCTGCGAGGCCTACGGGGGCTGGATGTGCCTTTGCACTTGCACTTTATTTTCAGGTGACCTAACAGCCCTCTTAAAACTAACATCAATCAACAATATTTGTACTCTCAAATAAAATAAGCTCCCAATACTGACTCTGTGTCTACATAACTCTCAGAAAACATAGGGCTGAATATATCTTTCTAGAACCTCCATTAGAGCGCTTCCATTTCAAGAGTGTTAAAAAGCCAACTCCAGTGAAGAACACAAACAGCCTGCAGGCTCCTGCTGGATTTTTTAGCATGGTTTGGAGGTGGCTATTTTGCTTGTAGACTGAATTAATGCAAAAAGCTACTTCATGATGCTGAATACCTCTGTTCAGACTTACATGCCGTTAAAGATTTATGGTAACATGCGTAGGGATGGGTTGGAAGGTTATGTATAGTAATTGCAGACCACCATATGTTCCTACTCCGTACAACTCCTTTCTAGCCACATGGCCAAGATGCATAAGCTTGCCGTTTCCACCCGAGAAGGAGATGCTGGTGTTTCCCCTGTTATGGCCAGTACAGCAGGACCTATTCAAATGAATCTTGGTGAAAGAGAGAAATTTTTGACAAATATGATTTCTGTGCAACCAAACAAACTGTGCAGGATAGTTCAATAAGCCCCTTAAATCACATACAGTACAAGTCCTTTAGAACAGGAGGATCTATTTTTATCATGAGAGTTTCCATAGCAAAAGCTGATTTAACTCCTTAGGGTGAAGTTCACGCCAGTGCATGTCTCTGTGGAAGATCAAACTCCCTTTAACACATGGATGAGGGACCTGCGGAGATCTTGTGTTCGAGTGGAGTGCAGATGTCCGTACACAAACATCCAGGCGTGCACTTCTTTGTGGTATGGTTCCTTTACAGCAGCCATGAGACTTCAGAAAAGTACTGAGCAAATGCTATGGTAGTTCAGCTGCAAGGAATAGTGTTTCCTCTGTGCTTTTCAGAGCAGAAGGCCTGGCATGAGACAACCAAAAACTTTACTGGGGGGGGGGGGCGGGAAATGACACAAATTTTGCAGTTTGGCACTGTCTCTGAACTACGTGAGGATGGGGTTGTTGCAGAAGGAAACATTTAAAGGGGTGGGAAGGCTCTTGCTTCGCAGGCCTGCTGGCGAGGTGAGCGGCACTGTCTGGGATGGGTGGGGGGCAGCGGGCAGTCATGTCTGTCCCCCTCCAGGAGCAGTGGGCAACCCATGAACAGCAGTGGGCCACTGGTGCTATTCCTGGGTGACAAGACAGGCTACTCACCTAGGGCTGAGACTGGCATGCTGCAGTGGGTTGGACTGGCCAAATGTTCTCCCATACAGACCCTTCCTGCTTGGAAGGACGTGTACAGGCCAGGCGAGCCCAGCCCTGTGCAAAGCAGTGTCCCTGTACTTGCTGCTCTGCAGACATTTGCATTTCAAGAAGGTGTCATGCAACCGAGGACAGGTCTGTCTCCATGGCAATGAAGGTCATGTCATGGGTGCAGCATCACGCTTGCACTGCTGCAGCAGAGGGGCTGGAAGTAAACAAGCTCATTGGGGTTAACTGAGAAGAGTCCTTGCAGTAAGAGCTGCAAACAAGTTTGGTGTAGGACTTCTGGGCCATCCCCAGTAATGTGGTGGATGTGCTGACCTGGGACTGGTGCTACCTGAGTTTTGTTGCCAAATCCATCAGACCAGGGCTGTATGCAGGGGAGTGGAGGGGTTATTTCACTGGCAGGTGGGATTTATGGGGTGCAAACTGAGGCAGTTGGGTTCACGTGGATGTAAATTAGTCAGGATTTGTCCTCCTCTGATCCACCATGATTTTCTGCAACATTACGGCTGGCAGTGAGCATATTTGGGCTGGAGGCTGTGCGAGAGCTGTACCCCTGGTCTGGTGCAGGTGGCAGTGGGGTGGTGCAGCTCCATGGTGTGGGCCTGTGCCTGTGCTGGGCTGGGGGGAGCCAGGCTTAGCAGCCCCTCTCGCCAGTGGCAACTGTGTGGCTGGAGCTGTGTCCAGCCCTGAGGAGCTCCAGAGCCGGCTCCTCCCAACAGAGCTGGAAGAGACCTCAGTGGTTATTCCAGGGTGGGATTTTTCATGCTGTGATTTTCCTACAAGCTGCGGCAGCCAAACAGATTCTTTGAGGCACAATTCCTCTCTATTTTTTTCCTTTTTAAGTAAGTTCCTTGGCAAAGGCTGCCCAGGGCAGTGCAATGCACGTAAAGGTGAGCTGCGGCACTGCTGTGGCATGTGAGCTACTCCAAGATGCTTGGTAAAAGATTCTGACCTGGAAGCCTTTGGTGTCAGGTGTTGTATTCTCTCCTTCACGCATTTAACTCACGTGCTGCCAATTCACACTAGAAATAGATACTTGTTATTTTTCAGGGGTTTTTTTAATAAGAGCGGAGTACCTTTATAAACAAATTCAGGTCAGAGTTCATTATTGGATAAATACTACAGCATTTCTTGTGTCTCTCACTGAAGTAGGGTTTTGTTCCAAACTTCTTCCATGCTGAAGTTCTACTGCAGATTATATGTAGTCTGAAGAAAATCTTTGGGGAGTTCTGCCTAAAAACACTTGAATACAAACTTTTTATGAAAGGAGCTGACTTTTGTGGTCTGTAATCAAGCAGGATTTCCACTGAGTTCCACGTATGTTATATTCATTTTCAAACACACAGAATTAATTCCAACTTCAAAAATTTGACTTGTCATGTGAGATAGGAATTCAAAGCAATATGCAAGCTCTGCTGTTAAAATGGCTCGGGGTGTCAGTGTTGAGTTGTTGAGAGTGTATAAATCATATGTATGTGTGATTCTCGGGCTAGTACCTGGGGATTTGCTTGATATGATTATACACACTGCTCAGCTCACTTAGTTCATTTCACGTCTGCCTCAGGAGCGACCTCAGGAGGCGTTTACATTGATTATTTGCCTCACAACAGCCAACACAGTTCAAATAAAGCAGACTATGCATAATTAAAGGCATCATTGCTTTCTCACTCAAAATAGTAATGGGGCAGTGGATCTAATTTCCTACTTAACACAGAAAGGCTGTGCTTATTAACTATTCCTATGATTATTGTTTACTAAACTAATTTTAATAATGGTCTTTTTTTTTTTTTTCCCCTTCTGGAAGACCCAAGCTGTTTGGCACATACTGTCAGAGCACGACAAGGCAGGCAGCTGGTCTTGAGAGGGGTTGTGTGCAGCATCGCCAAAGCTGGGACACCCAGCAGGAATCAGGCGGACTCTGAGCTGGGGACCTGCACTGCGGGCCAGTACTGGCGCCGTGCCACGAGATGCACGCCAGTAAAGCTGGTCACACTGCAAGAGTCGAAGGAAGCGTGTAGGGAGTTGGGAGATGTTCCTGTGAGGGAACACCTGGGGCAGCCTGTCTGCACCTCACCCTTAGGAAGTAAGGAAAGATTACCCTGGCACAGGCCAGCTCTGTGCCTGGTGTGAGCGGTGCCCTGTTAGTTCTCCTCTGGAGCTCTGGCCTGCAAGGCTGTGGGCACGGTGGCTGCGGGGGGGCACCTGGGGTGTGCTGCACTGTCAGCACGCCTGGCGCAGTTACGCTTCGCTTGCTCATGTGGTGGACAGCTGTGGTTTCCTGACAATGCGGTGGTTCATGTAGAAGACGCCCACTTCCAAAGCCAGCCTTGTATCTGTTCTTCCTGTGGGAGAAGTTTTGAGCACTGCCCCTAGACTCTGGCTTGCATGCTTCAGAAGGCTGTTGTGTTCTTATTTCATTAGCATAATAAAATCTGCACCTCCCAGTTCATTCTCCTGAGAACTGAAGCAAAAAAAAAGGCAGCTTGTACAGCAACACCACTTGTGCCACTGAAAGAGAAAGTTGGCTGATGAGTGGTTGAGGGATGGTGCTGATGGCACAGAGAAGCAGCTGATCAGCCTGATGTCAGGCAGAAGTGTCGGCTGTGAGCCTTGATCCAGACGCCGTGCCCTCGCAGCAGGAAACGATTACACCATGCAGGGTTCCTGCTCGGGCAAGGCTTGCATGTGGTGTCAGGCCCTAAATTATCAGCTCTCCAGAAATAAATTTAGAAAGTTAAGATGTTTTGTAAACTGGTTGTCTCATCATTGGGTGGAATTGTGAAGCCCAGGGATCCTTTGTTAAGCTGAAATGCGGGGAAGCGTGGGGTAAATCTGTGAGTTTACCCAGAGGTGGCAGGCAATGAGCTGAGCTTCAGATCCTCTAGTGAGAAAACATTCATTTGGCTTTGTCTCATCTTCAGCTCTTCCCACTCCCCAATGCTGTGTCCTGGGGTTGGTACTCTGTGGCTGGTCTGGTTTGTGTTTGCAGCACTTGTCCCAGTGGGGACACAAATAATGGAGAACTTCAGGGTCATTCATATATGCTCAAACATTTTTCAGTTGTTCAGATTCTGGGCGAAAGACAGATGTTTACCCAGACAATGTCTTGCTTCTGGTGACTTAAGGGAGCCTATATCCTGTAATCCTTGAGACAGATCCATCAAACCCCATTACTCTCAGTGGATGAACACCAGCAACTTTCCTGGTCCATGCATCTCTACTGGAGTTGATCACATTTCCCATAGAACGAGGGTGCTGCTGGATGCTTTAGGGTGCTGTCTTTAGGATGCTTCTACCACCCTGGCCTGCTGAAGTCCATGCCAGAGCTGAGACACCACATCCCTCTGGGCTGTCAAGGGCCAGAGAACTCCATTAGACTTGGCCAGCTGGGTGCTGTCTCCTGCCTTTGCTCAAGAGTCTGCCAGCCATCCTTCTTGATCCCTCAGGACACTTCAGAGCATGCCAGGAGGGCCACCATGGCTGACCTTGCCCTGCCCTGGTGCAGGGCTGGGCTGGTGGCCCTGCCACAGGCACCTCAGTGCCCAGATGTGTGGCAGTGTCTGCCCGTGAGGCTTTGGGGTCGTTCTGTCTGGAGCAGAGTCCTCAGGTGTTCTGGCTGTGGTGCTGCTACGGCGCAGCTTGCCAGCCTGACTCTGGCTGCGCAAGTACAGAGCTGGGATCAGGTATGAGCTGCTCTGAGTATAAATGAAATCAGTGCTTTGTATAAAAGAGACAAAAATTAAAAGCCCTGTATCGATTAGCCTCATGTTTTTCTGAACTCGAGCAAACAAGAGCAAAACAAGAGGTAGTGATTGTAAGGAATAACTGAGCAAACTTCTGTGAAACACATCCCAAACTCTGTTCACTCCACAGGCTGTTAAATACCTGACAAACTTCTGGTTAACTTTAGCAAAGACCAACGACAAGTGGGTTATTGCCATTGTAAATTGTATCTAACAGTTTAATAGTTGTAATACCTGGTATGTTCTTTCTAATCATATGTGTCTGGAGTGTTGCAGAACAGAGAAAGCATCTGGATCTGTAGCAGCTGAAGTAGAAAGTTGTTTTTCTGTTTACAATATAACCCTCTGCTCATAATAATGCTCTGTAAGTGAGTGGTAAGTGTGCATCTTGTGTGTAGGCTATATATTTAGTGTGTGAAAAAGGTATGTGTTTGTGTGGGATGGGGGAGGTTCTGCTGGATTTTTTTTTTTTTTTTTAAGATTGGAAGTAAGGAATCACACAGAGTAAGCAAACACACATTGTTTGTACTGCCAAGGGTCTGTCAGCTGGCAGGGCGGCTGTGGTGCTGAAGACAGGAGCTGGGGGCTGTCTGGCAGGGCCAGATCGGGTCACATCCGCGTGGGACTTGCTGGATCCAGGCTGAGCAGCCTGCGGTGTTTCCACTCCACAGAGTGGCTCCAGAAACTTGACCTGTGCCAGGCTGCAGCTGTGTGCCTGTTCAGACTCTTCACAGTTTGCGTGTGAGTGTATCAGTGTGCGTAGCTGAGGGCAAGGGGTTGTAGATAGGGCTGTATCATTCCTGAATTTCATACAGGCACTTACCCAAAGGCTACTTTCCCATGCAGGAAACATTAGCTTTAACTGGAGGTGGTAAGTGAGACTTGAGAGTTCTGTGGCTCTGCTGTTTCTCTGTGCAAGTTCAGTTTTGGAATGTGTGCAAAGGATTTTGCTTGTCCTCTGGTAAGAGCAAAAGCCTCAGTGCTTAAAGGGAGGAATGGTGCTTCTCCACACAGCCTGAGCTTGCTGGGCTGGACCTGCAGGACATGTCAGACAAGGCACTGAGACAGAGCAGAAAGCAGCCGCTGAAATAAGCTGAAATAAAATAAAATTAAATAAAATAAAACTTATTAAATAACTGCAGTGTATGCTGCCTTAGATGTGGTTTTAGTTCAGCCATCCAGAGTGCAACACACAGCTTTCCTGTAGGAGGTGGCACTTGGCAGTTGAGCAGCTCGTGCTGATGACCCGTGGGGACATGTGTCATCCTGAGGCCCTGAAGGGTCCCTGCATGTCCTCCACCTTGGGCCATGGCTCTTGCTGGACTTCTCAGCTTCCCTCTCTGGGATGGTGAGAGGAGGATTTGCTGCACACCCTTTCTTTCCTAAACCCTTGGTTGGTTCCACATGCTTCTCCTACCTGCCCTGTATGTGGTGCAGAGCTGAGAGTGCCAACATTAAAATCTGTGTTCGGATTGGGGGACCTAGCTTGTTCTCCCTTGGCCGTTGCTCATGCTAGCTGGGTTTGTGTGGAGTCCCAGGCTGGGTTGTCACAGCACTGTGCAGGGGGTGCTCCCTCGCTGCAGGAGATGAGTGCTGCACCGGTGGCTGGAGACCACAGTCCTGGGCAGGGACCACCTGCATGGGGAACACTGGTACAGTCCTGGGAGGAAAAAGTCAGAGCTGGGATATTGTCTTAATCCCCCTGAAACCTGAGCAGTGGCTTCCTCTAACTGTCCTGTAAATGAGGTATTTGGGGAGTAAATGTGGCAACGGATGCTTTGGTGAAAACTGGAAACATTGGAAGATTTATCGAAGTGAGTTGCCTCCTGTGGCCCAGCTTCACCCCAGCCAGCTGCTCGTGTTCAGCCTGGCCAGGTTTCTTCCTCTTCCTTCAGAAGGGAGCGGGCAGAAGCATCTTTCATAACAAATGAATGTTTCAGAAGTGTAGAGGGCAGGGAAGTAGAGCCCCCATGTCCCCTCTCTCTCTGTGGATAGATGGGATGGAGTCTGAGAGTCCCAGTTCCAGACTGGGATAACATTTTCTCCATTGTTATGTATGAGCCACTTGATAATTAGGCTGCAGCAGAAGGCCTGGGAGGTGGTGACATGAGTGCTCGTACCTGCCCTTCAGACTGCATGCAGTCAGTTCAGCTCACTAGAGGTACTGTGTCTGTTGCCCTCATGCCCCTCTGCAGGGACGGGGCTGTGTTCAGTGACGCTGATAGGGTCCATACAGGAGATACAACTCTCATGGGCTGTGGACCACCAGTGCTGCATTGGGTCAGGGGGATTGTCTGCAGCTGCCTCAGGCTGCTGTTCTCACCCCTTCCCCAGGAGAGGTGGACAGACCTTTTCAACATGGGCTGTGGCAGCCCTGCACGCCTGCTTTGCTGTTCACTGGCTGTGGCTCGCTCCCCCTCTCTGATATGCAGCATTTCTCCCAGCACAGTGGAAGCGGTACCATGTTTTACTGATCATCAGCTGTGGCTCGGGATCCTCTCACAGCATTTGCACAGCTGAGGTGCAGACATCCCTCGTCTGACTCTTTAAAAGCACATTTATTGGATAAAATTTAAGATGTGTTGTCACCTATTCCTCGTGCTGCCTCTCGCTGTGCAGAATTGAGCAGCGTATGTCATTTGTCTAAAACTTTGGGACAAACAGTATCAGCCGTGTCTAACCTCAGGGAACCGCTCATACAGAGGAAGATGTAGTTACTGAGTCTGTGATCTGCTCAGTCCTGAAATTATTCCTGGGATCAAACAAGTGGAATTGACTCATAATAATAAGGGTCCCAGTAGGCCTAAATAGAAATTGGTTTTCTCAGATTCTTGATTTGTGTTGGTGTTAAATACAATCACTGACACGTCATTTGTGTCTGCGGATGTTGACACAGTACTTGTGAAGACCTGAAATGCGGGTAGCCCGCTGCTCTGTTTGCAGCCACGCTGCTTTGTGCTCTCCTAGTTCTCCAGCTCACAAAAGGAAAAATAACTGAGATTTGTCTTGTCTTGGGCTGACAGTATAGCCAAGTGATTGCCAGTCCAATTTGGCAGTTTTTAATCATTTTATCTCTGTTCTCTTCTCTCTGGGGAGACAGTCAGTGTTTAGCAGTCTGCTCAGAAAGACCTTGGGGCTAGTTTCAGCGGCAGTGGCTCAGAGCTCCGATTATTAGCTCTGCTCTTAGGAGCACACTGCGATCTTTCCCAAGGGAGCGGTGTGAAAAATTAACACAGGCTTAGAGCAGCAGTGCAGCAGCAAGCTATGTAACTGTAATTACTCCATTGATATTCCTCACACAATAACACTGTCATCAGTCATTTACATAAACTTTTTCTCCATGAAGAGGGAATGGCTGCTTATAACCCTATTGGGTGCTTCCAGAGCATGCATTATACATTTTATTTGTTCTAATTTCAGACTCGAGGCCTGTAGGAACAGAGAGGGGAAACGTGCAGTCTTCTCGTGGTGGTTTTTCTGTTGCAGCAGTAAGTGTGCCACTCTGCATGCACAGGCGTGCAAGCAGGCTAAAATGTATCTTGACGGGATACTGACAACCGCTTCCAGGATTTGGATTGTACAATGTAATTTTGAGAAATATGCCAGTATATTTGAAATATTTTAGACAGTTTGGTCCCCAACTCTGTTCCAAGTCTCAGTTTCTTGCCCTTTCTCTCCAGCCAGGTCCACAAGCAGCAGGTATTGTCCTGCTCCCAGAACTCCTCACACACACTGGCTTTTCTTGATTTCTTTCTCTTCCACAAGCACACAGCATGACTCTATGCCCTCTGCCTGCATCAGGCTCTCCTGTAGCTCCGCTTATCTTGCTGTGGCCTGACAGAGTGTCTGCATAAGCTGTTGGCATGCTCTTCCTAGCAGCAGGTAGTCCAAGAGAGTATCAAGGAATAGGTGGTCAGTAAAACTTGTAATTAGCATCATCCTGTTTCCTGCCAGGGACACACGTTACCTTTTCATCCTGCCTATGGTGTAAAAGCCAGAGATGCATAAAGAAAACAGCCCTTCTTGGGTCAGGGCCATGCAGAGCTGAGCCCGCGAGCGCTGGGCCCACAGGCACTGCCTGGCCTTGGGTCCCTGCTGCTTGGGTGAAGAGCGTCCTCTGCAGCTCTTTGAGTACTGGTGGTTATTTGAGCATTGGCTGGTATGGAACAGCTCGACCCTCTCCTTTCTTAGGGTGCACGGGGTCACACACTCCTGCAGAAGGAGGGAGAGGGAGGAGGTAATTAGTGCTCAGCTCCTTAAAGAGTGCCTTGTTAGGGACGAGATGTCCCTATCCTCACAGGAGAAGTGTTAAACTTTTGTAGATATTACACTTCCTCTAATTAAAGTCTTTGGAGCCAGATATTCCTGGGGCCAAGGCTAATAATGTATTCAGAAGAATAATAACCCTGTCTGGGCTGCAGCGTGTTTATTGATGGTGCCGGTACCTGACGGCACTGACCGGGCCCTGCCGCCACTCGGTGCCGCACAGGCCTGCGGGGCACGGCATCCCATATTGCTGTCACAGTAAAAACCCTGAGCGCTGCAGCAGGACACATCTAGTGGGAAAAAAGGCGCATGATAGTCAAATTTCAGTTGCTGAATATTTAATGAAGCCTGCAGTGTTTATTTGGTTAGCCTGTCGATTTTTATCGTTCTGTCAATAGCTTCTCATATGTGGCATGGTGATGATCTTTAGCAGCCTGTCCCCTGGGAGCCAGAGCGCTAAATGCAATTATGGATTTTATACCGCAATGTGTTTGATATTTCCACTGATCTAATTTGCAGTCTGGTAGTTTATTGTTTGGCATTTTAATGGCGTTCAAATGCTATGGAAAATTTGATTTCTCTTTATAATTCACCCTAACATCATTAATGCTGGTAGCTGAATGGCATGGATTTTAGAGGGCTAAATATATAGGAAAATAATTTTTTTAATATGGACCAAAACAATCAGTTTTAACTAAAAGGAAAACCATGTTCTATTTTTTTGTGCTTCCTTTTTGTCACTTTTCATTAAACATTAAGATTACTTTGAGGAAATGGTAAAACAAATGCTAGACCTTGCCAAACAAAATACAAATGCAATATGTCTTCTGTTGGAGGCTTCACTGTAACGCTCAAAGGTCCTCAGGAGTCTTTTGAGGGAGACGCAGAATGAGAACCATCTATTCAAAAGTCTTCCCAGGCTGTTTCTTCTATTTGAGACCACTTTTGCTTGGTAATTAATCCTCCGTGTATTTTCTCCCCCCCTCTGATGTAGCTGGCAGAAGCCCTGAGCCAACAACTTCATCTGATGCATCTATTTCACTAAAAAAAATCCATCCCAAAACAAAACCCCAAGCCTAAAGCCACCATTGACAAAGAAAACAAAGCCTGAGCCACAGTTTGGTGGAAGTTCTTGGGTTTTGGGTTGGGGCTCTTGGCACAAAGAGGGGCACACGGAGCTGCGTGGGGCTAGGTGGCTTGGGGAGTTAATCGTGGTGTTATTTTACACATCTACAACACTTTTATTGTGCAGTAACTCATGAGTTATGGGTCCTCTGCAATTGCAAAATAAATCCTTTAATTAACCACCTAGTCAGAAACAATTTAACCTCCTCAGTGTATCTCATAAACTACATTAGCCCCAGATTTATTTAGTAGAATAGTGTTGTGCAAGCGTGATCTATTTACATTAAGAAGTATATGCCCTTTGTTATGTCAAGTATACTGGGACAAGGAAACACAAATCTATTTTATATGTTTTCATCCCTGGCTTTTAATGATTTGACTGTTTCCCAAATAGAAGCAAATGCATTTTTCCACCGATCGCTACGTGAAGGCAGGGAGGATGGTAACTATTTGACATGCACAGGTAGCTTCACATTGCATTACTGCTTGGTCAGGACTATTTCACAGACAGTGGTGTTAGAGAAACCTTAACTTCCTCAGGCATCCAGTGACTATGCAGTGGCATGTTGACAAGCAACGATTTTCTTTCTCAAAGGCTGAAGAGTTTGTTTCTGTCTTTCAGCAGAGGTGTGAACATAAGGCCAGTCAGTGTAATAAATCTTACGGGCTGCCACAAATAGAACATGCTTTGTGGTTTATGAGTTTAAGAACATTAAAGAGGTTCAAGAGAGTTCCTCTCTTAATGTAACCAAGTAGAAAAGACGGCAAAAATAAGTTAGTTGAAAGGAGGCTGAGTGAGGTGCCAAAAGCAGTAGTGAATGGATACATAGCCATCAGCTTTGTGTCTCTCAAAACGCTTCACCAGTCCTGTTGGACTGATGAACCGGTTGGCTTTTGGGTAAGATTTGTATCGGCCCCCAGGTTCTTGGTGCCTCTCCATGGCATGGTGGGCTGGATGCTCCTGCTGCTTGCACTGTGCCTGGCCACAGCAGCAAACATTCATTTCTCAATTCTTTCTGAAAAAATAAAAGATTTTTCTCTCTGTCCCATACCTGTGCACAGCACTGAGTCACAGCAGAGTTGGGCCCCAGGTTTGGCAGAGGTGGTATGGAGGTCACCTGGCATGTGGCATCCTCCCAGATCCTGCCAGAAAACTAGGGATGGGATCACAGGCAGGCGTTACTCTCAGAATGTCTTGCCCCTCAGCCAAGCTGAAGCTGGTGGGTGTGAGAGCAGGTGCAGGCCCTCGACGGGGTGCAGGGTGTCTGGGCTGTGCTGCCCCACGATTAGTGCCTGGGGCTCAGCAGCAGGCTGATGTCCTCCTTAGTTACCGATGTCTCTGAGCCAGTACAGCCATCCCTCTGTGCCCCAAAGTGACCTGTCCTCCTCCAGGACCTGCTCACCCAACCCTTGGGGAGCAGGACCTGGGGTTGGGCTGGGAGCCCTTCTTCTGTGAGACAGGCCAGCCTGGGCTGGGACAGGGGTGTGGGAGGCATCACAGCATCTGGCCACAGTCCCACAGAGTGAGAAGGGAGGCAGGTGAAGAACACTCAGGCTGTGCGGTGCTCGCTGGCGCAGGCCCAACCTCGCACAACTGCGTTACCTCCAGCAAATATATCAAAAACCCACTGCCTTGTTCAAGCTCTGGCCTGCAATGTTTTCAGTTGATGTTTGTAGGAACGAAAGGCTAACAGGCTGTCACAACTGTTGAGAAACCTAGTTAGCAGGAATTAAAAAAAACCCAAAAGCCACCAAGTTGAGGCAGCGGCAGGCTAATGACATAAGGCCTGGCCCTCCAAGTGATCTGTTAGCAGATGATGGATGGATGTGCACCTCGTTTGCAGCGCCACCAGCCTTGCTCCATTCTTGAATATCTGTCAAGATGTTAAGTGGACGACTGCAATCAGCAGTGAAATAAGACCTGTGTAATCTGATGTTCCACTTAGAAAAGAAAACAAAATTCTTACCACCGAATATAAGACTACACCAGCCAACACACAAAGGCCTTTCAAGCAGGCTAGGTATCTGATAAAATCTTTACACCTCATTATCATTTGTAATTTAGAGATAGGGGTACAGCTGTATCTACAAACAGGGCATGATGACATTTCCAGGGTTTTTTAATCTGTGGTTGTTCCTAGCAAAGAGCTCTTAATTCATACATGTACTTTTATATTCCTTCTAGTGTGTTCCTTTATTCCAAATCTATTGCACTGGGAAGGGTAGTCTGCCTGTTAAAAACGTCTCTTTGGCAAGAACTGATGTAGGTTAGCAAAAGAGGCAGGAAGCTTGGATTTAGTTAATTCCCTCTTGTTGTTTGCTAGAAGGTGACCAGAAATGGAGAGTTTGCTGTCTTTATGTACAGAAAAGTCCTACCTCTTAGGGAGAATCTGAGTTGAAAAGCAACACTGTGGATGTTAGGTGAAGTGCAGTATTGAGTAAATATGTAGGACGGGCTGGCCCAGAAACACCAAGCTTTGTTGCTGTTTAATCTGAGCCTTCCTGGTTGCTTTCACCCACATAGTTTGGATTGCAGACGATATTAGCAGATGCAATTGAATGCCCAGTACCTAGCTGTGAGAAGGCAATCAGCTGTGTAAGCACCTTGATGTCCTCAGCATTACAGCAGAGGTTTGCAGGGTGGGCAGGATGGCACCCTGCCCGGTGCCATACACCCATCAGCAGTTGGCTGACATGGTGCCATGGCTGCTCCCCTCTCTTCCACTGCCCTGCAGCATGGATGTTACTCTGATTCTCTGGGATGCACAATTTCATTTTTTAAATGGGTGAGGAGTATGTCTGGGGAAAGCTGTCAGTCACTGAGGTCCTGTCCTGCTCTCTTCCCAGCCTCCCCTTAGCTGTGCTGCCGGGCTGAAGCTCTGACCTTCTCCCACAAACGTTGCTCTGTGAGCACTGCGAGGAGGAGGCACGGCTCTGGGAGGAGATAACGAATGGCTGGCACAAGGTCAGTGAGGAGTCTTGGAAATGGATCCAGACCTCCAGGTCACTCCTGTTTCATGGCTCCCCATTGATGGTGGGAGTAGCATCAGAACATGTTGCCCACAATCAGAGAATCCTTTTATGTCAAGGGCATCTGAGTGTGGGTGTCAGGCAGGGCAGGGTCCTGGAGACCCCAGGGGTGTCCTCACATTGTGAGATGGCTGCCCACACAGCAGCAGCTGTGACCACTGAGTGCCTAGCCAAGAGGTGCTTCTTTGTCTTGTTGTAGAGCCAGAGGGTCATGTCCTGGGCAGGTCCCCTGTCACTGAAGTCTGTCTGCATTCAGCTACCATGGAGGGTGCAGTGCAGATCCCTCAGCAGCATGTGCAGAGGGTGCTGAGCACCGTGGTTGGGCTCTATTTAGGGGATTTGTTTTGAAGAACTGCATGTACTTTGATCTATGAAGTTTAATATAATAGCTGAGAAATATTCTAGTGCCAAAATACAACCATAATTTCTAATAATATTCATAAAACTTTAAGTGAGACAGAACTCCCTGTAATAGACGAGACCTCTCCTTTTTTCATGCTGCCTTTGCAGCATTTTGCTCCTTTACTCTCCCAGTGTGAGCTGACTGTGATTTTTAGGATTATAGTAGTAAATAAAAGAGATTTCAGAACATCTTATAGAATTCTTCCTTGACAAAGACACTGATTCCAACCTGAATCAAACACTGGAAATTAAGCAGCAATAAAAACCAGTGCTGCTGTTACTATTAGATAGGCTATCTGATTCTAAAAGGCAAGGTCTGGAGCAAAGGCAGGGTGGCCACGCAGCCTTCCTTGTCTCCCTTGAAGCTGCAGGTACTCCCGAACTCTTCTCCTCGCCCCGTGTGAAGAGGCTCAGCCAGGTGCATGTGTTGGCGTGACCCTAGGCGTTACACCGGTTAGCAGCACCTGATGTGTTGCTCATGCTGCATCGTGTCACTTCCTGCTCTCCAGTGCCGTGACTGAGGCCGCCCAGTTTGTTTCTCGAGAGCCAAGGTTGCTGTTTATGGTGTATGGCTGATACATTATCTAGACCTTTTTTAACACCTTTTTCTCTGCATCCTAACTTTTTTCCTGAAAATTAGCATCACCATCCACAGAGACCTGTTGTACAGCTCCCCTCACTGTGGGCATGCCAGTAGCTTGCTGTTTTCCTTGTGTAACTGGAAGGGACAAGCAGAGATATAAATTTCACTGAAAACAGTGACTGAAAAACACGTATTACATTTGTTGTGTAAGAAAAGCGTTCTTCACTGAGAAAAAGAATAGGAAGGAAGGCTGCTTAAAGAGAAAAGGAAAGAAGGAAGGAGGAAGGGAAAGGATGGAGGGTTGGAGCAAAAGGAGTTCAGGCGGTGTAGGCTTTGTTAGTGATTAACAAAGGTGCTGGCCCTTGGGCACTGCCGCAGTGGCTCGCTGCAGGGCTGGAGCAGGACTCCTGATGGGCTGCAGTCGTGGGAAGGAGGATCTGTCTTGTTAAACTAGAAAGCTTACAGTGGGTTGTTCCTGTTCTGTAACTAGTCTCTCTGCCTAGCATGACGTTTTGAGACTCAAATGCTTCAGCTTTCTGGGCCGAAAATAGTCCATATGCCATTTCAGGCAACGCAGTACAATGTACCGTGAAACTGCTTAATGCTGTAGAAAATCGCTAATGCAACAAAGCAGAGCCCCTTGAAAAATCAGCTAACACTTCATCACGCCTTCCTGGGTCCCTCTTGACCCCATTCACAGGAGCATCACTTCCCGCAGAACAGCCGCAGCTCAGGGGCTCTGCGTGGATGTCTGCTGCGGCTGCCTCCCACCCTCCCTGTGTTTGTGTGTGCTCTGGCAGGGCAGGAGTGCTAAAAGGCTTCTCCAAGTCACTCAGCAAAACTGTGCTCTCCAGCACAGCTCGCTCTGGTGTCGGGGTAACCCAGAGGAGGAAGGCTGAGGGATCTTTGCCGATCCTTTTGTTCCCCTTCCTGCCCTTCTGCAGGGCTGCCGCTGCCAGGGGAGTGATCCTGGGAGGTGAGGGGGTTGTCAACAGATGCTACTCTGTGCGGGCGGCGTTTGGCCATTCAGTGGGTGCTAAGGGAGTCACCTGAGCGACAGCGGAAAGAGGGTCCTCTGCAGCTGAAGCAATCATACACCTCATCCTCTGGCAGATGATGTAATTCTATGTTAGGCTGGCAAAAGCACCATCCTTTGGGCTCCCAGTCGGGAATGAGTGTGGTGCACGTTAGCAAAAAGAAAGGCAGTTTCTATTCCTCCTCCTGTTGTTTGTATGACAGCAGTTTTGGAGGGACCTGTCTAGATCATGGATGGGTGCTGTCCCGATGAGCAAGGCTCAGGCGTGGCCCCCAGAGCAGCTGATGGCTCTGACTCTCTCTACTTCTAGTAAAATGCAGACAAAAAGTCCCCCAATATAGCACTGAGAAAGAATATGATAGTATGCACATCACAATCAAATTGCTCATCAGGCTATAAAAATTAAGGTAACGGAGATTACTGAGTAAAGGAACTATGTATGTAAGTTCAGGGAATGCACGGGGGGAGACACAGTCAGTATGTGCATAAATATGTTCCAGGCAAAAAATACAGGGACTCCTATAGGAAAAGACAATTACAGAATTTCATACTAGGTTTTTTGAGAATAAAAGTTTATTGAGACATATCAGCCTTCCTCAGGAGGGCAGGAAGGTTAGAGCAGCAGAAACAACTGCTATGGCAATTCCATATGTATTTTTATCTGTCTGATATACTACCTAAACAGGAATACTGGGATGATCACGGATAACCTAGAGAAACAGAGGTGAGGGAGAGGAGGTAAGATGCCTGGCTGCAGTTCCCATTGCTGCTTTAGCTACAGAAGGAGCATAAAAATACTCAGGTTTGAAAGGAGTGTGAAAATACTCAAACCCAGCCTGGCATGGTGTGTGTTTCTAGAGTAAGGGGCTCCATATCATTGAAAGTCAGGCAACATAAAAGGTGCTTGGGCCTTTCTGAAAGAAGGGGGGAGCCTGTGGTTGTGTTGATAGACTTAAGCCCCTTCCAGCCTCTCTGCAGCTGGGTAAATCTCCCTAGGATTGGGCTGGCTAACAGAAATATTGGCATTCCTCAGTGCTGGGTGAGTGAGTACAACTGATTCATTTCTTTGCTCTGCAGAGTAATTCTAAGCAGCTTCTTTTTAACTGAAAGGATCAAAGTCCCCAAATGAGAATGTGGTGAACTTGATACTTCTCCACAAGCCCAATAGGCATGGACAATATACATTCTGTAACCGAAACCTTTTGGGGTTTGTGTAATACAATACCCTCTCTGTAACCCCCACCCTTTTCTCCATCCTCATGACCCTGCTGCAGCTAAGGGACTGGACAGTAGAAAAACATGTCAAGCATGAAAAGCAGCAACTTGAGGGCAAACATGACCCCTCCACTGCTAGTTACTGAACTTCTGAAAGTACGTCAAGCGAGCAGAATCAGCTAAAAAGGGAGGCCAGGGACACCTCATGTTGTGCGAGATGGGAGGTTAGGTCTTTGCTCTTTAGTTCTAAAGTGTTTTGTTTTAATCATGGGGAGAGCTGCTGGCTTGGCACTGTGTGAAATAGATTTAGAAATCCTGAGGAAGGAGGAATTTCTCAAAACAGTAAGGAAAACAACAGTCAGCAACAGGGAAGAGCTGGCCAGCACTTTTACAACAGGAAATGTGGAGGATACTGAAAAGAGAAAATTAATGACACTGGGAGTATGATCCTGTTAGCTGTTATTATTGACACCTCATCATTTCCAGATTAAAATGCCAGCTAAGGCCATGTTTCACTTGACACTGACTTAGGTCATCTTTGCCTGGCCCAGAGAAAAAGGAATGTCAAGCAAGAGATCTTAAGTCTGTAGCAGAAAGGGAGCACATCACAAGAAACTCTGCTGTGTTGGAATGGGATCAGCAGCCACAACATGGCTGCTGGAAAAACTCTTTACGTTGATTGCACCAAATATTTTGCTGTATTTTATTTTCTGAGGTGGAATAAATGTTCCATTTTGAGCAGTGGAAAATGCTAGCTATACCTATTTTAAACACAAGTGTAATGCTTTATAGCCCATGGAGGGATAATTACAAAGTACAAAATCACAGATTTTATAGCAGATTTTCCCAAGAGTGCAGTTAGGAAAACAGTATGTGTCATGTAGCCAATTTAGATAATGATTCTGATAAAGATAAACTGAATTGTTTATAATAAGTAATTGGGTCTACAAAGGCCCAAATGACACAGACGAGTACACAAGCGAAGAGGCACAGGAGCTGCAGCCCTGGATCACGTGCATTAGCTGCTGCTTCCCAACTGCGATGCCTCTGCCCAGATTGTGTTTGGCTTGGATCTGACGCTGGGGCTGATCCCTGTAATGCAGTTCACTTTCCCAGGAATAGTAAAGATTAAAAACAGGTCAAAAGTTTTCCGCTGCTGCGACTCCAAGGTGGTGGCTCATGTGAGGGTCTGTGCTGGGAGGAACTGTGTGTAGGGGAGGCGAAGCAGCAGATTCCCACTTGGCCGGTGAACAGGGAGAGATGGGAAGGAAAAGCCCCAGCGTGGTCCTGGCTCTTCAGGAAGTCCTGGGGCTTGTTCAGAGCAAACAGTGAAGAATACTGACCTGGTAAATACACTGCGGCACTTTTCCACAGGCAGATTACTTGTTGAGTAGATTATCTCTCTTGAGATAAGACAAAATCCTTCAGACTCAGTGGAGTATCTTGCCTAGCCTATTAGTAGATGACAAGGCGCAGTTTGGGCCCAGTAAGCCTCAATCAATCACAAGGTGAAGTAAAGCCCTAATTATCATTTAATTGCTGCCTTCAGCTTGAGCTGCCCTTCTTCACAGCTTTCTGCATCCATTTGAGATTAGGTTGCACTGAAATGAGGACGGCAAAGGGCCTGGCAAAGGTGCGAAATTCCCCCGGTAACCAAGTTAATGGCAGTGCTCCTGCTGCTGGGGGGTTTCTGTTCTCTGTGCAGACAGAATGAGTGAGGGCAGGGGGACATAATGGGGAATTGGCAGTGATAGCTCTCAGCTCTTTGCTCACAAAGAGAATGACAGAGAACGTGCTGGTTTGGCCAAACTCCAGGGGAACAAAGGAAATACCCCTCAAAAACATTTGGGTTTATGCTAATGTTGTGGAATTGTATTGTGGACTATTTTGTCGGGGAAGGAAAAGCAGTGCTATGTTTGTGTGGGCCTGTGAGGTTGAGAGTGTGGGAGCAACAGTAGCTGGTCTTTCCTTTCTGTGTTACTCTTCTGGGGCATTTTGAGATTAACACAGTTTTGGGGGTGTGTGGGGGGTGTTGGGTTGGTTTAGTTTTTAAGTCAGGGTTGTTGGTGCGTTTCTGAGGTGAATGGCAGAAGCAGAGCGGTGTTTCTCATGATGAAACGCCAGCGCTGGCACTGACACGCGGCATGAGACACTGGTCTATGCTATGTAACTTGCAACATCAAATCCAGTTTGAGAGGTAATTACAGGCCGTTAGTGCCTGACACACAAAGTTTAATAACAGAGTAAATATTGTGGTGATCTTTGGAAATGCATAAATAAATAGATAAATACACAAAATAGAGTTGTCTGGCTTTAAAAATGAGCTCTTAAAACTGGTATTGCCTGAGAAACAGGCACAGTTAGAGCTGGTCACTTAACCTCTTTAGATGAAAGGTGTAGTAAAGTGATGAATTCATAGACCTAGTCTGCCTGGCAAGAGGATCGTACTTTTCCTAAGCAGGCATTGCACAGCACGTGTTTGCAGCGCCCTGTAACAAGGTAAGCAGTTCACACAGGATGCCTGGCAGTACAGGGCCAGCCCTCCTGTGGAGGTTGGGTTCCAGGAGTGAAATATTGGGAGGTTTTATCAGTATTTCCAGAAAATAAGTATTAATACCTCAACGGGTTTCTAAAGCATACCTCTTCATTTAAAATAAAAACCCTAGTGTTCCCAACAGCATAGTTGGAATTCCTCTGTCTTGGCACTTCTTCATTTTAATTCATCTGAAACCCTTCACAGTGACGGTGCTCAGTGCCTTTTACACACACTCATGTATCCGCTTAATGTCAAGGAGTGCAGAGTCCTGCTTGTCCCTGCCTGAAGACACCCCCTGCTCTTACCTCTTCCAAGCCTGTCCTTGGTGGTCACACAACAGTGGTGGGTAGAGGCAGGTACACTGAAGCAGCCCTGTAGGCTCTGGACAGCCTGTGGTGGGGTGGTGAGTTGGGAAAGAGCAGCACCTGACCCTTGGCTGGTGTGCTCACTTCAGCAGATCAGATGCTCCTCTTAGTCTGATACCAGGCCACAAAATCTGAGGCTCAGGAGACATGTGTTGGGTAGATGAAGGTGCGCACCGTCTGGGCTGTGCAGGGTGCCTCTGGACACTGGGGCTTAGAGTGCCTGGAAGCAAAATCTGCCTCCCTGCAGCAGCTCTGAGGCTAAAACTGCTGGTCTTTACAGCACCTGTAAGGACTGCTTAACACGCCAAGACAGAAGAATGTAGACTTGCTTAGAAATTTTTCTTCAGAAACAGAATAAACCTGATGTTGAAAACAGACTGAAAGGATGTCTGAATCCCTTTTTTGGGGGGGAGGTACTCATCTAGTCATACTCAAAGTAACTGTAAAAGGCAAAGGATGGAACCAAAGCATCCATTATCTGCCAGACACTCCTCTACAGGTTTTTTGTCTTTTCTTTAACCTAGTTAAAGAAAAAAACTAAAGTTTAACCTATCAGAGCTTGTTGTGGCTATCCCGCTGTATTTCTCAGATGCTTGAGAAAGTTTCCATGCTGAGATTTTGTATAGACGGATTTCAGCCAATAATAGTTTTCACAGCTTAGTTATAAATCATGTAAAATTAAGGTTCCTAACAGGAGAGCTGCCATTGCCTTATCCATAGTGCTGCAACGGTCTGTTAAGCTTTTCCTTCAGTTAAGGAATTAGAGTAAGCAGTACCTCAGCTGCTGCTGTTGTATAATGTGTGCTTATAAACTCTAATGATGTTCTTTCATCACATTTTTCTACTGTAGGAGCTAAAGTGCATGACAGCAAGATCAGGAAGAGCGCAAGAGCAGGGCAGGCATGTAATGAAGTGAGGACAACATGGGATAATGTCTCCCCTTCAGTAAATATGTGGCCCAGGGACCTGCTGGTCCAGATGCCTAACCAATATACTTTAAAAAAGCATGTGCTTCTCTTTCTATACTTGGCAAGTCAGGGTGCTCTAAGCAAGAGGTAGCATCATCTTAGCAATGTGAAGCATGGGCAGGACACTGGATGGCTCCAGTTTATTCAGTCCTGTGCTCCCTCTGCAGTCATAAGGGGTTTTAAGTATCTTGTTGCATTGACTGCACAAAGTTGGTTTGTGGCTTGACAGAACATCCTTGGAAAGGGCGGTGATCTGAATGCTGTGTACTGAGCACTGAAGAGACTCTCAAATTATGATCACAATAAGAAGAGTCACATAGTGACTCTGGCAGGTGAAAATGCCAGAAATCTGGTGATTATTTCGTTTTTAATAGATCACATACAACTCTGCTTGCTCCTGGGAAAGCAAAGATCAGTCGGCAATTTTCCGACTGGCGCACACAGTCTGTGTGGGTTATGCTGGGAGCTTGTGTCCTCTGAGCTGTGTGCCCACAGTGTTGCCACACGAAGCGGGAATTTGGATCACCCCAGTATGCTTTAAGGCCTCCAAGTACATCTCTGTTCTGCTGTAATGAATCAGAAGTATATTACCTCAGCTTTCTGGTCTCGCAGCCTCTGATCCCTTCAAGCTTTGAAAGCTGATGGCTTATTACCCCAATGTGTTCACTGCAGGGACAGCACAACCCCTGTCATGTGTTTGAGTTGCAATTTGTGTTTAGCCCTTTTATCTCTCCCACTGTGCCTCAGAGGTGGGGACGTATGGCTGTTGTGCTCAAAATCCTTCTCTGGGAATCACTTCTCCACACAGCAAAAGGCCCTTGGAGAAGTGAGAAAGCCTTGACCAAGCAGAGTCGTGCCTTCTCTGGGATGCATAGCAGAAGCCCTGAGTCCCAGCGAGGCGTCCAGAGCTGCCCTCACGTACGTGGGTTCTGCTGCTGCCTGCCTGGTGCAGGCATGTCCTCCGAGCAGGACGGTGCAGCTGGGGTGTTTGCTGCCCGGCTGGCTTGGCTCACGTGGGAGCCCCTTCCCTCCGGAGCAGGTGGGTGCTGGTACCCCAGCTTGGGGTAAGGTGCCAGGCTGGGCTGAACGCTCAGTGGGGGTTTCCTGGTGCTTTTTTATGTTCTGGAAATTTCCTTCTGCCTTGGCTTTCCTGGCTCTGCCCGTTGCAGGTTTCATTGGCACACGTGCCCTCGCCCGCGTGCCGGGCAGGCTGGACAGGGAGGAACCCTTGTCTGCAGGGCTTGGTGCTCTGTCCTCTTCAGTGAGAACTTCCTGGGGATGGGGCAGATGCACAAACTGTTAATAAGGGATTAGCATTTTGTCCTCCTCAGCCTAAACTATTTTGCTGGACTTCAGAGTTGTGTAAGTTTTAGGTAGACAGACTGGATCAATATTTTAGGGATACTTGGGAAAATTTTAGGTCTATTTAGAACGTGAGTTAAAGGGATTTATTCTAGCTTTAGCTACAGCACCCAATCACTTATATATTGTATTTTTTAATGAATATGAACCATGTGGCATAGGTCCTCATTACTCATGCAGAAGATACTTGTCTGCCAAATGCCCATTTTATTAAAGTAACTAATGCTCCTTGACAGATCTTAGATTTTAAAAATAATTGTAAAGAGAAAGTGAGAGAGATGATGTGAAAAAAGGTCATTCTACGTGCAGGAGCACTGGTGTTGTGGCACTCAGTGTAGTGCCCATCACACCTCCAGCAGTCTGGTCGCTATGTTAATTCACAGCAGCACAGGTATGAACCTCGCGGAGATGGGTTTGCATCTTGTTGGGTGTTTGGGTCTAGTGTGAAAGAACAGAGAACAGCAAACAGGAATAGAAAAGTGGCTGACTTTTGGGATAGGTTTTGTACTCTTATTTTCACATTACTTTGCTGGTTCTGGTGGGGAAAATGGCACTTAAGACCAAAAATATGATTAGAAATATAGCTCTTGTTTGTTTGTTTTGCAGCTACTATGATGTAAAACTGAAAAACACTTTCTATCCATCCAACCCTTGTGCTATTTTTTCCACTCCAGCTCCTTCAATTTTTTAAAATAATTGTTTATTTCTTAAGAATTCTGATGAAAAATCTCTCTGAGTTAAGAAAATTTTTCATTTCATCAAAAAAGTAATTTCTTTCACTCAGAGCCTGATTTGCTTACAACAACAACAATTTCTCATAGTTTTCCTAAATAATAAAATAAATAGACCATAGTGGCGAATAGGGAGTTTACATTCCCCATGGAAAGAATACATCTGTGGAGATGAGTTTCATTAAACTGTTAACTGAAACAGGGACTCTTAAAATTGATTCCATCTTTAGCCAGTGTAGTCATTGCTCTCCTGAAGACTGTATTTATGAAGCATTCTGTATTTAAGATTAGCAAAAAACATAAAAGGAGGCCTCCTCACCCTCTTATGCTGTCTCTGGGTCAACATCTCAACCTCTTGATTAGATTTGGAACCTACTAATTAGATATAATTCATTACCTGCAAAAATGAGATCAGAAATCAAGAGCTGCTTTTCAGAATAAGGCGATCTTTCCCTTCATCCATCATGGCTATAAGTAACCAATTTAAAGTCAGACAAATGCATAACCAGCATTATTACCTTGTCATAACTAGTTAGGGAGAAAGACCTGGAATAAGCTGGCATTATAAATGGTTTTTATCACATTATTTTGCAGTTATTTGTCAGCCACTTTGCTTAAGATAAATGTAGAACAATAATCGGATTCTAAACCTGAGCCATGGACAGGATTTTGTTAATTGCAAAACTGCTTCTGCAGACAGAGCCCTGTAGTGGGGCACGGTTTATAAATGTCCTTAGGGAGGAATTGCACAGAGAGTATCTCCACATTTGGACCTGAAGGTCTAATAGGCCAAAAATGGGGGAAGGGGTGCCCCCCTTCCAAAACCTTGTGGAGTCTCTTGGCTGTCAGTGGCACTGTCGGTCTCGGTAGGACCAGGGAGGAGGTCTCCAAGTCTTTGCTGTTCTTCAGGCATGCTTACCCGAATGTAATATATCCATAATTCAGGGAGAGGAGCCTTGCAAAAGTTTAGAAGAGATGCTTCTGCTGTGGGAGGCATCTCAGAAGTCCAGGCAGCTTCCTAAGGTTGGATTTTTGGTCATCGTCAACATTGGTGCTGTGCTTTCTCTTGACAGACAGCAGCACAGGATTAAATCCTAACTGCAGCAAGATGTTACTGTGACAGTGGCTACAGAGCGTGGCCAATGTCTGCAGCTTTTGCTTCAGTGCAGTCCTGGAGGACCACGTTCCCATCCTCCCTGGAGCAGAGGTGGTGGAGGCTGCGAAGCTCCCTGTGACTTCAGTGAACCAGGATTTAAATCCCTGTGTTTTAGAGGCTGACTGAAGGGAATATAAGGACAAGGTTCTAGTAATGTGAATCGCAAACAACTCTCCCATCTCCACTTATGTTTAGACAAGGAGGGACTTCAGACTTAAAATCCTGCTATGGAGAGCAGGATCAGGCCATGAATTATGCAAATGTTTAAACGACCATTGGAAATCACTCTTAAAATTTGGAAACTTCAAATGTGGAGGAAGGTTTCAAGCTTGCCAAGTGACCCAAAGTGATGGACTGTCTTTCCATGGGGTGAGACAGAGATCTGGAGAGCAGGAGCTTGCATTAAGGACTAGTGTTCCCCCTTGTGAGGGGGGGAAAAAAGTCCTCACACATCTTTTCTTCTGATAATGAAAATCCTCTGGTTTGTATTCAACTGAAGTGTAAAAGGGCAACAATTCCTACAATCTGGTTGTGGTGCAGGACACCTGTTCTGGTGGCTAAGGATGCATTGGTGCAGCACTGAAATGCACACAGAAGTCACAAAGTCCGTGGATCTGATTAACTGCAAATCCAGGTTTGTGTTACACTGCTCCCCTTCTCCCCGCCCAGGTGGGTAAGGACAATAGCTTGATTTTCATCTGAGCTGCGGCACAAGTAAGAGTTCAGCTGAAGATGTACCAGTATCAGTGTGCCATGTAGGTACATCTTATTACAGCAAAAATATTTAAGGAATATTTACTGTTAGGAGTTCCTTTTGGTTTTCATAAAGCCATGTCCAATTGGAAGCATTAATAGAATTGCAACATAAAGGAAAACATAGCAGGGGTAGGGACACTTGCAAGTGACAAGCCTTTAGAACCTGAATTTTCCTTCCATCATGTGAAAGCCTAAGCTGTCACTAGGCAAGGTAGAGTTTATTTTCTTTTTTTATTTATTATAGATTTCAGTGAAAAATTGGTGCCTCCTGTCAGCCCATGGGTATCATCACACTAGTCACATTCACTGAATCTGCTGTAGAGGTGGCTGTCACCGTGCAGCCTCTAAGAACACAACAAAAGCAGTGGTGATTCTAACCCGATCCCACTCGTCCTGCTCCTGCCTGCAGCTCTGCTCAGCCAGCGCTTGTGTTTCCAGATAAATACCTTCTGAAAGGTAGACCAATGGTTCCACCTGATTTTTGCATTCCAGGTTCACTTTAAAGGGCTGATCAAGTGGCAGGCTGCTTTAGACATGTTTTCCTTTTTATTTTCCTCCCCTGGTTATGCTGTTTAGGTGGCTGTAGCATGGGAAGACTTGACAAACTGTTAGCATTAATGTACTGAACATAATGAACACCAACCATACAGCACATGGTGCTTGTCTGCTTATTGGTGAATTTAACTCACTTTAATTGCAGTGTTACTTACGTGATGGAGATGTAGCCCTCAGAGGGATCATTTGAGAGACGAATAATGTATTTGTGTAAAATTAAAAAAACCCAACCCACAAAACAAACCCAAACCCCTAGCAGATAGTACTACCAGCTATAGTAAATTATAGTTTAATAATTATTATCTTGATAGTACTTGGCTTAAGGTTAAAAAAGAGGCACTTCTGGAAAATAGGATAAAAGCTTGCCTGGAGCACAGCCATGGGGACTGTCTTTTGCAAGCTATACTGGTGGCGAGACATTCACTAGAGCACCTGGGAATAAATTGAGTCTGCTGGGAGGAGAAAGTATCTACCCTCGGGGCATGTCAATGGAAATAGAAGGTGACAATGAGCCCAAGGCCTGCTTGGCCATATCACATGGGTCTCCTGATTCTATTGAAGGTATTGCACAGCAACCTGCCCTCTGAGCAAATCTGACACCTGGGAGGTTTTCTGTGCAAGTGGGAGGTGTAGGACCTTTACCCTCTAGCACAGAGCTGGTGCCGTAGGCAGTGGGACGCTGGTGGTGTTAGAACCTCCTTATGTCTGTCATTTGTACCCTGAACATTGAATATCTTCCTCATTATTCATCCTACCACACTAGAAACAGCTGGTCTTCAAGGGAAATTACCTAATGAATCAACAATAAGGCTATTGTGTAGGCGTGACATTTCTGATAATAAATTATTGCTTTCAGGAGGTTGACCACACTTGTCAGGGTTTTGTGAGTTACAAATTCAGCTGCCTTGTCTTAGCTGTTTTACATAACTGACACTGTAAAACCTTGGCATTTGACTGTAAGTTATTCCCTCAACTTCTAGATCTGTATCGTGAACTTTATTTCTTTCTTCATTTGTTCAGAATAATCTTTGGGCATTTCCAACCCATACTTTGAAATTATATTAATTTGTTTTGAATTTATTATCTTTATTGTGTCATATCTATCTTAGAATTAAATATGAATTTAAATATTTTAAACTAGAAATGTAAGCAGGCTATAAATGTGCTGTGTTCTTTATTTCATTTAGATAAGTGATGCATTTGCATATTTCTTCTATGCTTACACTTGAAGGAGTAATTTTTCAGAAACCCGTGGCATGGAAAAAGATCTGAATACTCCCCTCTTGGCTTTCCAAAAATATCTGAATGTAACTAATTAGTTTAAAAGTGCTTGGCCAACATGAAATATGCTTCAAGGATTATTATTTTAAAGCAAGCTGCTTTTTTTTCACATGCAAGTGTTATTTGCCTTTTACTTTGTGTATACAAGCATGTGACTGGTTAGTGATTAAAAACAACAGTCTCTGCTCCCTCTTAGCTGAATGCAAATGATACTGAAATTCAGTCAGTATCTGCAACAAATTGTATGCTTTATCTCTCTGGAATTCTGTGGAACCAGTTCTTTAGCTTTTAACACTGTAAGTCTTTTCATAAGTAGCCAACAAGTGGAAGAGGACAGCACTTTCGTTTTCTGCCAGATTTCTTGGGGGCAAAATGCACACTTGCAAATGTGAATGAAGAGGGGTAAGGTAAGTCAAGCTGGAAAGGAAGTCAGTATTCTTAGGCAAGTAGTTGTGGAAGTTAAAAATGAGATCTCAAGGCAAGGAATACATGTTCTAGCAAGTATACTGGGTTTCAATCGCTCCCAGTGACTATTGTTACACTCATTTCTTTTCACAAGAAGTTGATATCTAATGTGTGGACAGTGCAGCTGCTCCTACCTCCTACAGAATATGGCCTTGATTTAATGCAGTCGGGTGTTGTCAGGTGTCATGTAAGGCTCGCTCTCCCTCAAGCACCAGTAGATTTTTATTAAAAAAAACCCAGCACAACAATTCAGACTTTCAACATGAAGAAACTCACCAAAACAAAGTTTGGTTAGTGTCTTCTGCTGCTCCTGTCTGAGAACAAGCAACCGGCTTTGCTTAGTGCTACCAGGGCTCTCTGAACTGGCCTTGTGTCCAGGATCCCTCTGTCCAGGGCTTACTAGGAGGGCCAGTTGTAAGTGGAGAAAAACTAGTAACTAACTAAAACACGTGCCCTCAACACACCCCCAAACCCTCTTGAGCCAGAAAGTCTTCAAGGAGCCTGTCAAGTAAAATGTCCTCCAGGAGAATAGCACAGCGTCTTGGACAGGCTTCAGAGGTGCCTGGAGGCAGGATGCTCTGAGACGCTAGTGTAGCAGAGTGCTGCCTCGGTCCCCTGCTGACCTCCAGCCCTGGACAGGTTTCTGAAGTCTGCTCCAGGCCGGGGGTAGGTGTGTGGGGACACCCCTGAGGGGCTGCAGCAGCTGGAGTGCAGCACCGAGCTGTTGGGCCTGGAGCCTGGTCCCCATTGGTACTGAGGGCAGCTCTCCGATGGCTCCACGGGTTGGGTTGAAGATCACTGCAGACTCAGCAGTGCCCAGCGATTCACGTCCCTGCTGTCCAGGTACTGTGCAGAGATGAGGTGACTGAAAACAGAAGTGGACAGAGAATTTGAAAACATAGTCAGGGGCTAAGCCTGTGCAGTTCTGGGGTGGGACCACATTAGCCAAGAAAATTTAGCTAGATGTTAATGATAATCAAGGCCCTCTGGAACCTCGCAATTTTTCTCCAAATTACTGTAACTTTTGGGGGTCTGCTACTGAAAGCAAGTGCCTGCTGTGCTGTTTCCTCTCTCAGATAATGGAAATGCAGACGAAATCAAACAAAGGTGTCCTAATGGTGTCACGTTTTCATTTAACTTTCCCCACCAGTCCTCTGATAAAGACGTGCTGTCTCCAAAATCTGGCTTTACAGCGTAAGGCCTGTTGAGTTTCCATGGCAATAGCCACAAATTCCTCCCCAGCTCTTCAAAGTGAAAGACATATTTGTTTTGCTCGCGCAACTTTGTAGCACAAAAGCTCTCTCTCTTTTTTCACGTAACACCTGCTAATCTGCACTTGGGTCCTTTGAAGCCTCCTGCTGATCAGAAATTCAAATACATTTTTGCATGCTAATCTTAGTGGTAATCTAGAGCTTGTGTCTTTCATGTTCTGTCTGTGAAAACAGTTTTCATTATAAATCACCGAAAACGTAGGCCCTGGTCGCTCTCCATGGGAGGATGAGCCGATAGGGAAATCACGCTGTCGACAGCTTGGATGCTGATTCTCTCAAGGTGCAGCACAGCTTGGACGGAGCTATCAGATCAGGGCTTTTTAACCATCCCTTTGCTCTTTGTGAAAAGGAGGAGAAAGGAGGGAAGGGGGGAAGGGCTTTCGTTGTGTCCTGGTGAACGCGGCTGCCTGGCTGTGCCGAGGGGCAGAGGGGCAGAGCGTGGTGCTTGCAGCCTGGCATCTCCAGCTCTCATCTCACGCCCTGTTCCTCTTCATGTCGGCTCAACAAAGGAGCGAGTGTGGCTACAAAGCCAAACAGATAGGTGTTTGCTGCAGTGCTTTTCTGGTCACCTGATGAATAACCATGCAGCCGCAGTGCTGGATTTGCAGCCTGCGCTATCCTCAGAGCCGAGGCTGCTGCATCTGTAGTGCCATTGTCCTGGGTGGGTGCTGCACCAGATGTGGGCACTGGTAGAGCTCAGCGTCCCTGCTGCCCATTAGGTGCTGGCATATGAGATCCTGCTGCCGGCACTGACCTTCCACATTCCCTCCCCAACCCCCCTTCTCTCCCCAGAGCCCCTTTGCTCACTCAACCTTGGAGCATGCGCAGGGAACCTACCCAAATGGGGCAGGAGGTCCCAGAACTGCCAGGGGTCCTGACACTGTGCCATGGGGTGGTTTGCTGGGCAGAGAGGCTGTGAAAGTCTGGCACCCTGTTGGTCTGTAGCTGGGGATGTAGCTGTAGCATTTCACTTTGCTTACATGGATTCAAATTATTTACCTTTCGGGGTACTGCTGTGTGTCTGCAACCTATCAGTGTCTGCTAGAGCACACTGAAACCCCATGACCCACCTATATTCTAGCCCCAAACCTGGTCTCAGTTCACATGCTGGTGGTACTGTGTCCAGTGAGTGCCTGTGCTCCCAGTCCAGCATCACCTGCAGATGCGTGCAGTCTGTGCTCTGTTACTGTGGTGCTCCTCTGTTTTGCAGTTTTAAAACAGAAAGGTTTGAGATTTCCCTGCAGCTTGGACTTAGGCAAACTTCTATGGTATGGCTCTTTTAAATGAGGTGGTCCTCACAGAGCAGTACCTGGTTTAAAACTAGCAGGGTTCCCCCACTATTTAAAAAAGAAACCTTTATGGTTAATTTCTTGCCTAGTAATTCAGTGGATGTATGCAAATTTCCCCTCAGAGGTTATAAACAGTTTACCTGCTTCACAGGACACATTACAGGTTTGGTCCTTGCTGAGCAGTGTGTTCCGCCCAGTCACCTCTCTCCTGATGCCTGAGCCTGCTGGAGCTGGCAGAGTTGGATCAGGTGCTGGGAGCACAGCTCTCTGTGAGCTGAGCCATGCAGCTCTTCCACTGTCCTCTGAACTGTACAAAACCTTAACTTCCAGAAAAATACTTAATAAAGCTTATCGTGCATTTGAGGGAAGAATGTATACTTGCAGTTTCATAGAGGCTCACTAGCAAATATATTTGAAAGATGTTTTTCTGTTCATTGTCTATTATATCTTGCTGCTCTTCAGGTTCTCTTCTATTCAAACTGTCTTCCTTTCTTCAGGGAGAAGAGTGTGAGTGCCCAAGGAGGGCTATGGTTTCTGCAAGCAGATAATATAGCCACGTAATATAAACATGGCAATAATTTCCTTAGGCCCTGTGATCCATCAGGCATGTTGAGAACAGTTGGTAAAGGTCTGGGGAAGTTCCTAGTGCTACACAGCAGTGACAGATAAAATGCCTTGCTGCCTTGCTCAGCTCAGGACCCGCACCCCCGGTGCTGGAGAGGTCCATCCTGCGTCTTTCCTGGCAGGATAAACCTCTGCCTTTGAAGTCTCATGCCCACAGCTTGCAGAGCTGACTAATACATCAACATCAGTAATTTACCAAAAGCAGGGGGACGGGGTGGGGAGAGTAGAGAAAGAAAGCTGCAGCATAAATCTCAATCTGGCTTTATTCTTTAACTTTGGGTTACATGTCTTTAAAGGAAAAATGCTGACAACATGCTTGCTCACAAAAACCTTTTGAGCCCATGCCAAGAGTGCTCAAAACCAGTAAAAAGTCAGAGCCGGGATCCGAGAGCAGCACTGGGTTTCCCTCTGCTTCCTTGCTTGCTTTTGATTTTCCAGTAGTTGGGGAGATGTTCAGTATGCCTGCTGGCTTTTGCTTTGAGGCCTGGGTCAGAGCGTGCCTTTGTCTCTTGATCGGGCGGTCACTGGTGTCGGACTGGTGAGGACCCGCTGGAGTTGGTGTGTTTGCTTTCTCTGTATCTGTTACTCTTCAGTCTGGCGGGTGGGACTTAAAACATTATTATTTGGACTGAAATAGCGCAGCCAGGCAACAAGGGGCCTTCTGCCTCCGGGAAGGGCTTTTCTCCTCTGCAGAGAGCAGCTTCATGAATGGTAACATCTGCAGGCTGACGTGCCTGCCGAGCTCCCTGTCCCCTCGCAGGCAGGGCCAGGTTTGTGCCATAGTAACTGGTGCAACCAAAGCAACGGCCGCCTCACCTTAAGCATCCTGGTGGGAGGCAGGGAGCGCGTGGTTTCTGTGTGCTCTCACCTAGCGATGGGATGGTGCTGCAGTGGTGCCATTGGGCTGTTTTGTGATCAAGACGTGAGGCCCTGGTGGCTAGCTCTTGGGTCACTGTCAAGATTTCAAGCCTGATAAATCACAGGAACTAATTTTTTTTTATGAGGATTGTGCCTGCCCCTATGTGTTTTTCTCCTCTCTCACAGTCTTAGTGCCCCCTCTAACACACTCAGTGTTGACCACCTGTGTCTGCTAGCGGGTATTCATCATTTTGTAGAGGTGCTCCTACAAGGACATGTAGTCTGTTAATGATGTGTATTGCAGCAGCTTCCCACCTGAATGCTTGCACCGAGGAGCAGCGTTGGAAGGGTAGGTGGAGGGGCCTCTTCGGCTCCCTCCCAAGCCCAGGAAGTACACTGGTATGTCTGCATTTGCACATGGTGACCGAAGCCCCTCTTACTCTACAACATACCAACAGCGGCTTATTGACCTTTACAAACCTTTCCTAATAGTGACTGCCCCCCCTGAAATGCAGAGAGCTCAGAGCCTTGAAATACTGAGGAGTTTGAGATGTGAGTCCCAGGGAATCTCCTGCCGGAATCATCTCCCTCCTGAGACAGGGAGGCCTGACAGCAAATATCCCATGTTCTCGGGGATGCTCATGTCCTGCTGCATTCCTTGCTTTCTCCCACATTGATTGCCCCTCCAGCTTCTACTTCCAGCTACCTTACTTTTATCTGGACGATGTGATGTGCTCTTTCCCCCCACTAAAGCTGGGGTCTCATGTCCAAATCTTGATGTTTTCATTAAAATAATTATGCAAAAAAGGTATTATATTCCTAACCCTTTTTTATTACAAAAGGTGTATCCCTTTGGAATGACTGCATCCTCACAGCTCTAGCAGTGATAACATGCCTTTTGTTGCTCCTTGTGCTGTGTTGTGCACTAGAATTATAGCTGTGCTCCCCAAGAGAATGCAGTAAAAGTTCTGAAACCTCAGAGGCTTTTGTGATCTTCTCACTTGCTATTTATAGCTGATTAAGGCCCAATCATGTGATACAATGATAGCTTCCCCCATGCTATATTGATCCCAGTGGGAATGAAGGGCATTCAGCACCTCACATGTTCAGACCCTTCACATCCGTGCCTCGCTGCTCGTTACAGAATATGAGCAGTAAGACTGAGTGCTCCTAGATTTTCTTATTCAGACTCATTTCGAGCTCCGGCTCAGACTGGAGATTTGCCGAGTAAATAGTCTCAACAATAATCTCAGCCTGATTCCAACTAATTAAATCCTGTACAAACATCCCTCTCTGGGCCAATATAGCGAAAGACAACGAAAACACAGAAAACCAGACATAGCTTTCCTCCAGATTTTGCTCGGCCCTTTAATCCTGTATCTTTTGAAAGATAGTAACGTCCATAAGATGAGGGGTCAGCCTTCCTGCCCTCAGCATCAAGCAGTGGAATTTTTCAATAATGAACAGCTGGGTCACCAGCGACACAAAAGCTGCTGTAATATCCTGTAGGCTTACGGGGCACAACAGAAATCCCAAAGCAAATCATGATGTACACAGAAAGGGACCGTCCTTTTCTATTAAGGAGGCCACTTCAAACCAGTCTCGACACCACCTTTTCTCCAGCTTTTCGGAGGCGAGATTATCCTCTGCGTGTATTTAATCACACATTGGGGGGTGGCTTTGATTGCCTTTTTAGAGTCAGAGAAGTTAAAGAACATAGTTTGAAGGCTTGTATTATCAGTGCTCCACCCGCGTGCTCTCAGCCGAGATGTGTTTACAAACAACCACCACAATCAGGGAGAACAGTAACACTGTGCTGCCCCAAGGCTGGGTTTTGCACCAGCAAAGATTGTATTAACCCAGACTCCAAGTGTGCGTGGTGAGAGCTTGTGGGAGGGGGAGGTGGGGGGTGTTGCATTTGTGTTTTAATTTTTATGAAACCCCATGGAATTCATGGCTTTTGCCAGAGAAAGAAAAGTTACCTTGTAGGGTTTTTCCTAAGTACCCAGTAAAGCAAAAAGTAAACCAGGGTAACACGACCAAAAAAAAAAACAAACTATAAAAACTTTTAAATGTATCACAAATCTCAGTCTGAGATGTATGTAAGATATGTTAGAGATTCCTGATTAAAAGCAGTTTGTGTCAAGGAAGTTACCACTTGCAACATGTAGAACATCTGACAGTGATTAAGTGGAGCTAGCTATTAGATTTTCCTAAAGAAACAATAGTTAAACATATCTCCACAAGTATGAAACACTTTATGTACTGTATCTGGTACACCTCATTTAAATTGACTTAGATGGAACAGACACACTAAGTCTAACTAGTAGGTTATTAAGAATATAAACCTGGTGCCCAAGAATTTACAATCAGTTATATGGGAGGTATCCTGACTTTCCTCCTTTTCCCAGGGCTTTCATTTACTAAGCATATGCTGTAAAGATGTCACATTTACAGCAAGGGACATGTTTAGGATGTTTCTTACAAACAGTTTTAAGTTACATACCTGTAGCAAATGCATCGTGTTATGCTGTAATGTGCTGTATAGAATGCCATGGTACTCAGGAAAATGTGCACTAAAGGGAGAATGTATGTGTTGGGAAGAACGTGTTCATAATGTATTTTTTCAATTTGCTTATTAGAGCTTGTGTATTTTTGATAGAAAAATGGCATAAAATTGTTTTCTGCAGGGTGACAAGCTTTTCAGCTCAGTTAAACCACTCAGAGGCTTGAGAAATGTGGTTTAAATTAAGCATATCATACTTAAAATTCTGGTGGGTAAAAAAAGAAGAGCTTGGAGATTCATCCAGCCTTTAGTCCTTGGTAGTTGCAAATAAACTGTGGGCTGTAAGTACCGATAATTGTAAGAGTTCCTCAGAAATCCCTTCTCGTTCCTTGGCTCCAGCGGCACACTGGGGCGGTTACAGGGCTGTACACAGAGGTGCTCTAACTCCTGTTTGTACATTGCAGGGAGGAACAGGCAAGGTGAAGACTTTGAGTTCAGCATTTCAATCTGCCTTTAATTATGAATTTCCCTACTATTTTATGAGGTGAATGGTCAGAACTGCTGAAGTGAACTGGTGCAGAGCTGCAAGCCCAGTCAGAACCACTGTTTCAGAGTGTGGAGATCATGCAGTGTTCATGCCTCTTTTCTGTATGTCACATTTAAAGGTTTCTAAGTGTAATTACGTTTGCATCAATGGCTGAAGGAGTTCTGCTTTCCAGGCTAGCTTTTCAAGCCCTAACCCATCTATCTGTATGGGGTCAGGGCTCCTCCAGAGTAGAAGAATGCTGAGGGTCAGTGTTTAGTAGGTGGGAAACCATGTGAGCAGCCCTTTGGGTGGCTGAGAGCTAATTTATGGTTCAGTCCAAACTTCTCTAATTTGCATAATGCCATATCTAATAAAATATTCATGGGTAGCTTATCTCACTTTCAGTTAATTTAAGACAGACAAAAATTGAATTGTAAAATATTGCCTCAAGAATATGAGAGAAAAATTGAAGACAATGTCTTGAGAGCAGGAGATGTATTTTGCTACTTTTTATTTAGTTATCTTTTTCAGATGTACGGAATTGTTTGCTGAGTTACTGTCTCCTTATGCACAAAACTGTCCAGAGTTTGGTGTTTCTAATGGGAATCACAAACCCACTGGAATTCCAAGGTTGGATGTGGGTCAGGCAGAGGATGGACTTTGAGGATGTGGCAGTGTGCTTCGTGGAGTGCCAGTAACATTCTCACTGTGAGAAGTGGCAGCTTTAAAGGCAGTTTTCTTGCAGTTGGATTCAGTTGAAATGGTTAGAGCTTGAAGCTTTCCTAGGAGCTCGCTCTTAACCAAGAGATCATTACTGCAGTTAGGTGATGGCTTTGGCTGATGTGTTCTGTGAAGCGTCAGGTGTGTGTGGGAGCAAAAGGAACCACAGGGCTGGTGGCACTTGTGGGCTTGGGGCGTTCAGCTCCCGCTGCCCTCACCCTCCTCTGTTTCTGCCATCTGGCAGCTGATGACCAAAGTCAGCTTATGTAACAGGCAAGAAGGATCCAGGCACTGTAGTCCTGCTCTCCGTGTCACTGCCAGTGGGGCACAACACAGGGAAGCCAGAGGGGCAGGATGCCCGTTCCCCAGCCCTTCCCTGGCTCTGGGCGCTGCTCTGAGGCACAAGGGCAGCGGTCCTGCTGCCTCGGCCGTGGCTCTCCCATGCTTGCTGCTGGGTTGGATCAGGACCATTAGCCACCGCTGTCGCAGAGCCATCCTGGTTTGCTGGCTCAGCACTGTGCAGCGCAGGAAAGCAGAGGGTTGCCATCAGAAAGAGCTTAGAGTGCACATGGAAGAGCTTGGGCAGGTGTGTGCAGTGCACAAGGGGCAAACACTGCAGTAGCATCACAGTGCCTGAGGAGCACAGACCCCCCACAGCTGGAGAGGGTGAGAAGGAATGATGTGGTGACATGGGGTTAAAGATTTCTTCTGGATAAACAGCAGAAACTTCAAAAGTGGCTCACACCTTTCTTGTGGTGTGTGCCTGGGGCATGGCAAGAGGATCCTCAAATAAAGGCCAGTCAAGAAATGTCTTCCATGAGCAATCAGTTACAGAGGTGCCATAGTAGGACCATCCCTGGTCACTAACAGCAGAGGTGCAGAGCAGCCTCCCTGCTGAGCCCTGCAGCACGGCCCGAGGTCTTCAGGGTGCTGTGGACCCAGCAGCTCTGTCTGGTACAGTTACCATCACAGGACTCAGGAAGGAGTGTGGTCCAGTTTAGGTGTGTGTGCAGGACACATAAATGCCTTGAAGTTTATAGCTCTGTGCTGTCTGCAGAAGAGCACAATTAAACATACTGTGGATGTGCATCTCTGAAAACAATATTAATAACATAATGTTTGGTAGAATACAAAGGTCTGTCTCTTGTTTCTCCTCCTGAACTGACCAAAATTTCACTTCCCTGTTTATTCTCTTAATAGTCCTAGGCTGAGTCCCTGCCCCTTCCTAATGTTGGAGTGTAAGTCACTGTTGTATAGGTGCTTGCTCTCTCTCCACACAGCCTGACTTTAATGCCCTGCCATTATCACCCTTGGCAGGGCACCCTGAAGGGTCCAGATGTGATTGCAACTCCAGTGGTTTGATATCTCCCTTAGATACGTGTCCCAAAGAGCCTGAAAGAGTGGCCGATTGGGTTTGTTGTTAGCATTTTCATGTCAAATTATTTTGTTTGTATCAGTTTACTCATATGAAAGCTATGGATTTCATTAAAGCTAATAACTTTAGTCAGTGGTAAAATTTATTCATTTGCATGAGCAGACACAGGTTTTCGTAGCGTACAAGACCATGTCTTCCTGGCCAAAAGAATTTGCACCTTTTCAGAAAATGCAAAGGTTTTCTTGGAAATGCCTGTGTTTTGCTGCGAAATATCCTGGGGATGGGGAGCTGGAAGGAGGTTCCCTCAACATCTTCATGCATTCAAAGCAGGAAGCTATGCCATCAGCATCTGCTCTGGCTTCAAGCAAAGTAAATGCGTAGGGATCTTTGGCTAAATCGTTGGCCTTTAAATCTCGTCTTTACATCACTTGTGCTCAAGCAGAAAATCTGCACATTGCCATAACTGCTTTCTCACGCAGCCCCACCTCAGTCCCACACAAGGTGACAGCTGTCCCAGGTCCCCTGTCTCACCCTCACTGCTCTCTGTGCAGAGGTGGCTCTCATCCCACTCACCCCCACCAGAAATCTCTCAGCTTTTCTGAGTTTTATCTCCCTGCCCTGCTGAGCACAGAGGGTGCACAGAGCAGAGCAGATATACTATCTCGCCACCCCTCAGAGGCATGAAAGGTGCTGCCTTCCAGAATTGGGCACAACTGGTGTCTGGACACCAAGCTCTCACAGGGAAGAGCAGCAGGGACCAAGGCAGCCAGCTCCAAGCCAGCCCCAACCTCTCTGTTCTCTTGCTGCTGGCAAGTTGCATTTATTCCTTGGTAAGGAGTTGGGCTTGCTGAAGGTTTCGATCTCTCTCACCTACTGCATGCAGCAGCGCCCAAGGGCTGCAGCAGGAACATGCCTGGAAACTGTTCTTCAGAGCCCCGCCAGACCCCCAGGAAATGTGACTGTCCCCAGGTCTCCGGGAACTGCTTTTGTTGCTGCCAGCCCACATGGGGCGGATGGTGGAGCAGGAGAGAAGCGAAGCTGCAGGAGGACTTCTGGGATCCCATGGGGCTTCGCAGGCGCTGTCCGGAAGGGACCAAAAGCGTGTGCATGAAGGAATCGTGTCTGTGTCTGTTTCCGAGTACGTGGGCTAGTGTGGACAAGGCTGCACAGGTGTTTTTGTGAACCAGATGAGTGCAGGAGGAGCGGTGGGGTGCGAAATCAAAGTCTGTGGCACTACTATCCAGTTCCTGACCTTGGTCTTTTTCCTGGTTCCTGAACTCTTAAGGCCGTTAGGACACTGTTCTTGTCATGTTATTGCTGTTATTTGGGTTTGGTAACTCCTGTGTTATGAGAAAGCCCCTTGCCCGGGTCAGCAGCATTGGTTCTAGACTGACATTCTGACCTGTTGATAGTTCAATTTTCAGACAAAAAAAATCCATTTCTAGCCTTTTATTATATCCTTTTTCTATTGAGCAACCTGTAAGTCCAGCTTCATTATGAGACAAAGGATGGTGTGAGCTTTCAACGAGCAATGGCTGGATGTCCTTTATCTTAAAAAAACCCCCCCTGTATTACACTTTGCCAGTATCAAACATGCTCCTGCCAAGGAGACATTAAACAAAAGCACTGGCTTGGGGGGTGGGGGAGGCTGGAGCTGCCAGCCGTGATCAGATGACAGATATTTTTGTTAGGAAATAATACCTTTCCCTGATTTCCTGAGAGGTTGAATATAAAGCATAAAACAAGGGACAGTGATGAAATCCAGAAGAATTACCTCTGTGTATTCTGCTGGAAGAGAGTAAACAAGTATGTATATGCTGCCCAGGTACAACAGGCACTGTTTGGACAGCTGCATTGCCTGCTGAAAGGTGCTGCGTGACAGTGGCTTGGTGGTAATAACGCCAGTTTCATATAAGGGTCATATAAAATTGTACATCTCTATAGAGATAGCTGTGTTAATAAACCCTGCGCAGCGGAGACGTTGGATTTTCTGATGCATACCAACTACTAATGTAAAACATGCTCCAGTGAGAATTCCTTGGAAAACTGCATTTACTGCTGCAATAATAGTAAAAGGTCACCTTGGATCACGTTTGCAAAAGGTCAGACGCTGGTGGAGATAACAGCCTGTGCACACAGAGCAAAAGTTGGTAGTTCATTGTAGTTCCATCTGCAGCCACAGCTGAAAACCAGTCGGGATTAGACTTGGAAAAAGGTTTCTTCCATTTGGCTGATTCTGTGGTGGGAGAGGGGTTATTCATGAAGTAAGGAATGTCTCTGTGCCTGGTAAAAAACTGTCAAAAATGGCAGAAGTAGGTTTAAATGCACCCCTGTGCAGAGCTCCTCTTGTGTTTCTGTGTTCTTGAGATGCACCAGGATGAATGCATGTCTTCAAAATGGTTATGTCAGCACAGCTTCGTGGAATAGCTTGTTTAATGTGACATGGCACAAGGTATGTAATGTAAAATGTATGTGTGCACGCTCTCCAGCTTGACATCTGTGGTATAAATCTCGTAGGCATAGGGAATTGTTATCCTCAGTTTGCTGGAGGCTGAGTGTGAGATGGCTGGAGTTCAGTTACTCGCTGCAGTGGGTTTGGTGTGCTCTGCAGTCAGTTCTGTGGGAATTTGAGGAACGCCCCCCTCCCAAGTTGCTGCTCTCTTCTCCAGCCCCCACAGACCCACCAATACCTGGCAAACCTCAAGCCCGAGGATAGAGAAGTGTGTACTGGATACTGCCTCTCCAGCTGTTCTCTGCCAGATGTGCTGAGAACATTGCAAGCTTACTCTCAATGTTGCTGCTTTTTGCTTTAAAGAAAATCTATGCCTGGAGAGGTCCCCACAATCGCAACGGTCTCTGGGGGGATGGACGTTTCTGTACACAGAAGTTGTCTCTCTGTCGGCCTGAGATGGGACCAAGGACCCCATCTAAGAAACTCAAAGACCTCTGTGCTATCTTGCCACCCAGCCCCTCTGGTTCTTACCTGAATTATGCGTGACATACACTGGGGGTAGTTCAGGGGAAGTTAATTCAGTTGTGATGGATTTACGTTGTTCTTGATTATTATTATTTGTGAATGATACTTATTTGTGATGGGGCACGGCGCAGCATGGCCAGTGAAGCCTGTGACATTTGGTCCTGCACAGAGGGTAAATGAAGGTCTTTCCCTAATGAATCTGTATTCTATGCAAAAAGCACCTTCGTTCTCCAAATTATCTGGTACCAGTTGAGACACAAGAAATGCCATTTTTCTTTGAAAACGAAATGTTAGGATGTGTGTCACAGGCTCCCGAATGCTTTGTTGAAAGAAGGCAGCATATATTCATGGGTAGAGTCTGCCTTTAAATCTGATCACATTCTCTGTCGGCCCCTAATTCCATCAGTGTGACCCTCGCAGTGCAAGGTGTACTGTAAAGTAGGAGCTGACAGGAGCTACTGCAGCTGCCTCAGACCTGACAGGGTTTCACTGAGTACACAAGAGCATTCGGCACCATTTATTGCGAGTCTCTGAAGATGGCAGAGTGATCGGCGTTCTTGGAAATGAATGGTCTTTTCATGTTGTTGATTTCATTTCTGGGATGGACACAGCCCTCCCGAAAGCCTGGGATTAATAGTCCTGGCTGGATGTGAGCAGGGTGCAGCCAGCCCTTCGCGCTCTGACGCCTGAATCAGACACTGAAAATAAAGTGTGGGACCTGGAAAGTGGTTTCCAAATATTTGTCAGAGAACTACCAGTGAAGCTCGGTGCTATTCCTATTTCTAGACTGCCAGCAATATCTAGTAAATTTTCCCAGAGGATTGCTGCCGTCCAGGATGCGGCGGCCAGGCAGCGCTCGCTCTGACCCCCTTGTGCTGCCCCAGATTTACCTTCGCCTGGGGGCAGCTTGGTGTTGCTAAGCAAAAAGGGGTAGCTGTGTGTCTGGCATGTTTGGGGCACTGCTGCTAGGCAGACACTTCAAATAAGCCTCAGGGCTGAAATGCCGACCAGGGCTGCTACCTCTGGCATCCAGCTAATGGTTTTGTACAGAATGCACCAGAGGCTCCGTGGAGGCACGGCCAGACAGTGAGCTATCGGGTGGGAGCAGGGTCTGAGCGCCAGCGAGATGTGAGCCAGCCAGGCTCTGGGGCCGAGACGCTGCCGCAGCCGGGCAGGGCACAGAGCTGACCCCAGAGCTGCAGCCCTGCCCAGGGGCTCGGCCGGCACCAGACACACAGGGAGGCCTCTGCCGTGAGCAGCAGCTCCAGCCGTGCCATCCTCACCTCCACCCTCCAGCCCTGGCACAGCTGCTCCTGGCTCTGCCCTGCTGCTTGTGAGTCATGAGCCCAGCCGGGCACGGGCAGCAGTGGGTGGCATCAAGGCCTGTGTCCTCTGATGGCTCCCCGTGCCCAGGCTGTGGGATGCTGCCCCACTGGTGCCCACGCAAAGGCCATGGCGTGCGGGTCTGGATCTGCCCCCTGCACAGCCGCTGCCGCGGAGCTGGCGCCTCACCTTCCTGTTGGGAGCGATGGTGGGTGCTGATGGAGATAGGTTTCACCATCTCAACTCTACAAGGTGTCTAGATGGAATATTGATGGATTTGGGCCTCAGAGTGATTAATTAGCATGCAGGAGTCCTCAAAAGGGTTAACATGGGATCTTTTTAATTGTCAAAAGAGTTTCAGGCTATTAGTGTTGGCATATTCTTCAATAATCTGTTTTATTTTTACCTGCTGGGAGCTTAATTAAAAAACAAAGAGGCTCAATTTAAAGCCCATTACTATGCTAATTTTGTAAGAACTGGGCGGTGATTAAGAAGCTTTAAAAAGAGGAGTTTAGTTTGCTCTAGGGAATGGGTTGGAGGCAGGTTTTATTTCGTTTCATTAGCTAGCTACAATTATTTATAAACTAAATGGAAATGATATTAAAGAGTAATGAAAAAACCAGCATCTATGTATTATTGAACAGCAGAACTTTTTTTAATTTAGCATCGAAGTGTGCAGAGCCTTTATTACTGCAACTTGCAGTTAACGCAGCTAAATGCAGTTGTTAAATATAAGAGGCTTTTTAAATATGCCCATAAATACAGAGCTGTCTGGTTTGCTTTTCCTATAGATCACTAGAGTAAGTTTATAAAGATATCAATGTGACAATAAAGATGAACTACTGTCTCTTTAAAAAAAGATTTTACGAGCTTTTATGCAGGAAAATTTCTTAACAGAATAAATTGTGAAAACTTTTTTTTTTTTATGCTACATATGTAATGTTCTATAATCTAACAGCACCACAAACTTTCTGCTGTCTTTTGCCTGTCATGCA
>VZTU01027216.1:120057-255223 GCA_013400835.1 Zapornia atra | reverse complement strand
GGGCCTGGGGGGGGGGGCAGCTGCACCGAAGAGACATTCAGAAGGCTGGAGATGATGCTGCAGTTGCTGCCTGTGGAAGGGTGGGAAGGGCAGCAGGGAGGGCTGGCTCTTGGTTTGGCTGCAGTGGGTACAGAGGTTGTGAGGTTGGCAAGAGCCCAGGAGAGGGTTCCTAACCTGGCCAGCAATTTTGAGCTGAATCCCTGGAAGAAGGGTATCTGTTGTGGTGTCTGTGGATGTGGGCAGGGAGGTGCACCATGTGCCTGCTGGAGGAGCTGGTAAAACTGGTGTGTATCTGCCCAGTCATGGGAGGAGGGGGAGATGCTGAGTCTGAGCCACATCTCTGGGGGGAGCAGGGCCTTCTACAGAAATAACACTTCCCTATAAAATCTGTAGCTAGTCCCACTTGTGCCTGGCCCACCCGGTAGCTAAGTTAACTTAGCATTTGAATTCACACTGAAACAGTTGCTCTGGTTTTCTGAAGGAGCATAAACTCAGCCCCCCAGAGATCTACACTGCTGTTTGGTGCTGAACCCTTTGCATTGCTGCTCCTTTTGGGAAAGGTTCCTTGTGCCAGGGATGGGGAGTGGGAAGAGGCCTGGACCACCTGTCAGACATCGGTGTCCATCAGGCAGTGGGCTGATGAGGAGGGAAGCTGGCCGGAGGGCCCATGCCCTGTGGCTGCACCCTCATGGGCTGCCCAGAGCAGCTGGTGTTTGACATCTCTGAGGGTCCGTGTCGGTCTGGCTGCATCACGAAGCTCTTGGCATGGGTGGCCAAGCTTCTGCAATGTCTTTGCTCCCATGATGAGGGAATGTCTACTTCCATGCTTCTAGTGTTTAGAAAGTCCATTCTCTCCAGTATGCCACAGAGCAGGTGCTGCTGCAGTTCTTCAGTCCAGTGTTCCTTGCTGGGATGGGATGTGCTGCTTGTACTGGGGGCCTTGCTGAGTTGAAAGGAAGGTTGAGCCTGAAATGTGACACAGGTTTACTGATGGTTTCAGCACTGGACTGGGGACAGAGTGGCAGAGAACTGCCTCCTTCTACTTAAATGTTGTGAAAAGGCCCTTCAGGAGTGTAAGAGGGACTTTTCCATGAAGAGGGCCTCGGGTCAGCCTCAGTAGTTAATTCCACTACAGTGGATGACCCAGCTGACTCCTAGACAGCAGCTGGGGGTGTGCAAGGCTCAGCTCAGGCTGCCCTGAAGCCTCCGGTGGGGCTGCAGGCACTGTGTCCCCTCTCTGGGCACTGGGGAGTGCTGGTTCCCAGTGAGCAGTGAATGCTGGTACCCGGTGTTGCTGTGTGTTTGGGACCTGCAGTTTTTGGGTGAGGTTGCTGTTGACCCGTGGGGCCAGGCAGGTGGCTGTGCTCCCGGGCATTGCTGTGGCTGTGGGTTGGTGACCTGCGGACACGGCTGGGAGGGCACCTGGAGGCAGCAGCCCCTTGGCTGGTGGGGTCCCGCAGGAGCCTCCCCCCTGTGCAGGGGGCCATGCCAGCACCCAGATACCTGTACTGCCCCATAAATTGCCTTTTCTCTTTGTCTGTATCGGGGGTGGTGTGAATGGAGATGGTGTAACCTTCACTATGGGGAATCTCTAACAAGTGGGCTTTATTCGCCCATGTGCTGACCTTTGCAGTTGAGAAATCTGGGGCCCGTCTCCACCTGAGCCATCTCATCTCATCTCTCAAACCATGACAGTTTCCCTCTTAAATTTACATTTCCATGTCCCAGATTTGTATATTTTCTCTGTGTATAGGAAGAGTTTAGGAGGTACTACTGTCCAGATAAAGCCATGGTAGTGTACTGTGAGCAAGCAAAGATGTGTAAGAAACTCACACCTTTTGTGCATTTATTTGCTTGAGACCTAACCTGACTCTGATGGCAGCAGTAACTGGACTAGCCCTAGGAAACAGAAAAGAGCTGGCACTTTCAGAGTGGACTGTATGACAAAAATGGGACTATTTTGCTTTCTTCTTCAGACTATGAACCTCTTCCAAGTCCACATCCAAGAGTGACTGTTTTCCAGGCACAATCTGTGAATTGCCTAAGACTTAAATAGGTGCTGCAGCCAGTAAAGGGATTCTTGATGATAGAAGGAAATTAGGAAAAGGGACAGTATGGGAATTAAAATAGCTTAGAGCACCCTGCACATCTGCGACACAGCAGTCTGTAGAAACTAGCAGGACTTCTGCTGTCAGAGCCTTCTGTGTGGATCCTCAGTTGGTTGGAGGAGCAGGATCACAGCGCTGTTTAGGCTCTGTCAAGTCATAGTTCACTGTGTCGCTTCCACAGTCAGGTTGGGGAGAAAAGCTGAATGTAGACCCCAAATGTACTGTTCCCATGGGCAGGCTCAGAGCCCAGCCACGGAACTGCCTCTTGAGATAAAGGTCATACAGTGGAATAGTTTACAATCCTCTTTTGGTTCTAAAGGCAGAGGGGCTGTCCGGGATCCCTGAGGTCTTAAATGTCCCTTGGCCTTCTTTTGACCCTGCATACACCTTGCATTCTTCCTTTAATGATTGACACTCAGTGGGTATGCGCCTTGGGGCACACTGAGGTTGTAGCTGCTTCTTCATCAAAGCAACTGTTTACAGCTGGTTTGAGTTGGATGCCAATAAACAGTATTCTTTTTGTCTCAAAATAAAGAGCAGCTTAAGTCCCTAATGATAAGGATTTTGTGCTTTGTAGAGGAAAATTTCAGCTAGGTTGGGACAGCCAGCCGCTCAGCTTAGCAAGTCAGACTACTTTATACTTCCAGCTAAAACGCTTTTATCTCCTCAAGTGAGTGGGCTATAGATTCTTATCACTGTGGCAGAAGTGATGAGGGTAACATCTTTAGTTGGAAATCATTGGCAACATGTGGAGAAAGCTTAAGATGTTGTCACACTTTAACTTGGTCCTAATCTGTTCAAAGGCAGTTCATACTTTCTAACTGCGCCAGCAGGTAGTGAGAGGGAGTCAAAGACCGTCAGGGTAAAATAGCTCGTGCTTTTCTTTGGAGAGTTTATGACTTTCATAAAGCGGGTACAAAGACACTGCGGCGGTAACTGTTATTGTCTAGATGAAGAGCTTATGTTCACCCAACCATATTTCATTAACTTGTACACCCAAGCTTCTACACTTCCTGCCCACTTGGTTCAGCACTAGAAGTAAATTTTAAATATTTTGATGCCTGTTGTCACAGAAATGAGAACAAGAGAAACGTGCAGACCAGCCGTGCCCGTTACGTGACCATCGGGCCAGGTACCAGGTAGGTGCGGTGCTCATGGCTCCCGTGCAGCTGGGTTGTGAACAGTGGCACGTGTCAATGTGGGACCCAAAAAAGGAATCATTTCCCCTCCAGCAGCAAATCGAGACACTGCTTAACAACACCTGAATGTCAAAGCTGGGCATTCTGAGAGGGAATAGGAGAAAATAGATTTAAGACTGAACTCTCAATGGGCTGAGTGTTTCTGAGTAGTCTTACTGTGAACGAGGACCCAAACCCATTTCTGCTAGAGTCAGAGGAAGTCTGTGTTTCACTTGAAGCAAACACTGACACAGCTTCTCTTCCTTCATTTATCTTTAGCAGATTATCTTAAGACCCTCAGAGTTACTGGTGAGCAAACTTCATTCTATTTTAGCAAATATTCTGGGGGGTAAAAGTGCTTTGTCAGCTTTGTAGGCAGGACAGTGGAGTCAGAGCAGGAGGGTTTTTTTCCAGTCAGATATTCAACAAAGCACCTAATTTTTTTTAAACATTTACAGATCCCTCAGGAATACCAGAGGATATCTCATGTGCTTTTATAGAACAGCACAGATTTTCTCTCCAAAAGAAAGGAGTCCTGTACTGTGACGATGTGGCTATTTGGTGCACTTCTCTAACAGGCATCTCTCTTTTTTCTTTCTGCACACGTGTGCATGCACATGTATAATATATAAACATACACATAACTAAAAGTTAAGTAGTATTTTCCAGCTTTGACCTACTTAAAAGTTTTTCATTTAATTAAAAAATACTGAAAAAGTTAATAAAATGTTTAGGCAAACCTTTCAGTCTTGTGAGCTTAAGGGAATAATCCTCTTTGCATGCCTAATAATGTTGTTGGTGTCTAATGGGATTTCATTTTCACACATGTGGAAATGTCCTGCGTGATACATGTTTAGCTGCTGGAATAACTTTAACCTGTGCCAGTGGTCCAGGCACAAGGAGGCTCTGGCCATGCTACAGAGCCTTGCCTCTTGATGAGTCTTTTCGTATGGGTTTAGAGAGTCTGGTTATCAAAAGCCTGAATGCAAACACAGATGATGATAGCTAAGTCTTTAGGACTCTATCAGCCATATTTGGCCTTACAGGCACCAGGAGAGTTTGGTAGTTCCATGTTAATCTCAAAATTCAGTTTACAGAGCAACTATAGTAATGACCCATGATAGAATAACTAAGCTAGTCTGTTCATTAATGTAAAAAACCTGAATCAGATGTTTGGAGTCTTCAAAGAAGCCTGTATTGGGCACTACTTATTTTACATCGTAGTATTAATAATCGTAATTGACATGGTTTTAATAAGAGTGACTCCACATTACAAGGTTTAATTGCCATTCCCAGGTGTTGCAGGACACACCTTCAGCTGCCAGACTGGGTTTTGGGGGGGGTGGGGTTCAGTGGTCCTTTTTAGAGTCTCTCCCAGAGCTCTGTGCCTCTGATTAGACTCTTCTGTCTTATGAGTAGAACAGAGTTTGTGAAAGGAGGACAGTAAAAAGAAACTATGTGAGATGATTGGGGGAAAAATTTCCATCCGTGAAAGGTCAGCCTAATAGAGCATGATTCAGAGCAGAATGTAGTGGGGACTTTTGTAAGACAAACAGCAACTTTTCATGCTCAGATGGGGATTCTTGGGTTAAATTGCTATCTTTGAGTTCTGAACTTGGAAAGGTATTAAAGTGGAATTAAACCTTTACACAATCCGGCTCTTGTGTCATTCAGGATTTTTTTGGGTTCTGTTTAATTGTACATCCCAGCAGGGTTCTGAGTGACTGGTGCTCTAAAGAAATGAGGGGTAGGGTTAAGTCTGCAGCCCACTGCTCTCTGCTAATCCTTCTTGTTCCTTGAAGGAGGATTTACTTTTGCTGCCAGCTTGTGAAAGACTTTCCTCCTACCGAAGAGATTGTTGTGGCTTTCCTGGGGAGGTGTGGTTGCTATAGCAGGGAGTCACGCCTGGGTATTCTCTCAAACCCTACTGAGAATGGGCCAAAAAAGAGCTGAAGAAGAGTAAAACTGGGGATTAAAAAATGGAACAATGGGAGACAGGAAGATAGGAGTGGGAACAAATGGGAATTACAGCACCAAAAATAATGCAAAGTGACAAAAAGAGGAAATAGAAAAATAATAGCTGACAGTTGGACTGAAAAGGGAAACGCTACAAAAGAACAATTTATTTTCAACAGGCAGAGAAAATAAAAGGGCTTCTGGGAAATAAGACAGAGCCTGTGCTGAGGGTTGGGGTTGGGTTTTTGGGTTGTTGGTTGTGGGGGTTTTTTTCTTACTGTATTGCAAACATATATGCACCAAGTATACAAAACTTTCTCCATACCCTGTTCTTCTCACTTCCATCTTTGCCACAATGTTTATTCAAAACAAAATCTTCCTGGGCTTTAAACTGTATGTTTACTTGCATGCTGTTAAATTATATTTCTCATTGTGTCTGTTCATGGGGACTAATCATAGGGTATTTCTGGGCTTTTCATATAAAGTATTGACATGCAGATCGATTGCAGAAGAAAAGATCCAACTCTGCTCAAATTCTGTTCTCGAATGCTTCCCAAGGAAACAACTGCCCCCAGGAGAATGCCAGCGGGCACTTGGTTTTGCTGCTGCTTGCTGGAGACAAATTCTTCAGCTCTTACCATGGCAATGCCCCTGACACGGGACCCGGGCCCTGCCCGGGCACCGCGCAGCCGGGGCTGTGCCTCCCTCCTCGCGCACCGCTGCCGTGTTGGGGTGCTGCTGTATCACAGACAGCTTACCTTTAGGATTTTTAGCTGCTGTATTTTGCTCCTAAACCCTAAATTTTGCTCTACAAATCAAGTGCAGGCTAATTTTGCAAACACCCAAGCGCGTTTATCTCAGTGAAAGGAGCAGGGTTTTCACTGGGCTCGTCACATCACACGTAAAATTAGAACCGACGCCGTCCTACATCCAGCAGCAAATCTCTCCGAATGCTGTTCCTGCACCCTACTGCTTTATATATAGGAGAGGCAGAGAGAAGTAACAGATGAAACATTTTGTTTATGAAGTGTCTATGTTTTGTTTTATTTCACATGTTTTTGCAATATAGATAACAGATTACACCACAGAGCTTTCATTGCCTTGTGCTATAAAGATACTATAAAGCCTTTCTGGGTATTAATAATAGATTGTGTTGATGAGTTTGGAGAAGCTGGCAATAGACCCCCCACTGCAAAGACATTAACACCACAGGACTAAGGTATCTTTCCCTTGCAAATCAGTTGCTAAATTGGCTGTGCTGATGGGTTTGGGCACAAGCTCCTGTTTCCATCAGTGCGGCAGGCACAGGAAGTTATTTTGTTTTATACTGGCAAATAATGTTTCTTCCTCTTAATGGTCTTAGTTGAGAGGAAAGGCCCTGTGTAAATTCTTTCCCTAAGTCATTCTTGCCAGCCAAGAAATAACTTAGAAATTACATTTGAATTGCTTTGACACACGATTATTTTTTTCTGTAAAAGTGAAGGCTGGGGCAGTGAATCACCAACAGTACAATTTCCCTGCTTATAGGGCCTTTAGGGTGAATTTTCATATAAAAATTATATTAGAAGAATTTCCCTGTGTTGTTGGCGATGTAAATTCAAAGGCAACTGTAAATTCAGTATGCCACTTAGCGAACAAGAAGGATAAGGCGTCTCATCAGAGCAGCGAGTACCCAGCGCTGGAGACAGGCCGAGCTGCGCCTGCTCCAGACAGTGAGGTTGTACAGGTGAGAAATAAGGATGGATGCAGTTTGATGTGTGTAACTGAAGAAGAAAAATGAAAAAAACCCATTGACTTTCAGTAACAACCTGGTTTAGCAGAGTTGCATCAGAAGGACGACCTCCCCATTATGTACCGTGCTTTTGCGGTGCTGCGGCATAATTTGAAGCCATACAGCAAGCACAACAGCAGAGGCCTGTTTTGCCTGTTTTAAACTTGCAGATGAAAATAATGTTATTTCCCAAATGTTTGCACTGCCTAAAAATATAATTCTAACAAAATAATCATATTTTGTTAATCCATTAGGCTGCTTAATTGCAGCCCTGGCTTTATCAATTCAATTGGCGCCCTTAACTTTTATAACAGTTTCTATTCTGCAGAACAGATTAGGAGAAAATTGCAGCCATAATCTGTACAGTGCAATTGCCGTGCTATAAAGAGGAATGGGAGTAGCTGAGAAGAGCAATTGGATTCCCAAAGGTGGAGCACAGTAGAGCAATATCAGGGACTTTGTAAATGAAAAATTGTTTTAATTCCCTTCTAACAGCAATAATTCGATTCTTCATAAATTTTTCCATCAAAATGTTGTAAGGAAAAATGCTATAAAATAGAACTGTGTGGCAGTGATGGAAGACAGCTGAACAAAGTGGTCAATTAGGGGATGAAAATTAAGCAAAGAGAAGAATTCATTCTGTCACATTCTGCTTGAAGCGAGAAACTCCTCTGCACTTTACATTTTATGTTTTACTTTATTGTTAAGGAAGATGTAACTTTTTTGGTCATTCTGGCCCCACTCAAGCAAGTAGTGTTAGTGTGGCAGCTTTGAATTCTGTCTCTATGCATCTCCATTAACCTGTTCGTTGCATCTCTGCCATTTGTCACAGTGTCGTTGTTCCGACTGGGGAGCTGCCAGTGCACCAAGCTCCGGTGGGGCCAGTCAGTGCCCACAGAAGGCATCCTGAGTTGCCTGAGCTGCAAGAGCTGGGGTTGGGTACTGGGTGGTGGAGGAGTCCTGAGCCTGGTGGCTTCAGGACATCTTGAGAAGGTGACGAGCAGTCACTGGTCCATTCCCCTGCCATCGGAGCAGGCAGCAGCAGAGGCCTTTCTCAGCCTGTGGGGAGGCTGCTGGGAGTGGCTGGCCTGCGTGAAGGGCTCTGACCTGCTGGAGTGGCTGGGGGTTGCTGTGGGGTCCTGAGCGCGCTGCTCAGCAGACACATCTGCTCACTGCCCACAGATCAGTTTTGCTTTGTTGAAGCCACGTAATGAGGGAAGATTAACATGGGGCTTTTTGGCTGCTGCCACTTCTCATGCGGAAGAGGCCAGTGGTGGTGGTGGTCTGGCCAGGACTGCCCTGTGGCACAGAGGTACATGCAGCACTGCCATCCTTGCTGATAACTGGAAGCCAAATCTGAAAATGAGCCAAATCCTGCTCCTTTTGAGGCAAATGGGACTTTTCCTTCTTATTCCGGGGGGAAGGAAATCAAATGAAGGGAAATGTTATTATGGCTGCAGTTGTGACAAGCCATGGCCTGGGTGTGGCCGTCTGGTGACGCTGCCCGGGGCCCGTGCTTGCTGGATGGAGCAGTTAGGTGAGCTGTGGCTCTGACAGTGCCTGTGCTCAAACTCCCACCAGCTCCACTTAGTGTGGGCTAACACCTGGGCTCTATTGATATTTTATCCGGTTCCTTTGCATGGCAGTGCAACCCTTCTCATGAAGATGCAGGTAAAATGTTCATGGGAAGGGAAAGTATCTTGGTAGCATGAGATGCTGCGAGGGCACCTCTGTGTCCACCCCTGCTCCAAACACAAGCTCTAATCAGTACTTGGTGTTCTGAACACAGCACCTCTGGATAGAGGGTTAATAGGTATTGTCTTCAGAACTCCCTGAAGAAGAAAAAGGTTTCTTTGGTTTCATTTCTAAATATTACGGGGTTTTTTTCCAGAAACTTTTAATTTTTGCGCATGTTTTATGACTACTTGGTGAAGGGGAATTAGCTTTGTTTTACTGAAGTTTCAGCTATGAAATTGGCTTTAATAAACTATGTAATTATTTTTTCTGCAGGGAAAATATTTAAAGTGGATTGTTTCTTTTTTTAAGGGTTTTTTTTTTCAAATCATGAAATTATAATACTTCTGTTTTGCTTTAGTGCATTTGAGATGTTTTGAATGTTTAGAATTCAGTGTAACCAAGCAACAGTTTTTCTTTTTTATAAGCACCCATGAGCTGTAAGGCACTGCAAAAATGTTCAAGTCCTATGCTGGAAAAAAAACACAAACACAGCCCTGCATAGTATTGTCCCCACTCTGTGTCTTCTGAAGACGACGGAAGTATCAACATTTCTCCCAAAGAACAAGTAACAGATGTCATTCATTAGTAATTTAATTTCTTCTCTTAATAAAACTCAGTTGTGTGAAAAGCATAATATATATTACTTCAGCTCTAACATGTTCTGTGCTACACGAGTGCCACGCGAGCTCCCAGCTGGCTCTGTAGGCACCATAGGGATGTCCTGCACAGGCTGCTGTCAGAAGGAGATGTTGGAGCTGGAGCCTGTACCTACAGTGTTTACCAAAGCTTGTGACCATCATCTTTACATATTTATTAAATAAAGAAAAGCCAGGTATCTGCTGTGGTTCCTCACAACACAGAATGTCAGAATAATGCAGAAAGGAAAATGATTTAACGTCTCTGATGGGCAGACAGCAGCATCTGTCCTCTTGCATATATCAAACATGGCTTAATAACTTCCTATTTACTGCTTCACGGCAGAGGTCCAGTAAATAAACAACCTGACTGAATTAGTCTATTTTTATACCGCTGTCCTGTATAACAACCTCCTTGAACCACACTTAATATGAACAGCAAATTTTGCACTGCACATGGAGATCTCTCAGCACAGATTAAATTAGTTATAATAAAACAATTAAAATCTATTTGCCCACAGACAGGAGGAAATGAAGGACTGGGGTGAGCGATAGCAAGGTAAAGGGTGGGCTGTCAGGACATCAGCAGAGTAAACAGCAGAACCGTGATTCTCAGGAGCATGGCAGGGTCAAACTTACTGCGAGATAACTACGCGAGAGATAATAAATCAGGAGCGCATATTAAACACCAGATGGTTGTGCCCATGCAGGAAGGCACAACGGATCATGTAACTCTGGTTGTTTCTAAGGATTACTGATTCAGCCCGACTTCACAGGGATATCCTAACAAATAAAATCTTTATGGCCTCTTCCGCTGGTGAACATTCTCATCTACTGTGTAAAGAGAGGACCACATGTCCCAGCGGTTTCACTGCCCCTCATATATATGCAAAATTAATTTTTTAGTTCACCCAGGTTTAGCTAGTGAAGATTTTTTTACTATCTAGTACTGTAAAGTTGCTTCACAGCGATTATTACAGATCCACAGATGGACAGACAGGCTATTGTTCCAAGCTTTAGCTCGGCTGAATCCCTCAAGTGTTTCAGGCATAGAGGCAAACACACTTAAAAACTTCTAAACCTATTGAGTTGTCTTTCAAAATTGTCCAGGCAACAGAATTTATTTATAAAACTCTTGCAATCGTTGATTCAAAACAAGGTTTTCTTGTTCTGCTTTTCTCCTTTGTCCTCTTTGAACAATTTTCTGTGGAATGTTTTCGTTGTGCTTAGGAGTCAGAGATTTCCTGGGGCTTCTAATAATGGCATTTGATTTCCACTCTCCGCATACTTTAACAAGTCCAAGGATTTTGAGGTTTGACATTAACTTAAGAGAGCTGGAGATAATCAGCCATGGGGGTAGAAAGTCAGAGTTATGCAAATTATTCACAAAATGTGTAGAAAGCAAAAGAAATATTTCTTTAAATGTGGTTGGTGTGGGACAGAGCTTTTGTTGCGGGACAGAGTATCTGCATGCTCCCCTTCAAATTTATGGCTTTGCTTGAAACCTGCAAAGGGGTGATCTGTAAAGTATTCCTGCTATCCTACACTTCTCAACAGGTTTATTACCGTTCGTTTATAAAATGAACAGTCTAATGAGCAGTGGTTTAGATCACAGATATCAAAGTCTGGTCATTTGTCAAGATTAGTTTCCTGTTGTGAGATTGCCTTGTGCAAAAGTAGTACATAACTGTGGGTTACTCTCTGGAAGCTGAAAAAGTATCTATAAACACGTTCTAAGACAGAGTTAACAAAGATTTTATAATCTCAGAATCAAATCCCACACAGTGCAGTGTGTGTGTGATAACACAGAGAGTGCCTGAGTACAGAGTGTGGAATTTTCTTACGTTGACGAGGGACAAGCTAAAGATTTGGAGTCCATGTGGTGGTGTCAGGCCAACTTAATGTTAATTTGAAGGAGTTAATACTGCATTGACAGCAATGTAATTCGTTACAACTGAAAGGCTGCCTTTGGAAATGCAGCTGCAACACTGCTGTCTCACTGGCAATAGTCAATTGCCAATAAGTAGCACAAAATATCTCCTGGTTACGTGTTAGGCGTCTTCTGTTTTGAAGGAAACGAAGAAACAAGCCCCAGCAGTAAATCAGTGTGGCAGAGAAGGGGCTGTTCAGTGACCACCATGCTGCACACAGCCCGAGGAAGAAACCCCGTGACTCCTGTGTCCTGGTTGGCAGGAGCGTGACTTGTCCTGGGGAACCTCGGTGCCCAGGGCACCGCTCACTTGCTTCTGTTAACAGCATGACTGCGGCACTGGGGTTTGTCGGCATTGCAACAGCAGCATTGCCAAGGTGGCTGTGCCTCACAGGCAGGCTCGTGGTCATGGCCTGAGTTCCTCAGCCTGGCAACACTGATGTGAGATGCATCGAACCCAGGACCTGGAGACTGCTGGAAGGACAGCAGTAGCCTCTCTTCCCAGTCCAGCTGTTTCATCTGCAGCTGTCAGAGCTGGTACCCAGCGGGTCTGTCCCATCCCTCCTGGTAGCTCTTGACTGAGCTCTACCAAAGCACGTACAGGGGAACTATCACAGTGGTACAGATGAGCTGATGCCAGTGAGGGGTGCCGGATGCCTTCACACTGGATTTGCTAATCTTCAGAGTCTTTAAGTGTGCTCCATCATAACAACAGTCTTCAGACAAAAGATACAAGCTTAATTAAACTGAGTCAAATAGGTTTAAGCAGTTAAATAGAAACAACTTTTTAAGTGCTTAAAATCTGTTTGCTCTTTTTGCCTTTTGTGTTTTAATCCTTTCAAATATGTTATTGTGTACAGATAAACATATTTCCTGCTTAGGAATTTGCTGTCTAAAGCATTGCCAGATTTTGGTGACATTTACTAGTCGGAACATCACACCATGTTTCTCTCTTTCTGTTAAAGTTTGCATCTTGCAGAAGGAAAACCTTGCAGTAGACAGTGTGAAATAAGGTGGCCTGTTTGCTAGCGTTCCCCATGCACCCCGTGAGGCATCAGTTCCCCTTTAACAGATCCCGTTCCTTGTCCCCCCTTGCCTGGCTTGTACACTGCACCTCTCAGCTGTGGCCTGCAAAGGTCCCTGCCAAGCTGGGGAGGTCCATAGTGCCCATTGCATCTCTTAGAGCGAAAATGCAGGTGGGGAAACCTAGAGCTCCTGGGCACTCAGCCCTCCTTGGAGGCCGTATGCAAATGCCAGCACATCTCCTTTCCCCCTGCCCTTTCCTGGCTCCATCATCCTGTAGGACCTTTGACTGCCATTTTGCTGTCCTGCTCGGCTCACACAAAATGGAGGCTTTGGAGGAGTCAGTGGCTGCCACAGCCTGTGCCTTCTCAAATCAAAGATAATTGCCTTTTATAAGGGGGATAATTTTGAGGATGAAAAAAAAATTAAATCGGTGTACCCCATCCTAAAAGGCAGACTCTCCATTTTTGCTGTGAACAGGGGCTGCAGTTGTGTTAATTTTGTTGCCAAAATGTAAATTTTAATGCACCTTGCACTTTGATATATTGCTGTAAGAGATGCTGAATTTCAAATCACCAAGTCCACTGTGTGATACAGGGATGTAACTTAGCTATTCATCTTTATTTGAAGCAGCCCTCTTCCGAAAAGCTCGCTCAGGGAGATTCCCGGTTGCCATTAGAAAAGCAAAATAAAATTAATCTAAATGATTCTAACTTTATCTTAGAAATTAATGATGGATGAAAGAGGGGGTTTATAAAGGTTTAATAAGAACTAGTCTGGAATACAGTGTATATTCCAGAGCCTGTGATTATAGTGGTAATTTAGCAGATTGTATCACTGCCTATCTCTGCCAGAGGATGTTTCACACCATTTAAAATGCACAGAACTCCCTTCGGAGACAGGTTGTTCTGGAATAACTCAACATCCAAAGAAAAGCCCTGTTATTTCACTCCTCTCTTTATCAATTGCATGTGTGCGATTGTGTGTGTGTGTCGTCTTCTCAGCAATCGCACCCAGTTTTCATGGTTGTTTCTGTGTTCATTTATCAGCCGCCTCTGAGACAGACCATACCAAAAATGGAAAGTCAGAAAAATCTATTCAGCATAGGGTTTAAGTGCTGAAACAGAGAGCCCTTGTAAAGCAAAGCGTGAACTGGCCCTTCCTCTAAAAGGTGAATTAAAATAAATTTTGTTTTGTATCCAGACTCTGAGCTCCTTCTCGTTTCTCTCTCTGAAGAGGAACAAAACAGTGAGATAAGGACAAATCTTGGTGGTTTTTATCCAGCAAAGGTGATTTGGGAATCTCTAGACCAAAGGGATTGAGATTTGAATAAATTGCATGCCTGTGATGTTTCCAAGACTAGGGATGCACTTCTCCCAGCGTGCAAAAGTGTGAGGCAGGCTAATCTGTAGTTAAATTAAAGAATTTGCTGTATTTAAATTCATGCACGGCACAGCCTGACATTCTCTCTGACTCGAGTGCCTCTCTCTTACAGGCTGTTTGCTGCTAAGTGCAGTGGCTGCATGGAAAAGATCGCCCCGACAGAGTTCGTGATGAGAGCCCTGGAGTGTGTTTACCATTTAAGCTGCTTCTGCTGCTGCGTCTGTGAGCGACAGCTGAGGAAAGGGGACGAGTTTGTTCTCAAGGAAGGGCAATTGCTCTGCAAAAGTGACTATGAAAAAGAGAAAGACTTGTTGAGCTCAGTCAGCCCAGACGACTCAGACTCAGGTGAGCTTTTCCCACAGCTGCTCCAACTGGAAAAGCCGCAGTGGTTTGCAGAGCCTCTTCTAGCAGAGCATATCCATTTACACATCCCTTTATCCATATGCACGCGCTGCCCCTGCAAGTCAGCAGCTAAAAACGTCCCTACTTGCAGTCTGTTCTCCCCCATCCCCTTCCTGAACTTCTGCTTAGTGAAGGACAAAACCTTTCTGTCTTTGTCAGAGTATTTCAGTAAGCTGTGAGTCGGCCTGGCTTGCATTAGGTGCAGCCTCACTCGGAGGGTGCTGGTTTCCAGGGGATTTTTCCACCCACTGAACGCATTTCTCAAGGAAGCTTATGCACACACACTCCTGGCACTGAGCTAGGAGAATGGGCACTGTGGGGATGCAGCTTTCAAGATTATGCTCTCTGCCAGTCACAAACGGTAGAGAACTTAGGGAAAACTACAAGGACAAGGTGGCAGTGCTGAGGAGAACCTGCAGGAAACAGAGAGGTGCTTTGGTGCATCTCAGACCAGGGCAGCTGCCTGGTGATGCTGCCAGCATATCCAACCCCACAAGGCAGGCAAGGGACCTCGCACAAAAAGACAAATAACAAGGAGTGACTTGAATGAGGAGTTCAGGGGAGTCTTTGGATCCTTCTAGGCCAGGGCCTAGGTGGAGACCAGCTTTCGGGCAGGTCCAGAAGGGATGGGATGCCTCCTCCTTCCTGTGCCATATGCACGTGGGGACTGGGGCCCTCCTGCTGCCATTGTGCCCGGGCTGATCCCGGCTGGAGACAGTGTGTATGCATGTTGCTGCCAGCCATCAAATTGTGCACATGTTTCCCAAGAAAATGTCTAAGAAAATCAACAATTACCATTCCATTAAGCGTACAGATGACATGAACGTTTGCCTCTGGTTTATGGGAAAATCCAGTTTAGCTAGGAGCGGTAATTATCTTTAATCTCTAATCTGAGAGCCATATTCTTCACATTGCTGAAATTTATATTTTCATGTCAGGAATGCTGCAAGACAAAGGTCGCTGCTGACTCAGCAGGACGTGCGGGACTGGGGCCTTTCTTGAAGCAGCATGTTACTGCGATGCTGTGTGTGCAGGACCTTGAGCTCTCTGCTCTGCACATCTTACGCCACTGGGTTGGGGCTCTTTCTGAATTTGCTTGAGGCATGTGAGTTCCCTTTTTGCCCTTCAGCGGGTGTCTTTCCCATTGCCAGCTTCAGCATCCTGCTGTCTCATCTGCCTTTGTCCAGACAAACCCCTGTGGCAGAGCTGCATGTGCGGGGCTGTCCCCACGCCACAGCGATGGGCATGGGGATCCTCCTCCCTGCTGTCCTCGCTCACTGCCCGGGCAGGGGTGGCTGCTCTTTGCCAGCCACCTGCCTTGGGATCTGCTTTGGGCACTGTCGCCTCTCCGTCAGGACCAGATTCTGTATCTTGTTGGCAGCAGTAAGGTGCCACAGTGGCACAGAACAACCTTGGTTTCAATTTCATTTCCCTTTGGCACAAGGGGTAGTTTCTTACTCCTAGAGATGCCTTTTCCCCCCTCATTATTCTCTCTTAGCCAAACCCAAACCTGAAAAACAAGTTGACAAATTAAATGGGATGTTTTGTCTCCCGTTGTCTAATCCATTGAAAACGCGGATCTCCCAGATGCCTGTGTGAGAGCAAATGATTTCACAGAGCCCTGGCTGAGTATGTGTCCTTCTCCAATCAAATATTTATCCACCGGACACAAAAGTAACTCTCCAATGAGCAATATTAATCCTCACAAACCTTTCCTTAGAAATGGCAGGCTGGAAAGTTAATAATGTCATGGTTATTAAAATGACTGAACTTCTCTTTAATCATTAGGCAAAAGATGCTTATTAAAGTAAAAGGTGATTAGATTGCTAGGTGCATAATAATCAGACCCTAAAATGAATTAAAGTCTAATTTGTTAATTCCCCAAACGCAATCTTTGAGTATATAAAAACTGCAGTGTGTTTCTTCATCTTGAAGTCCCTGTAATGGTGTATTAATGTTTTCTGGAAGAAAAATCAGTAGTCAGGTCAAATAAAATGTGTGGAGTTAAAAAGTTGTATTTCACAACAAAATTTGTAATTACTCTTCAACCTTTGTCAATGTGATTGAGATTTCCAAGTACAAGATACTGTAGTATCCTCTGATTGTACAAATATTTAGAATTTAATTCTAGAAAATGCAAATAATCTGTTTCATTTGCAGAAGCACAAATATATTTGGCAGCTGAAGAGTGGTTCTCTAACACCCTGTTATCTTGATGGAACAAGTACAGTTTTAAATCCTGTTTATTTTTCACCAGTTAAAAGTGATGATGAAGATGGAGATGTTAAGCCCACCAAAGGACAGGTAACCCAAGGCAAAGGAAGCGATGATGGGAAGGACCCAAGAAGACCCAAACGACCAAGGACAATACTTACGACACAGCAGAGGCGAGCATTCAAAGCATCCTTTGAAGTGTCTTCCAAGCCCTGTAGGAAGGTATGTGCTTGCATCAGGGACCTGAAATCAGCTCAGACAACAGTCCATGAGGGTGGCGGGGTCAGGACACAGCTCCAGATAGCCCTCCACCCCTGAGACAGCAGCAGGTGTCTTGGAGTGAACTCAGAGACCAGGCCAGCTATAGTGACACTCATTCATAAGTGCCATTTCAGCTGGGAGCCACCAGCAGCTCAGGACCAGCTCGTTGTTATTAACGGATATTTAGGCACATGTGGAGCAGCTCTGTGACCAATTCCTGCTGAACAACAATGTTTGGTTCTTAAAACCCATGAAGTTCTTCTCCCTCCCACTGCAGAGGGAGGCACTGCCTGGTGAGACGGGTGCTCAGCTTGGGTCCCACTGCTTGTCCTTCCAGTCTCCTGTTTTTAATGAAACTTGTCCCTGCTGTAGATCTAGGACAAGGGACAAGATACTGCTTCGCTGGCAAAGCTGGTGAAAATCAAGTCTTTGCCAAAAGCCACCCAGGTAGCTATTTCCCCCTGAGCCTGGCTGCAGAGTAACAGAGGTGCTGCATGCTGGGTGCTGCTGGTTTCGCAGGAAGTGCCATTCTGCTGCTGACACAGGAGGCATGGCTTTTGGGACGGTGCACTCTGCCTTTTTGAGATTTTAAAGTATGAAGTTGTACCTCAACAATATAAATGTTCTTAGCCAGATGTGTATCTTCTTGCACTGAGCAGCTTCGTGGGTAAAATAAAAATCATCAAATGACTTCATGTCATTTTGCTCAGCTCAGACTGTTTGCTCAGCACTTACGAAACCAGTAGTGACATGAAGGGCAGAGCTTGAACAAGCTATGCAAAAATAGGAGGAATTTTTAAAAGCAATTCTGTACATGCAGTTTTTGTTGAAAGTACAGGTATATTCCTCCTAATGTAACGGGTTAGTTTATTTTTTTAAATATTAAAAATTACATCATTAAACATTTCCTCCTGTAGGTCAGAGAAACACTAGCAGCTGAAACAGGACTCAGTGTTCGAGTTGTCCAGGTCTGGTTTCAAAACCAAAGAGCAAAGGTAGGTTGTTTGTCAAGTTCTCAAAAGCAAAACGCAAATTGTCCTCCAACTCAGACTTCCCCCTAGACATTCTACGTACCACAGGGATCTCAGGGACCGAGCTGTGCGTGTTTTGCATGCGCTGCTGTCTACATCCATACAAGAAAGGCAGCTTTCAAACATGGACATTAAGTTTGTGTGCTCAAAGCAACATGAGGTTGAGAGTCAATTTTGCATGCAAATACAAGCTGTAAACAGAAATGTTCAAGCTTAGAAATAAAACTGAACCTACAGCGGGGTGTGTGTGAATGTGGATGGTCTGTATTGATTGATTCCATGTTTGCAGAGCGTTCTGTGAGGAAATGAAATTGTTGCATTCAGAGCCATGAGATTGTTCTGTTCTTCCTCTTTTATTCAGATGAAAAAACTGGCGCGAAGGCATCAGCAGCAGCAAGAGCAGCAAAACTCACAGCGACTAGGGCAAGGTAGGGGACTTGTGACAGAGGCAGAGCACGGGGAGAAGCATCTGCAAGGGCCCTGAAGTGCCGTTCCCACATAACGTCTTAAGTATAGCCACAGAGGGCAGGCAGAAGTCTGTGGATCCCGTGTGCCATCATCAGTGGAAGCACACAGGAGCTGTGTGCCCGCCCCAGTTATCCTGCAGTTCTCCCATGGGGCCGGGCCCTGGAGGTTCCTACACAGAAGCTGTTGCCTCCTTCTTAGAAGAAATGTGCAGTGCAGACTTTCTCTGGAGGAGGTCTCCAGGAGACTCATTCCAGGTAGATCCTCCAGTTTGTTTTCTCCTGAGGAAGGGGGACCATGATGAACTGGGCATTGCAGGCTGCTTGCGCTGCCGCAGCTGAGCACGGGGAGCAGCACTGGACCCCAGGGCAGGAGCTGCACCAGGCCTTGCCCCACAGCTTCCTGGACACTTTTGAGGTTCTCCCACTCCCAAGGCCTTGCAGCCTCGAATCCTCTTCTTCATGCAGAGCCAGAAAAACTGGTACCAAGAGCAGTTAGAGAATAAAAGGACTATGTCACGCACAGGATAGGCTTTGGAAATATGTGGTCCAGCACCCTGGAGCTCCAGAAATTATAGAGTCAGAAATTACAAGTCTTTCAGTTTACCGCTCAGGGCTGTACCCTCAGTGAAAGTGTGGATGGCTCCTCTGAAGGACAGGACACACCTAGCTGCGCTCACTGTGTGCTCAGGTTCAGCACTGCCACTGATGCTGCTGTCTGCTGCCTCTCTGTTCCTAAGCAGTGACTGTGCCCTTCTCTTTGCTTTACAGAAGTCATGTCCAACCGGATGGAAGGGATGATGACATCTTACACACCACTTGCACCACCACAGCAGCAGATTGTAGCAATGGATCAAAGCAGTTATGGCACAGACCCATTTCAGCAGGGTCTTACCCCTCCACAAATGCCAGGCGACCACATGAACCCCTATGGTAAGGCATGCCTCATTTTGCCGCCTCAGAAGTAGCCGGGTCCGTGTGCTGGTTCACACACCACCCACTCGGTACAGTCACTTGATTTGAAATTTTTTTTCTGGGATTTGTACCAGGGAATTTGTAGCAGTCAGCTTTGTGTGTCTTTTTTAATGTACACGTAAGGGGGTGGAAGAGAGCTCATCCCAGGCTCTGGACACCCTTCAGAACTATTTCGCAGTGTAACTCGGATAAATGATAAACCAAGCCATGTCACCTCTCCAGCTCCACTTGTTTTAAGCCACTATCCAAGACATTGAAAAATGAACTGTACCAAATTCTAGCTACCTCACAAGTTCTTCCTTAGAAGCTTGGGGAAAAAAGTGCCTTGAAAAGCGGTCTAATAAAGAGAAGTAAGCTGTTCATTCCAAAATGAATAAGCACCCCCTTAAGATCCCTCAAACTGAATTTGTGGATTTGCTAAAGAACAGTTCTTGAGCTACTAAGAGATGTGTCACCACAGGACATTTCTCTTGCGTAATTTTATTCTCTGCCCAAAATCAAGATAATGGTTTGCTTTCATGATCTCCTGACCACACACCATCAAGTCTATAGGTACACTAAATGCATCACAAACATTAAATGCCTAATGAGTTGACTCTGGACAATTGCAGTGTGGCATTTAAATAAAATTTAAGAGAATTTCTCAGACTCTGAGTATTGGCCTTGCTGCGGCCCACAAGGGCCTGATACGTCAGACTCATTTCTGCTGACCAGGAGCACTTAATTGCAGAGGTTCCCATGAGTATCGCTTCCATGAGTGTGGTATGCACAGAAATCTGCTTTGGGTCTCTGTTATTACTTCTCCTCCTGAGACAAGTCCATGGCACACATCAGGCAATTTGGTAAGTCCTGTAAGGAGCTGAGGACACCTGAAGTGCAGATGAGGATTAGTCGGCTTGAGGTTTTGTTGCTAATGATTTGCTTGGCATTCTAAGCAAAACGCCTTGAGAGGCAGGTTCTGTGCTCCAAAACCAATGCAGGAGCAGCACAAAGCTGTCTCAGATGAGGGCATAAAGAAACAGAGCAGGACTAGCACTTCTGTAGTGCTCCCAGGACTTGAGCTAGAGCTTTTTCTGGTACCTTAAGAGTTGAAGTAAGATGAAACCTTAGTTGCTAAGGGAAATGGCCAGGGAAGCTGGGTCCCTTGGGTCCCACTGCATTTGTAGATCTGTCTTTTACCTTGCGTGTAAATGAAAACCATTACTGGTTATGGCTCTCAGCCCACTTTTCTCTGGGTGTCTGGTCCCAGCTTCCTCCGTGGTCCCAGTGCCCCACAGAATGCCGGATGCCAGCTCAGGGAGCGCTGGGGCTCTGCTCCTCCCCGGCTCCATTTGCTTACGTCATCAGCCCAGACTCCCCTTTGTGCTGCTGACTGAAATGCGAGTTAAATCCTGTCAGATTTGAGTGATACTGCTGCCACTTGAACTCTGCAAACTGGTTGCTAGCCTTCCTCTCTGTAGGTCAGACCCTTAACATGTAAAAACCCAATCAGGAGCACTCCCTTTGCTGCAGCGTATGAGCATCCCTGTGTACTGTGTCCTCTGGCTGCACGGAATCCAGCTTAACATATACGTTTCATTTGCAGGAAACGACTCCATTTTTCATGATATCGACAGTGATACCTCTTTAACTAGCTTGAGCGACTGTTTTCTTGCCTCTTCCGAAGTTAACTCCATGCAGGCTAGAGTAGGAAACCCCATTGACAGGCTGTACTCTATGCAGAGCTCCTATTTCGCCTCATGAAAATAAAAGAAAACAAACAGCCGGCGTATATTTAGCCAGTGACTTTTTCCAGTGCAGACTCTACAGCCATATGTTGCCCAGCTCTTCCTTCACAGTGACTCCTGCTGCCTCTGGACTGCAAAGAGCATTTTTAGGAAGACTGTATCTGTGTGCATATATGTGTATGTATGTATACACGTACTAATACCTACCTACCTACATACATACATATATATATAAACAAAACGCATCCACCAGTCCCATACCCTTGATCCCCAGCTTGCACCAGACCACGAGACAAGCATGGAAGGAACAGAAGACCCTGCTCTTCAGCAGCCTTTGGTTTGGTTTGGTTTGAGCTCGTTGTTGCAAAGGAAATGGATTTTGCGGAAAGCTAGACCTTTTCCTCCTTTCTCTCTTCCTTTCTTTTGGATGTTTAAACTTTTTTTTTTTTTTTTTAAAGCCACTGATACTGACATCGGTCAACCATGAGACAAATAAAGAAACTGGAGATTCCTCCCTTTTCTTACTGCATGAGTCATACTATGTTGTGGATAAATTGCCATTTGAACTGTGAGAAGTTAATGTAAATGTGACGTTCAGCATTTGTTTCCTTTCTACACTTTTTCTACATGGCCTAGATCTGCTCATTAGTTTGTAGCCCTTATGCATATGATACAGAGGAAACTGGTTAGTGGTAATATTTGTGGAGAAAGCCAGTGATTTCATAAGAAAGGTCTGTGACCCCGGAGAGGAGATGCCTGTTAGGGACAGAGGCATTTAGGTTAGTATTGATCTTAAATAATTGAAGGTGCTTACAAGACAGAGTTTTATTTAATTTTTTTGAAGTGTGAGAATAAACCCCATTCACGTTTGTTTGTAAGTATTACAGCGTCAAATTTCAACTCTAGACCATGATTGGCAAACATGCCTTGTTCATTTGGTTCTGTTTATTTGTTTTGCATGAGGCATAAATGTGCTACACTCCATTGTCCATCTGGAAGAATTAAGCACTCCTTTAGTTAATTAACTCGCCTCAGCAAGAATCTATGATAGACAGTTCTAGTCTGACCATCAGAAGTCCTGAAACGTGCATCAACTGGGGGAAAAAACGGTATGAAAGAGATCACAGTGGGAGGTTTTGATCTGTGGAGCTCGAGTTGAAGCCAGGTCCTGCAGGTTTCCTGCAGATGGGACTCCTGATGTACAAGAAATACTCCCACGAGCCTCTTACTGCCAGTGTGAGAGGAACAGGTATGCAACTGGAAGGGAATGTCCTGGCCAAAGTCTGAAGGTCGCAGATGCTGAAGTTTGAGCATATGTCAGATAGGTTTTCGTAGGGCATAAAATATCATAAGTAATAATAATAGTATAGTTATAAATATTGCCTGGTGATAATTATAATGTGGAGAGGCAGACAAGTACGGTCACGGATCTTAGTGGAGAAAACTTCATGGGGAAAATTTGCCAGGGTAATACCAGTAATTACAGGGTGTGTCCAAAATAGAGCTCATGGGGAAAGATTGGCAGGATAGGCACTTTCTTAAATACCTTTAATATATTGACCATAATAGCCGAAAGCACGTCCAAAGCACTGGTCCAACTGCACCAGGCTGAGGACTGGAACCAGGCAGGCACTGAAGGGTCTCACAGGGCTCCACACAAGTGCAGGACTCTGGGACTCCCATTCGGGGGGGCACGCCAGAGCAAGGGGACGGAGCAGCCCTGAGCACCGGGGACACCACCCTGGCAGAGCAGGGTCCTGCTGGGGAGACTGCCAGCAGCTGCCCACCCCTTCCCTGACGAAGAGAGGTCCTGGAGGGGTGTGTGCCGCGGATCAGATGAGTATCCAGGGGAACAAATGCCATCATACTCCTCCCCAGCATGGAAATGTGGACCATGCATGAGGAAGCAGAGTTTTATCTGCAAGCTCGGTGGGTGCATTTTCACTCTGTGGGAGTGAGGAATGGGGGGAGAAGACCCCATGTGCAGAGCAGGAGAGCAAAGCGCAGACTCAGGGCAAACCCTGCGCGCTGCTGTGCGGTGTCACCCATGTCTCTGTGAGGAAGCCGGGTGCTGCTCCCTTCGCTGCAGGTTCCCCCCAACCCCCACAGCGGCAGGCGGCCGTGCCAGGGCCATAGGACCCCGTTCACTTTTGCTAGTGACCATTCTCTCCCTTTCCTACAGGGATGTGGATTTTCAGTTGAAGCTTCTGAGCCCCTGGAAGAATCTTATTTTCTTACGCAGCCCACTTCAATTATTTTTCCCTTCCCTTGTATATCAAAACAAATAACAATTTCCTTTCTCTCTGCATGATAGCAAACATCTATATAGAACTCAGGTGATCCTACTGCTTGCAGGGCAGAAGGCAAGCAGGTTTCATATGGCACATTATATGAATGTCTCCAGTCTCAACGGATTCATCAAGTTTCCTCTCCACCCTTCTGCTGCGCTACTTTAGAGTCATAGAAAAGCATCTTCACCATCTCAAACTTACCAGGTTTGTAGCCTCTACACATAGGCACAACCTTGCTTCATCCCTCATTTCTGGCAGGATCAAAATGGCATTTTTAGTGTTTACAGGGACTCGTATGAGAACTATAATGTGACCTACAGTTTGGGGAACTGCCTTGTCCCAACTCTACCTCTGCTTCTGGGCTGGATGTTGAAAAAACAATCCATTTCCAAGGAGAGAATCAGATATCCCATTTTATACCTGAAGTAACCATAATCTTTTGCCAACCTTTTGGATGACTGTTTGCCACCCTTTTTCTTTCTTTCTTTCTCGTTCTTTTCATTGCTTGTACATACCATCTCCTCTTCCCTTGGTGTGTTGTATGATGATGCCTTAGCTGTTTGTTCCCCCGTATTCCACCATCTCTGGTGCCACGTGCACAACACAGTCAAGCCCTCTGGCATGTGTAACGCTTCCCGTGCCACTGTGGGTTGCTGCTGGTCAAGGGAAGGAATGCATAGCCAATGATTTCCAGCAGACCCGTTATATCTGGCAAAGGCCAAAGTTCATTAAAGCAAAATAAATGTCACTTTTTTTTTTTTTTTGGTGGAATGAACTATCCTACTGGAGTGTGATCATTGTGGTTTTAACCTGGGACCTGCAGTAAAAGATTATATAGCAACCTCTGACCTTTTTGATTTCTGCTTTACTCTTCTATTGTCAAGGGAAATGTCACCGATCAGGTGAAAGTAAAATGTTTAATGGGCCATATCACAGTAATATCTTACACCGAGTCAAATTGATAAACTCTTGCCAAAAATTCTTAGCATCTGGCACTTCCACGGAAACCACAAACAATGATTGCACATATGGGAGCTTGAAGGCTAGAGGTCACAACAGCAGTTTATTACATGCACCTTACAGTGATCATTTTCCCTAGGAAATTAACCCCTCTCGAACATAAGTGCATCGAGTGAGCTCCTTGTGGTGTTTCAATCACATTGTTTTGGCTAAGCAAGGAGTATGTGTTAAGCTAAATGATGACAAGATGCAATTAAGGAAAAGATGATTGATTAGGGTTCAGTGTTTGCTCAATAATGTTTAAAAAAGATGACTGTGGGCTCAGATTGAGCACGCTCTGTACTAGCTTCCTTGGAGGTCTGTGCTGGGCGGCTGCCGGCTCTGCCATGGTGGCACAGAGATCCTCGGCGTTCAGGAGTTGTTACCGAGAGCGTGGCCCTCGATCCCGCTGCCAGGCGTTGCCATCTCATGTCTGAAGGGTTGAGGGGATGGTTCCTGCTGTGCACGGCTTGTCCTCAGCCCCCATTCACCGCAGCACTATGGATTAAACCCTGTCTGGTAACCAGCTAGGCGCTGGGGTGAGTGTGTTCTACAGTCATGACACATAGGGCAATTACGTTGCTTGTAAGCAAAGTGTGGTGTAAGCTAAGGCTGAAGCACCATCCTAGGCATTTCGATCTCCTTTTCTTTTCTAACTCTGTCATCAAAACCATCCAGATCACCTGGCTCAGTTGCTGCTAACCGTGCCTGAGACGTGGCTCGTGTTGGTCTCATGATGGGTGCTGAGTGGCTTTTCCAGACCTGCCCTGCACAAGTGAATGAGTATTACCAGGCCCTTGGAGGGGTCACTGCTGCTCTTGTCAGCAGCAACTCAGCCACTCTGCTGGGCTGTCATTGCATGGCGAAGGTCCTTCATGCCAGCAAACCTTCCAGGGATGATGTGAACCCACTTACCTCTTCCTACTGTGCTCAGGACCCCCTTCCATTCTCCTTAAGGATCAGAAGTATGTCCCAAGCCACTGCCCCAGTGCCCTGGGTACCTGGCCCTGCGATGCTGCTAGGAATGCTGCAGGCTGGGGTTTGTGAGAGCACCTCTTTGAACCGCATCTAATAGTTCTGTTTGTCTCCAAAAGTCACGAGAAAGTAACAGCAGAATCCAGGAGGAAGGGCAGGGCTTTTACAGGGTCAGAGCTCGGTTCCAGCAGTGACAGGGACTGAAATGACTGAAACTCATCAAAGCCATGGGAGCTGGAGCCACAGTACCCAAAGTCTCAAGTGCTCAGGGCAGTGCTTTATGCCACCCCGTGCCCAAGCACTGCAGGCATTGCTCCCTGTGCATGCGGGTGCATCTCCAGCCTGCCCTCCTTGCCCTGCTGGCATGGGACAGCCGACAGCAGCACGGCCGGGGCTTCGGGGGCCTGCTCCCTCCAGTTAGGAGGGTAGCTGGGCGCTTTCTTAGCTCTTGGCAGTCACCTGAGGTCAGTTTGCTTTAGTGGGATTTAAGCATAGTCTTGCTCAGTTGAGGCCTGTCTGGATAAACAGACACCAGTCTGCTCTCCCGAGGACGCAGCCTGGGTCCCTGTGGTTCTGCACACCCTGTTCCTGGTCGGCAGTGGCTGTGAAGGGACTGCCAGATACTTTGCATTGGGAACTCTGTTTTTAAGTGAACACCCTATTTTTTAGCTGTGTATGGCTGTATTGTATATTTATATATTCTGTATTTATGTTATCGAAATGTAGTATTTTGTAGCTGTCTGTTACAATTTGTTTAACTTGTAAAAAAATATGACTATGCTCTCTCATACTTAACCAGCTGCCTCTCACCATAGATTCTCTGCTTCTTTCCCTCTGTGTTGGTAACAAACCACCATGATGTATGTAGATCGGATTGTTTGGTTTTTTTTTTTTATTTAATTACTTGTCATTGTTAAATTATTTATTAGTGTTTTTAAATTTCATTTCACTGCATTTTTTTCCTGCCACCATTGCTTGGCAGCCCAAGATAGATGAGTTTCTCATACCGTATGCTCCTAACCATTTGCACGTGTGCACACACACACACACACAAACACCCCCCCACCCCAAAAACAGAAAAAGAAAAAAAAGAGAGAGAGAGATTACACTTCAGTATATTTGTAAATAAAAGCAACCTGTAAACACAGCAGGACTCTTTCAGTGTGCAGTTCTTTCTTTGCCTTTGCAGACCAATGAGCGTGTTGTCTGTGCTGGGGCTGGTGCTGCTGTGATTTGTGCAGGAAGACCAGGACTGGAGCTGAGCGCTGCATCCATGGTCTCAGTGCCAGAGGGAAGCAAAGCAGAGCAATGCAGGTGTGGAAAGCAAACCAGCTCCAGAGCTAGGCAGCCAGATAAGCTGGGCCAAGGTTTTAAACCACATTTTCTCTGCTTTAAAGTGATGGAGAAGTGGCTGTGTGGTTATTATTTTATTATCTTAACCAATACCATTTATCCTCAGCTGAAAAGCCAGTGGCACTGCTGACTTGGAGAGCAGCACAACAAGAGGTGCAGCACTGCAGGGCCACAAGGAAAGCCAGGCTGTCCATCCTGGTGCTGCCCGGTGCTCCTGGCTGCTCCCCAGGCCAGCTGTGCTGGGGACAGGCAGCCAAGGCAAACAGCCTGCCTTGGCAGAGGAACCGTGCTGCTCTGCTGGTCCCAGCCACGGAGGGCTCAAGCTGGAAGACAGAGCACTAGTATCCTCAGCGTTTGGGCTCAGAAAGTCGTCTCTGCTGCTGGTATGCATGGAGACCAAAGCTGGCATTACAGCCCTGCCCAAGGACCACATCCCTGCAGGTCCCCAAGCATCCTGTGTGGTCAGCAGGTCTGTGCGGCCGGGGGGCTCACTAGGCTGGACAGCAGGAATGCAGCCACCAGCCTGAGAGACATTTCTCTTGGGCTGAGAGGCGTGTGTATTTGCATGCCTCAGAAACTGCCCTCTCTGCATGTGCTGCTGCACAAGCTCCTGCTGAAGATTCACTTGGTACTTCCAGCAACTGAGCCACAGCAGATCTGTGTGGAGCGAGGCGCCGGGCCCTTCACCGCAGCAGCAGCGGGCAGCGGGCACAGGCAGGACAGCCCAGGCACTCCCTGGGCACTGTCTGCAGGGCACGGACTGGCATGGCTGGCAGCGGGGCCCTGGCACAGGCCTTTGGGGTCTGCTCTGCTGAGCCCCCTGCCAGCGCTGCCCTGCACGGGTGGTGATTTCAGAGACCCAATGGGATCTTTTCCTGGGGCAAAACACAGGCAAAGGGAGGTTCATGCTAAGATAGACCAATGTGTGTAAGTATGACTAGTGGATTATCAAGTATTCAGCTAGTCGTGGCAAATTTGAGACCAATATAAAATGACAAATACATGCTGGTGTCTCTTGGGCCATGTAAACATGAACATGAACTTCAGCTGAGGTGTGATCTGGTCACATCTGATTACTCCTTGCCATTCCCCACACCCAGAGACACTGCATTTCTTCTCCGTGCCTCAGGCATAAAGTCACAATTTCTATTTTTTATTAAAGATCAAAACACACAGTTGTTTTATGGCTAACCCGATATCACCAAAAGGGGCAGCCCCATTTCCACCCCAGCTGGTCACACCATCTCTGCACGTCCTTTGCAGCCCTTGTGCAGCAGGGTGAGTTCATCTAGCTTGGAAAAGAGTCCAGGAAGGACCAAAAAGACAGCGTTTTCCACAGAGCAGCTGCTCGATCTGACGAGCTATAAGCGCAGTGCTGCAAACTCAGTGAGAGAAAGGGAAGGCACCGAGCAACTGGGGCTGGGACGAAGGACTCCCAGGTGCCCTTTCCCACCACAAGCCCCAGTTTTACCCGTGGGGGCGTGTTGTACCCCATGTGAAGGATGTCAGAGCTGCCTGGTCTTTCCCATTGCAGTTCACACACCCTGGATGCAGCACCACACAGAGCACAATACATCAAGAGGCTCAAAGACACTATAAAAATTGTCCACAAGTGTTTAAAACTTCTTTTCAGTTCTTAGCTCCTAAGGATGCACACGTAAAATGCTGAGAACGACACCCCCCCCCGCTAAAACTCCCTCTAAGGTAAGGGAGGATGCACAGCCCCGGGTTCAACCTGGAGGCCTGATCAATAAAGCATCTTTGTTCCCAGTTGGCACCTTCTTTCCCTTTTGCTGTCCAGCTCCAAATTACATCATCCTGTCCCCCCTCACACTTATTATTGGTGGAATGTCACGAAGGAAAAATGAATTGCCATTAGCAATTGGTTTCAGCTAAGTCAGAGTTAGCTACTCAAATATTCATGCTCTGCGTGCATCTAATATTTATGAAGGAAGAATTACTGAGTTGCCCATAGCCATTTCTGAATCTCCCAAAAAAGATAGGTGAAAGGGATCAGNAAAGATGATTAATACATTTGGGGCTTGGTGTTCTGCATTGTTTGTACTGTGTTTCTCTTTGGTGTCAGTGAGACAGAATGAAGACTGATTTATATGCCACAGCTGTAGCAAACAAAAGAAGCAGCGGACAGGGAAATGGCTAGAGGTAAAAATGCCGGTGCAAAGGGCTAAAGGCCTGCACCTGGGTACTGCTTCCCATGCAGCCTACCCCTCCTCGGAGCACCTTGTAAAATCAGATTATCTGCTGGACACGGGAGTTCAAACAGCCCTTCAAAAGATTTGTCTTAATAATTGCTGCCTTATCTTAAGTTCTGTTTTTTTATCAGCCAAACTGCTGCTGGGAGGCAGATCCTGAGGATAAGGTGCTGTCACTCTTAATTATTATTACCTCTTATAATGAAAACACATTTGTTCATCCTTCTGTGCACTTGGAAGTAGTGCAATTAATGAATATCTGGTGTTTTATCAATATTTTCGATAACATAAAACAAACATCATGAGTATCATAAAATGATTGTACATTAAATGCTATTAAATAAATAGCATACTTGGTTCTCATTTATTTATGCTCAAATATAAACCAATTAGTAAGAATGAAACACATTTTCACATTCTCAGAAAACCATTCTTCCCTGAAAACCAAATTTTGCAGTTAGGATGCAGCAGGGCTATTTTCCATCATAGAAGGAATGTGGTAATTAACACTAGACCCAGCAGGTACATTTTGAAATGCTAGAGAATGCTATTTCTGTATTTACTTGTGATGGGAAAACAAAACCATTCTCTTTGAAAACCCACTAATGAATTTGGTTTGTAGTATTTATCAAAGCAACAACCACCATTTGCCTTCTCAAACTGGCTTTTTCTCATCCTTTGAGAACTAAATACGCATTGCTCAGATGAAGTGAAAGCACACTGTCAGTTGTGTCTGTGGAAGACCTTAAATTCAGAAATTACCTGCATGTAATCATGTCCCTGGCTCACAGGTCCTCAGCGGGGTCTGGCAGTTCCCGCCAGCGGTGGCTGGGGTCGGACTCACTCGCCATCGCCAGCTGGTCTGTGCTCCGTGCAGAGCCCCAGGTTTTGGCTTCCGCAGATCACAGTCTCCTTGAGTATCACACAGGGAGGAAGACATCATATTAGACATGACCAGAGCTGTGCCCCAAAGAAAACAATACTGAGCAAAGCATTATGTAAAACACAACATGAATTAGAGCAGTGCACATTTTACTGGCTCTTGATGGAGTATTTGCTCTACTCTACCCTCTGGTTTTACATCAACTGATAATCTTTTGACCTTTGGTTAATAAGAGAGCATCACATTCTCTCTTTTTTAGCCAAAAAGAGGAAATGGCATGATATTTTTGCATGCCTTTGGGATGGTGTGTCCACAAGGAACTAGGCAGAGGACTAACACAACATCTGCTCACTTAGAAATCTTCCTGCTCATGTCAGTTAGTCACCGATGAACTCGTAAGCGAGTATGAGATCCATTCCCAGCAGCAGCAGACAGTGAGGGTTTGATTAGACCCCCACATGGTTAGATGATGTCCGAAAGAAAAAGGATTTTGGAAGACAGGCAGATACAAGCAATACTTTTATGACAAGTGTGAGATAGCTGACACCATGCGTGAGAGGCTGGAGCAATGAGCAGAGCCCGGAGCCAGGCTCTGGTGCTCAAACCACTCATGTGGTATGTCAGCAACACAGATTTTTCTCATTGTCTCGGGCTTGTGTGTCCCTCCCCTTCCAAAAAAATCTTTCCGTATGCTGTGATATTTTACTTCCAAAAAGGCTTATTCAGAATTCAAGTGGTTTTGTCAGAATTCAGCCATTTTGCCATACAAATTACTGTAGAAAAGGGAAAGTGCTGAAGGATTTCTTACAGTTTTCTACCTGAAATACTATTTCCTGCATAGAGAAATCAACCTCCTTTTGGAGTAGGCAGGCTATGGCAGCCTCAGCACAGTTCTTCCCAAAAATACCTTAGCTCTTCCACTGCTTCAGATCAGTGTGGAAGACTTTGTTTTGAGAACTGTGAAGAGACAGAATGAGGTTGAGAAGCTAGGCAATGGTGGTGGCAGAAAGACATGGAGTCATAAGGACGACGGAATTCTGAAGGTACTTTCTTCACACAGTGAGGATGCTTCCTGGTCCTCTCAGATAGGATGGGGAGAGAGTGGCCTCAGAGACTGCCGTTTGCTTTGGGCAATAACCAAGGAGCCGCACATGGGGCCCGTTCACCCTTTCTCCGTCCCAGCAGGTCCTGGCGCGAGAGCAGAGTTCTTTCAGCCTCCAGCACAGACCCATCAGCAATGGCAGCTATGGAGAAGAGCAGAGTGGAGGACAGCCTGGGCAGCTGCCAGCTGAGGGCAGGACGAGGACAGAGCTTGCAGCTCTTGCAGGCCCAGGCATTTGCCTCCTTTCCTCAGGCGGGGGCCCAGGTACAGGACCCCCGTGGGAGGTGGGATGAGGACAGGGCCAGCAGAGGAGCAGACCCTGTGTCACGTTGCCGTCTGCCCCCATGCGAGGCATTTTGGGGAGTGCTGTGGGAAGACCCCCACTCTGCTCCAGGCAGCTACTGCCCCTTCTAGCCATGGAGGCCTTGACATGGCCCTGAGGATGAGCCCTGCTTACTGAGGGTGCTGTTCACTACAGTGAGAGAGTGCGGGCTGCTGCGCTGGTGCTCTGGGAGCAGCCGTCACAGCATTCACACCTTGCTTTGGAAGGTGTTTCACAAGGCAGCAGTGTGTATTATTACAATGAGGAACATGGGATATGAAAGTTTTTTTCCTTCTAACACCCATTCCATAACTGCCATGCCCTCTCCCCCGAGGGAGCGTGTCTGTGGGCGTTGTGTAATGGCGATTAGCTGCACACCCACAGACAGACAAGACATGCTGCTCTCACCACCACACCTCCCTCGTTACCAACACGACTTAATCAGGCTTGCTTAATTTGTTCCTTTGTTACACTGGCCACGAGTAAGCTGGTGCCTGGCAGAAGGCTCTGAGGAGTTCCCAGTGGTCTGTCCCAGCTGGGAGAACGCCTTACACTTGTGTTGGCAGAGTGACCTTGATAAGGAGACATGGATAAGCCTTGGCAGAAGCGCTCCCAGTGAACCACCCGCCTTCCCTTGATCTTTGTTCTGTAGCACTGTGTGAAAGAAAACCTTTTGCTTTAGGACTGAGGGCAGGAACTGGGTAATCACACTCCCGGTTGTAAAAGTCTTCCATTCAGGACACAGCAATGGGAACCTGCCACTTACTGAAGCAGATCAAAATATAGGTGACTAAAAAATACAAATTAATCACAAAGACCTGGCTAACCTCATTCCCTTCGTTACTTTAAGGAGGGAGAAGCACCACGACCTGTGCACTAGGTGGGAAGAAAGGAACGCATTTGTGAGGGCAGATTGCTAACAGGCCGGCAGCGCCTGCCGTGTGCGAGTGATGCAGCTCCGCCCTGCACTACAGCCTGCATCTGAAACCATGTGCCCAAACCAGGCTGCTTCTGCCCTGTTCTCCTGCTGATGGGGTCAGAAAGCTGAAAGCAGTTCCCAGTTGTAGTTCATCTCCCTGTCTAACCTCCAGTGCAGGTCAAGGAATGAGTCTCGCCAGCTGTACATCACGAACCCTTCCTCCTTCAGTTTGCAAATATTCTCCTGGGAATACAGAGAAGGCCCATGTCTGTGTCCCAGTTCACACCAGACATTTTCCTGTGTGATGAGTCATCGTAATTACACGTCCCATTCTTAAAAACATTCCTTTTCTCACCAATACTCTAGTTTGTAGAATGCTTAGGAAATGAAAATGCTAGGCAAGTGAGAAATCTGATCATTTTGAGAAGGGCTGGAGCAGCAGTGACTGCCTGTATACTGTTGGTACGCTCTGCTGCTGCAGGCTGTCAGGGAGAGACCACATCTGCAGCTGCCAACAGCCAGACACAGGGTAATTTCCAGTTGCAGCAATGATGCAATCTGCAACTTGGCATAGAGAGCACTGGCTGCCTCGAGTTCCCAGTGAATCTGCATTTGAACTGCATTTCGGTGAGAGGGATGCATGTTAATGACATTCGTAGCAGAAACTGCCTGTTCCTTCATTTTCTGGATCTCTGAAACGTTTGTGAGGCCTTTCGAGCACGGAAGATTCCTGTAAGACAACTAGAACATGCATGAAAAAGAACAGGCGTTTGAAATCTAATCTTCTCCAGCTTAAAATAGAGGTAGTGCTAGGCTGTTGACAGTAGGTCTCTGAAGACTTTCAATACACTTTTTATTCCATGGCTCTGGCACCACATAGGAAATTAATTCAGCGACAATATTTTCATTAGATTATAACCCAAGTTCTCAATCTTAGGCACATTTGTATGCTTGTAATACATTCTAATTACTTGTAAAGAATAAGTCTGTGTGCTGGTTGGTTTATTGAATATATTAAATTAATGAATAAATAAATTTGTCTCCATGCTGGGAATGCCACTCGACGTCAAAGCTTGCCACAAATGCACTCATTTGTGGGTTTGGTAAACGATACGGTTTGTATTGTAGGTGGACTTTGCTGTCTCTCACAAGAGCGACGATTGAGAACAGCATTTTCTTTCCTAAATGCCAGAAAACAACGGTGTGTCTAAATAACAGAAATCAACTGTGTAAAAAGCCTTTTCTTTTTCTCTCTCTTTTTTCTTTTTTTTTTTTTTTTAATGATTGCTCATTATGTATTTAGTCAGGAGAATCAGTCTTTCTGTCTGAGATCAGCACCTTGCATGGTTTCTCTAGGATGGAGCTTTCAGGACATTCACCCACTCTTCTACTTTCCTGTATTTCTAAGTTAGGCAGAGTAGGAAGGACACAGCAAATAGATGAATTAAATGTTGATGCTGGTGGAAAAAGGTGTCAGGTTTTAGTATTGTGCAGTTACTGCCCATATTATGGGGTTTTCTGTTTATCTTGTCTCATTGCAGCATAAAAGTAGTATTTCTAACTTGGAAGAAAGTTGTCAGAAGTGAGATGTTTTTTCATAAAAAGATGGGAAATTCAGTATTTTTTTAAGAGAGCAATTCAATTTTTGTGTTAAAAGGGAAAATGCACAGCTATAAGAGGCACCTTACCCCTTCTTCATTGGTTTGTTCAGTAACGTGTTGCCAACTGAGTTTTCCTTTCATGGAATGATTTTCTTCTCTAGCCCATAAGAGAAAGAAGTGCAGGTCTTAGCATGCAAGGAAGCCGACCTGGTATTCTGGCACCAGCACTGTTCCCTGGAGCAGTAGCTCTGAGAGTGCTTTGGTTTACAGGGAATGCTCCTTGTTTTTCAGAACCATTGCATCCCCTCCAAGCACCAAATTTTCTGATCAAGTGCCTTTCAAACCAAACGTGCTGCTGGCTCAGCATCCCTTCCTGACAGTGGGATCCGGTGACATCAGGGGTGACGTCTTTGAAAGTGCTTACTGAGAACATGGAAAAGAGCACAAGGGATTTGACATAGGAAAGGTCATCCCTGTTGCACTCGAAAAGAAAATGTAAGCGAGTTTCAAGAGGTAAAATAAAATAGCCTTCTGGTGCTGGAAAGCTGTTGTGTCAGGCGAGGGGCAAAGAAAGAACGAACATTTCCCTTCCAGCCTGTTGAAATGCGAATCAGTGGAAGAAGGCGATGTGGTTTTTGTGTTTCAGGCTGCAATGCTTTGTTAGAGAACTGTTCACCCATGTGAAAATGCATAACCCTGTCAGCCTGCCAAGTGAAACTTCAGGTGATCGGCTGTGTAAGTGCCGGTAGCACAGGATAAAGCTGCCTTTGGCTACTTTCAATTACACGCCCAATTCTTTTAAGACTTCTGAATATTTGGGAAAGGAGAATATGCAGAACTTGTTTGTTTACATCAGATTGTGCTGTGTTTTCAGGTTTCTCAACTGCTTTTGGAGCATGTGAGCACAGCCCTAGCCCTTCCCCTTCCACATACCTGGCAACTTTGTCAATACAGCAAACGAATCCTCTCCAGGAGAAAGGAGCCGTGTCAGGCTGATGCTGTGCAGGGTTTCATCATTTCGACAAAGTGAGAACTGGAGCAGAGACAGGCATTAAACAGCAAATGCTTTGCAAAGCAAAGTGTCAGGTACTGGTGCTGCAGTGATGATTCAGGCAGCCGCAGGGGCCAGTTCTGATGTCTGCTGGGCTGGAGCAAGGTGGTGTAACCATGGGCAGAGCTCAGCCTTTCATCTCTGGTACTGCTGGAAGTGTGGCCAAGCACTGCTGGGCTTGGGTGCTGGGCAGAGCAGACGAGAAGTGACCTCAGTTTGTCTCTTCCTCCACTGAGACACGACAGCCTTCCCAGGGTTCTCGAGGTTCCTGGTTGTCTGCTGGGCAGCAGGTCTACTGCCGGGCTTGACAGCAGCCTACGTACCCTGCAAGCATCACTAGGGAGTTTTGGCAGGAAGCTCTAAACATCTCACCTTCTGCAAAGCTGAAACACTTTTTCATGGGTCTAGGTGCTTTCAGGATGGCCTGCCTGTGCAAGTAGCTTTTTTCCATGGGTGATTGCGAGTGAGGTCTTTTGGATGAGGAACTCGCTGAAGTTGACAGCTTAGTTCCTTGGAATTTTTGTACAGCACTCTGTTCTGCACCAGGGTGGTGCTGAGCCTGCCCTAATTAGCCCAAATTACCATACCTACAAAAAGCATGAATTCATTCTCATGGTACCTTGCTTATCTCTACATGGAGCTACTGCAAAGACATGCCCCTGAGGGCATTGCAGTAAATTTCTGGACCTTAATTCACATGTTCAAACTATTATTCAAACTTGCACACCAAACCCATTAACGCTTTTGGCAATTCTCAGCCTCCATTAAAGAACACTATACCTTTTTCCTTTTCATCTGCTTGAAACACACAGGGCACCCTGCAGAGCAAGGCCATCAGAGTGTCCTGGTTCTGGCCAGGCCAGAGCTCACTTCCCCAGGCAGCCAGCACAGGTGAGCCGAGTCAGCCTGGGCTGTTTTCCACAGCACCTGACACCATTTCCCCATAAAAGCAGCTGGCTGGGGAAGGGCAGGAGCTTGGTGCCTCTGGGACAGTCTGAGTGTGGCTTGGGTGTCTGGTAGGTCAGTTGGTCCTTGCTATCGGGCAGCACTCTGTAATCATCGGGTTGGTAAGATACTCTGTGTGAGCACTGGGTGTGAGTGTAACTGGCCATTATTGTTCTACATTCATGGTGATTTTTGTCAGTAAACTGTCCTTATCCCAACCCAGGGAGGCTCTGTCTGTCCCTCTTGTGGGAGTGAGCAAGTGGTGTGTGGTACTCAGCCTCTGTCTGGGGCTGAACCATCACAGCCCTTTTTGGTGCCCAACGTGGGGCGTTCCTTTATTTGGTGTTGAGTCTGTTTTGCCCATGACACTAACTGTAGAGTGATCCCTCTGTCCTTATCTTGAATCCTAAGCCTCCCGATATGTATTTTCTAGCCAGGGCCAAACCACCACACAGAGTCACCTCCAGACGTCCAGGATCGAGCAGGTCAGGACTCTGATGCCCTGATTCACTGGTCCTTGCTTTTGCCAGATACTGCTTTTTCCCTACTTTAGTCTACTTACCCGCTCCAAAAGGATCTATCCCATGGGGGTAAGGAAGCCTGCACTGCTCCTGCTAGTGCTACTAATGATGAAATACCTCAATTAGCTGTCAGGAGCCTATGGAAGTTGGAGCTGGTATCTGCAAGTCTGGAATATTTGTGCTCCTGTAGCAAAAGCAACAATGACACCACAGGAAGAAAAATAAAAGAACAAAAAACCTCCACAGACTAAGTAGCTGAAAATGAACAGACTTGATCAAAGCAATGGAATAATGTTGAATCAATCATCGTTATTTCACTTTGCCAAACTTTACCTTATGATGGTAGAGGAAAATGGATTTATTTTTTATTCTAGTGAAAAATCTGACAGACTCTAACAAAAAGCTAACTTTCCAAAGGTTGAGAAAAGAAGTCATAAGTGGTTAGTTATGAAACAAATGCATATATGAGTGATTAAAGTCTTACTAATGAAAACACAATGGTAAATAATATTTTAATATGTTTGAAAATTAAATAAAACATTTACCTGATATTTCTTCGCAATTGCTGTATTAATATTTCCAAAATACATTTAAGACTATCTGAATATGGTGAATTTTCCCCCAAAACTGCTCTTTTCAAAACTGTGGTATGTTCCAGATACCTGTCCTGATTTTCCTGCCTCTTTTCTGCCTTGCAGCCATATAAAAAGCAGTCTCCTTGCTTCACTCTGACAACCCAAGGATTTCTTACGCTGTATTTCCTCCAAAATAAAAGATATTCATCTCTCATTTTGCCAAATCAAAGTCTGACCTAGATCCATATCTTGGGCAGAATGGAGGCTGGAGCTCACATTCAGCTTCCCAGGAAGCAGTAAGGGGCAGGTTTCCTTGCCTGCGTGGCTGTGATGCCCTGGTACCACGGTGATGGTCACTGCTCGCTTCCCTGTGGTGCCAGGTGCACGGTTCTGGGTGGCTTAGACGGTGACACCCAGGAGTGGAGCATGGGGTGGGGGCTGCCCTCCCTGTGTCCCCCCCGGGGTTGAAGCCAGCCCAGGAGCAGAGCAGTCACAGAGCCCTGAGCGAACAGGGCAGCACCTCAAACAGGCCCTAAAAACAGGAGCTGTGAACAACCCATCTAATACACTTCTCAACAGTCGGAGAGTTATGTGCAGGTATTTAGAGTGCCAGGGCACAGGCAGAGCTAGAGCAGAGTGTGCCTGAGGGCTCTGCAAGGAGTTAATCCTGTGGCAGCTTTCAGAGGACTGGTGTCTGCCCACTGCCTGACAGGCTCCTGTCAGAGGCAGCACTGACTGCACTACGATTTGGGGAACAGCATTTATTTTCAGAGAGGCTGCCAAAGAGCATAGATGGTTATTCCAATCAGATAGAAAGAGCGGGGAAATGTTTAATGAATTAAAAATATTCTTCTGTTGAAAAGAAGTTTATATGTAAGGACTGTCTGGGTGGCTAGGAGGAAAAAAAAAGGAACCACTAGTTTAAAAAGAAAGCAGCATGTGTTATCCTCCTGAGCCTGGCATGGCTGGGACACGAACAGGTCATAGATGTGAAAATCAAAAGGTGTTCATGGCATTCAAATTTTGCAGGAGAACCAAACTATCTTCCACTCTATACTTCAGTCTTCACATCATTTACCTTTCAGGCTTGTTACAGCAGCTAAGAGCATGAAAAATGAAACGTGAAGGAAAGCACGAGGTTGTATTAAGCCTACGAGGACATCCCGTCTGACAGCAGCGTGCTGAGAAGAGCCCGGCTTTGCATGGTGCAGTCAGTCCATCACAAATCTGAGATGCAGACGGGGATCAGCAGGAAGGTGTGTGAGCTGTGGGAGGCACAGTGCGTGCTCATGGGGTGTTTCCCAGGTACAGCGTGCTCAGTAACAGTGCCCCGTGTGCTCTGCCTGTAAGACATGGCGGACGCGCCTGTCCAGGGCTGTGCCGCACACAGACAGTGCCTGTGCGGGCAGCTTGGCCAGCAGCGTGAGCAGAAGAATCCACCACGTCCCTCTGGAAGAAACACTGCCTACAGTTTCTGTCAGGTGCCCAAGTCACATGCTGTATGGCAAGAAGCTGTTGCCCACAGACTGGCATTGACATGGCAGATAACAACACAGCCACTGCTCTCGGCAGCATTTCAGAGCAAGATTTTCACAAGGATTAACTGTTCTTGAACAATTTCTCCAATATATGAGGTACAAATATCCTTTTCTTCCCAATCAGACGTGCAGGTCTTTCTTGTACAAACACTGTGGCCAGCAGAAGGAAAACCTTGCCCTCCAGTTATGCAAAACGGCTCCAAAGGCCCCGTGGTCAGTGCTCAGGGTGCTGATGGAGGCTGGGACTCGGTGCTATGGCACAGCCTCCTCTCCAGCACTTTGGTCCTGCAAGGCAAAACGCATCAGCACATTCCTGTGCTTGCACAGCTTGGCTTTTGTGTGAGTTTATTCTTCAGATAACTTTAGACAAGTTTAGAAGCTCTCCAGATAACTCCAGATAAGTTTAGCAGAACTCTGGGCAAGGCCTTTGTTTCCTGATGCAGGAATAAGATTATTCATGGCAGCAAGCAGGCTCTGTCTCCAGCAAGCCTGGTCCTACCAGTCGAAACCCACTTACTGAAGTAACCACAGGACAATCAGTGATGGGTGAATTTGTAGAGAAGGTTTTGTTCAACACTGAAAACAAAATTTGGAGAGCCAGGCTGGTACAAGACCCCACAGCCGGACTGAACCAGCTCACTTTCACATAGGGACTTCTGGTGTCACTCTCTTCAGCCTGCAAACATTCTTTGCCTTCCTTCAGCTGCTCGCTTTCCTTTCACGTGTCCCCCAGGAGAAGAGGGTGTTCCTGACCTGCTCTTCTGCTGACTGGCAGCCCACAGCTCTGCAGTTCTTGGCCTAACAGCGCTGCGCTCCGCGGTGATGCATCAAAACTCAAATGCAGGAAAATGCTTTCTGCAGGAAATTTCAGATGCTAAGCCTTGCCTCATCTCAGTGTCACAGAGAAACCAAAGGGTTTGGACTTGGGTGGACCCTCAGCATACCCACACTCAGAAAGTAAATCTGTGCCAGAGATTTCGTCCTTCTCTACAGAGCCAGCAGCCATAACTGAACATGTCCCAAGCTCACAATCAATGCTGGTGATTCTTTCTCAGGAAACCAACTGGAGTTTCTTACCCCTTTGTTAAAAAGACTCACGCTGTCCTTTGCAGTGGCAGGTAAAGGGGCTGGCATCTCCCAGACCATCAGTCTGCTCTGGAACAGGGATTGACAAGTGTCATGATTTCTATCAATCCCACTCCCAAGTATGATAGTGCTTTGGGGTTTTGTTTGTTTTTTTTTTTTTTGTCATTAACACCTCGATTTTTCATCAGGGCTTTGTCACAGAATGTCCCTTGGCTTCTGCTTCTAAGAATGTATATAAGCATCACATATGCAATCCTTTCTATGGGGGTTTTTATGAATAGCTCCCATCATAAGCTGATACAAATCTCTAGATTTTTCTTGTAATTTGATTTCACGTTGATGTGGGTATCAAAGCTGTAACACATCAAAGCAAACACAGGGAAGCCTGGCTCTTGTTCAAACATCAGAAAACAGCATGTCTCCAGGATAACTCATCTTGGGGGCATCAGAACCTGCCCCAAAAACGGATGTTCTGACTTGCTGCATGATCTGGCCATTAAGTTCTCAAAGTACTTAGCAACATCTGAAGTTTCTTCTATTAGTATTGAAATGTTGTTGGTAAGAAAGCAGCCTTGGGCTTCTCTGCCCTGATGGATGGAGTACCTCTGGCGAAGGGTGGCTGCCAAAGTCCCACCCTTGATCAGACCCTATCTGAGCCTTTTTCACCCAACTCATCCACCACTGCAGTAGTTTTTGATCTCAGGGCAGAAATGCAAGTGCATGTACCATGCAAAATGGTTGGTTGTTGCATTCCAGGATGTATTCACGTATCATGTAGTCAATATGCATCTTGCCTGAAAAACTGCTGCCTGTGATGTCTCTGGAAATGCAGTGCTGATAAAAAAAGTTATTGTTCAACCATATAAGCACATCCTACTCACTTCAAGACATCCAGTGTCACTCAGAGCTGTGAATGAAATTTCCAGATGCTCAGTTTCCATGGGCAAAACTGGGGGGGGGAATATGTCAATTTCTAAGTGCCCATAGCTCCCATGTAAATATTTGTATTTTCTGCTGTGCTGCAGTGCTTATGGTCCATTTTTTTTTGTGTAACCAAGTCTGTAAGGTTTAGAGTTACTCATTCTAAACTAAATTTAACAAACACTACCTGCCCCTCCTCCTCACGTGTGTCAAGAGGATGATAACTCACTCTACCAAGCAGGTAATTTTTTTGTTTCTTTCGGACCCTGGATCATTAAAATATGATGCAGCTGAGGCCAAAGCATATAAAAATCTGAGACTGGCAATTTGTGTGGATGTCAGGAATACTCTCAGCTGCAACTGGTGCAATGAGCCCCTTTTGAAAAGAGCCATGCCTGTGGGCTGTGCTGATGCTCAGGAGTCCCACAGGTTTGCAAAGCACTGGAGACTTGCATTCACCAGGCCAGAAGAAGACTGGGCATGTCACACAGGAACAGGTTGTTCTGAAGAGCTGGCTGAGGTTATACCTTGCTTGAACCTATTGCCCATTCTGGGGATAGACCCAGCCCCTTCATGGTGCCTCTGTGGCCACCCAGGAGCTTGGACTGTGAGTCCTGCACGTTCCAGAACGTCGTTGCCCTCAAGAAGGATCACGGGTTTTCCCCTGGCACTGAGACAGTCAACAAGCAGTTCAATGGTTCGATAGAGTCTAAACTTCAAAACTGTTGACTCCAAAATAAAAAGGGGCAGTACAATGTATATAGTACATAGTTGGAATATTTATATGAAATCTTAATTTGCAAAAATCTCTCATTAGGATTCTATTTTGAGTGGTTTAATAACTTCCTAATAAGAGCAATTTATTCTTTAATAACTTTTTATGAAGAATTATATATAATCCACTAGCAATAAAATGTTAGCAGATGATGCCAGTAGTTGTAACCTTTCTCCCTTTCAAAGGTGTCTTTTGAATAAAGTTTTAAGCTGCAATAACAAACCCTATATAGAGCTATGTTATAATCAATCACAGTGAATTTTTAATGCATGTACGGAATTCTAATAAGGAATGCTGCTGTTGCATTAATTACATCCTGCTGCTGTGTGTGATCTCATTCGGAAGCTACACAGGATAAAGAACTCACACCCCACTTGCCATGTGGGGACACGTCCCCAAGCAGGGGACAACACATAGGTGAGGAGCTGAGCCATGGGAACACTGTGAATCTGGAAAAAATACAATGTTCCATTGAACCTGAAAAATCAAACCTTTTAAATGTAGCACTTGATGGCGCTCGCCATGAAACCCAGGGCAAACTTCCCCACACAGAAAACACTTCCATGGGCTAACTCTTTCCTCCCCAGACGCTACTGAAAGTTTGAATGGCTTTCAATCAGTTTTCAGTCCAAAGCATCTGTGAATTCAGTGCAGGGCAAGGGGAGAACTAACACTGTTCTGACAGTAAAAGAATACACGCTACAAAGAGGTTCATTCTTAAGATGACTGCATGTTCAGTGCTTCAGTAAAAACTGAGCTTACAGCCACAAGCCCCATCTCCAACCCTCCCCATCTCTCCTGCCACTCGCAGAGTCCTCTGCACAGAACATTCAAAGAAAACCTGTGGCCTGACTAGTTCCTCCTGTTCTCGACCTGAGCATTGCATCCATGCAGCGTGAGCTGGTTAGGTGCAGAGGCACAGGCTTCCCTCTGCACCTGCTACCTCTCTGTACATCAGGGATGCTGCTGAATTTTCAGTCTGCCCAGTTGTTAGTGCTTCATACTTCAGTTGCTATAGCAATGTTGTCTGCTATTAGCAAAGTCTATAGGATTTTTAATGCGATCACCATACAAAAGCTGAAAAAAAAATGCTGCAGGAAGGATTAGGTGGGTTTCAGGGAGTTGAATTAGAAACACAATTTTAATTGATATTCAGCAGTACTTTGGCCCCTAGATCCTAGAAGCCCTCTGGAAATCCTCGACCATGCCAGTGGGTGATCCACCATTTCAGCACTGTGCTCAGTGATTTTATCCTCAGACAATTTTAGTTAGGGACACTCCCAACATCTATCTCACAAATTACCTATGGAGTCACATCCCCTGCAGCACTGGTAGGATATTGTATCATGCATCTTTTTTAGCTTATGACTGGAAAAGATAAGATCTGAAAAGAATTTGGTGGTGAGGTAGGTGATGAAATTGTGCTGCTGTGTTTGAATACATCAGGCAAGAATTGTTTTGAGTCCTGAATATGTATTTGATTTCCACAGGCTCCTAGGTGAGCATCTTTTGTGAAGGGACTACAAGCATTGATATGCAGAGAGAATACAATAACTATCAATAATCCAATGACACCTGAAAAATCAGCAAAATTATTATTCCAAAACAGTAAATTAACTAAAAGCCATTCATATCTTTAACATTAGATGCCAGAGAATGGGATGTTGCCAGTGTTGTCTCAAGTTTTATTTGTGTGCATAGGTAAATACAACCTAAATGTTCTCTGTACAGGTGCTTATCAGCCTCTGCTACTTCTTGTGCCGAAGGCATGACAGCAGTTCTGCAGCAGCAGGGAGAAGGGTGATGCAGGTGATCTGGAGCAGGACACATCTGTATTTAACCCGCAGCACGGGGTATTGTCCCTTATGGGTTCAGTGCAGATGTGAACACACACAGCTTCTCAGGATGATGCACAGAATAAACGGACTCAACCCACCACGTGTGATGAAGCCTGGGAAGGGCAGTGAGGTGCTGGGCTTCATGGAGACGAGGATCCTGGGCGGTGATTTCCTATGTGGCCCAGCAGGTCGAACTGTGGGGAAGCAGGTAAGGAGGCTGGGTTCTAATGAGGCAGGCGTTGCTCGCACAGGTAGCTCTACCTCTTGCTGAGGCACAAGTGGGTAGAAAATGGACGTGCTAGGATCTGCCTGCTGGCTCCCGAACTGGGAGAAAGGTAACCACAAAAATACAGAATGTGGAAAAAATTATCCGGTACTTGTAGTGCACCTACATCAAACACATTGGGGGAGCAAACTTCCAACGCCAGGAAATGGAGAGCAGTGTTTTCTGATCATCATTCTCGGATGGCTTGTCTCACTGCATCTGAGTCAGACCTGCCTGTTCACTCTTGCATGGAGAGCTACCCGCCAGCGGCCAGGAGGAACAGGCTGGCAGGTTACCTCCACATCTTACATGGGGCACCCTGTGATCCCAACACAGACATTTGTGAGGAGGACCCTTCCATAGGAAGCCCTGCAGTGGGGCAGCACAGCTGGTGTAACAGCTCCCCTCCTGCAGCACCCCCTGTGAAGAGCACGGATTCAGGTACCATGTCCGAAATGTTCCTTTTATGTCACCATGCATCTATATTTCTAAGCAGGGGCATTATCTCTTCTTCCGTTCTACCTTTCAATAAGGCAAACCAAACAAAGAGGTATCAAGCCCCTGAACATCAATGGGGAGAATACGTGCATATTCTTGGGTTGTCCAAACTATAGACCTAACATCCTGAGATGCAGCAAACACAGCTTCCCTATTGTCCGGGCTACCCCAGCTGAGCTGAAAGGAATGGCCCAGGGGCGGGGGCGAGAAGCATCAGCTGTGGGCCTGATCCCAGCTGCATCCAACCAGCTTTGTTACCGGCAACAAAGAGCAGAAGAAAAGACTTTTGTCCTTTATTGCAAGAGCGACCAACCTCCATCTCATTGGCAGGGGTGACGATTAACCGGAGAGGATTCATTTATTGTTTGGCACTCGAGATCTCCCAGCAGTAGTCCACTCCAGCCTGCTAAAATAATGGGCGGCGCCTTGTTTTTGTAAATGACTCAGTCTGGCTTTGTCTCTTTCTGTGCCAGACTGCACAGCCTGGAAGAGCTGGTTGGCAGTGCTGGAGAGATCTCACTGAGAGATGGCTGTGGAAAAAAGATACAGAAAATGTGTGAAAACAATTGCCACGACAGGCTGAGGAATGAAGCAAGGTCTCCTTCCAGTGAACCTGGAATAAGCAAACAGTGCTGGGTTGACAAGCATTTCACAAGGGCTCCAGCACCCCATCTATAAAATCCCATCTGGGAGGACAGGCAACATAGGCTACTTATGCTAGGACCTATAGCCTGGAGTGAGTTTTATGGAAGAACTCTTGACCCCTGCAAAAGGGCATAACATGAGAGCAAAAATAACACCACTGCAGCGGTCTGAGCACTTTCCTCTAAGAGCAACAACTTCCCACCAGCTCAGCTGGGGAAGAATGAATCCCATTCAGGGAGGGAGGCTCGTACCATGGAGGCCTGCCACCAGACACCCCTTCCTGACGCTAATCCTATTCTTCTGCTGCAGATCAACTCATTTTTCTGTGAGTATTTTCCCTTGGCTAAAGAAAAAAGATATTTAACCACAACAAACCTGCTGCCAGCAAACGTCAATCTTAGCTTCTTGGGTCTATGTTATAAGCACCAGCTACCAGTCTCTGACTGTCATTTACTTTTTACTGCAGAGGTACCTCACACATTGACACAGATCTCCTGGCAGCGATGGAGCTTTGCCACCCTCCTGAAAGCAAGCATGTTCAGTTCTCCAAGACATGAAAGAAACTTAATTAGGCTTAGTGCTAGAAGGCACCGATAAATACTCTCTTGCAACACTTGTTTGGGAGCGCAGGAAAATTCTCCTCCCAAAGAAGTACTTTCATTAGTTTGCAGAGTAGAGAAATACAGCCTCCTAAGATGTAAACCTGCTCAGTTAGCAGCCTGCCCCTACTCCAGACACTTAAGAAACTCGCCTCCACATCCAGGTAACTCATTCCAGCAGAGGCTGGAGATGGACAGCATCCACATTTCATCATGCTAAGCCAGTGAAGAAAGGCAAGAGCTCCATGTGTCCTTGTTAAGCAAAGCTGTGAAATATGCTTTTAAAAATGTTTGCAACACTTCCAAACAAGATGGTTTATGTTTTTAAATTATTTTTTCTTTTAATTAAGTGGAGGCTGGTAAAACCTGTCTGGCCTGTGGCCTGGACATGACCTTCTGCAGCAGTAGACAACAGCCCCAAGCGTGGTTTTATTGTCCCAATATTACCCCTCAGCTACCACCACCCACCCCATCAGCCTGACAGCAACACAGGAGTCATCAGTTTCTGAGGGGCTTGACCTTGGCCAACACAGCCCAGCAGCTTCCACCCGTGGCTGTTGGGAGTGGAAGGGATGTCCCAGAGACAGAGGAACCCGAGTGGCTCACTGCAAGCTCCCACAGCAACCTGCATCTGATCAGACACATGTCTGATCATTATCAGTGTGATTGAAACCCTGCTGAGAAGTGTATTCACCACTGCTTATCCTTGAAAATATCCTTGTTTGTTCCATCACCCATTTCCTCCACATTTCTGCTCTGATTTTTTCATTTTTCAATAGCTCTTTGATCCCTAACCTCCTGCTTATTTTCATAGCTTGAAAAAGTATACTGCAGCAAAACTCATCAGGAAGAAAGGAGAGCCCTGAAAAAAAAAGATACCCTGACACTTCCACTGCTCTTGCAACTGTTGGGTGATGCCAATAACTCAGAAACAGCAGAGGGCTGTGAATTAATTTTCCTAAACAAGAAGGTGGCAAAAGTTATAAGACCTAATAATAGAAACAACAATTTACCAGCAAAGAATGTCATCTCCAACTGGCCGTTAGGACTTCAAGCACCCCTTTGGCATGTTGCAAATACTCAGCCCACAGTCTGGATGCCACCGTTTCCTGTCCTGCTGAAAGGGCTTGTCACTGCACACACTCTTTACTAATGCTCTGGCTGCTTCTCCCTATTCCTGATAGTGATCTAGAAAAGATAAGGAGCAAGCTCGTAGTTCCCGTTGGGTTAAATTAAGTCAGGAGCCCTGAAAACAATGCAGGAGTGGAGCTCCTGGAAGTCTGTCCCTGAAAGGGGCTCCCTTGCCTCTGCTGTCCTGGTACAGGCATCCTGGGAGCTCAGCCCAGCCTGATGCTGGAGGAGTGACTTGACACAGCACTGACCAAAGAACAGTATAAAATAAGTGCTCAACAATCACGGCAGAAAAACGTGAGTATGGAAAAGCTTCTATTAAATCAATCTGGTTATCACCATTCATTCTGGAGAAAACAAGTTCTTTGCAGCCCAGTTCAGCATCCAGGGCTCCTGAATTTGAGTTTACTTTCCAGAACTTCCTTCCTTGGCTTCTCTCCCTTGCCCTCGTTACCTTGTGCAGCTTTTCTTTTTGGTAATGAAACATCATCTCAGCCCAAAGTTCCATGTGAGGCACTCCAAGATCTCTACTGTATTCCTATTTCTATTCCTTATTGCCTGTTGAACTTACTCTCCTGTGTGGAGTGGGTGGAAACAGCACTGGCAGCAGACAGAATTGGGAGTGGGAGGTGGGGGACAAAGCAAGAAGCAGAGTTTGTTTTTAGAACAATTGGGATGATTACAGTCTCTGTTCTGACCATGCAGGCTCAAGGCAGCCAGACCTCCCTTCCACACCCACACATCCTGGACAGCCCCTCCTTTCAGTCAGGTGCTTTTTGGGGGTGATAGCAAAAGGGTAAAAGATTAAATTTAAATGTGGGGCTTTGAAAGAGGTGGCTGAGTGAATAGTAACCAGGTTCAGTGCTCCCAATGCTGTGTGACTCTCAGCAATTTATTTACCTCCTCTTCACCTCGGAGATGAGCTCCAAATCAGCATCGTGATTAGAGGTCACGCTGTCCTCACACAAGAGTCGGTATTGCTAATTGGACTATTACATTCCTCATTTGCCATTGTTTCTGCAGTACAGATTCCCATCTACGTTAAGGCTTGTTCACCTGGTAGCTTCACCAAATTTGGAAAAAATCTGTGTGAGTTACACTTTAGTCAAGGATGAGAAAACATTCCAGTTATCGGCTGAGCAGAGGGGGAAACGGAGCCCAGGGGCAGCACGTCCCCACACGTGAGACACAGCTGGCAGTGCTGCACTGGCACTGAGCTGAGGTTGGGTTTGCCCAGGGACTGGTCCCACTCCTGTGAGCCAGTCTGTTTTCCCAGGTGCTCGCCCACTGCAGCCTGTCTGCCAGTGATGGCAGGACGGGTCGCTTGCTCCTCAGACACCTCCAGTGACAGTCCATGCTCCTTCCTCTTGCCAAGAAAAACAGCATTTCACCAACTTTCTGAGTTTTGTTTTATTTTTGCTCAGAGTGTCCTCAGCACACTCATTAGCTCAAGCCTTAGAATGAGCTGAAAATGAGTTACAGATGGGCACCGAGTGCCACAGAATGCTACTATTTGTTCAAAACCCTTTATGCATGATGTTTCTCACCAAAAATGCAAAGCATAGCAAGAGATGGCAAGAGACTGCTCAATTAAAAAACAGAATTAAGAACATGTCAATAGAATTAGATACATATATTTATACCTAACTTATAGAAAACCAGTCTTGAACAGGAAGATGTCAAGCACAGAAAATCAATGAGCAGAGAAGGGAGGCTGGGCTTGCTGCTCTATCACATGAGCAGCACATGCTGCCACGTTACACAGCCTGTTTCATTGAGGAGCATCTGCTTTGTGCAGCCCAGCCCCTCAAATCCTGCCACACGGCATCAAAGGGAGTAGTGACCCACATCTGATTGTGCCTCTCTGCATCAGCGCTGTGACAACCTGTACCTCCACAACCTGGGTGTCATCACCTCCCTCTAAGAACCTTGGTTCCAGCAGTGGCATGGCACAACAGGTGCCAGTGGCAGGGACACTCTGAGCATGGATGCAGTGACATGGCAGCGGAAGACAAAGGATTTCCCCCAGGAATCAGATAGCAGGTGCAGTTGCCTTCCACTGCTTAGGAATGGTGATAGTCCCTAGATATCACCAAGGCTGTGCATGACAGAGTCTGGAGGCCACAGCCCCACAAAAGCCCTGGCACCACATGCAGCCCTCATGGCTCGTTGTGTCCAGTCCCCTGTGCAGTGCAGAGCGGGCAGAGGGAAGGTCCTCTTCTCAGAAGAGGATGGGATGGGGTAGAATAGAATAGTTCAGTTGGAAGGGAATAAAGTGACCATCCAGTACAACTGCCTGATTCTTTCAGGGCAGGACTAAAATTAAAGCATGGTATGAAGAGCATTGTCCAAATGCCTATGAAACACACCTCCTCTCTGGGAAGCCTGTTCAGGGTTTGCCCACCTTCTCAGTAAATAAACAGTTCCTCATGTCCAGACTAAACCTCCCCTGGCACAGCTCTGAGCACCCTGTCCCCGGATCGCAGGGAGAAGAGCTCAGCACCTCCCCTTCCATGTCCCCTGCTCTGGAAGAGGCTGAGAGCGATTAGGTCACCCTCAGCAACATTCAGCATCTTCCTTTGGAACCAATAGCCAGAAACTCATATAGGAGCTCAAAAGGAGAATTAAATGCCATACCCTAGGATGCTATTGCAAGTGCAGTTCATAGCCTTGAGGCCTGGCATAAGTGAAATCATGTTTTTAACCAGGTATCATAGATGTTTTATGTATTTTCTCTGAAGCAGGGCAGGGAAACCCAACAGACACTGTTATGTGACAGGAGGAGCAGAAAACAGTTGGTGTCTGTTCTGCAGGAGTCAAACATATTGTGTCTTTCTACTTGCAGTACCAACGCTTCCTTCCCTCTAAGCATTGTGCTAAGGCAACACTAGATGCTCTGAAGCTGAAAGTTGTGAATCCTGTTGTTCATGCAAACATAAATGTGAGATCATCTGTTGCTGCAAAAGGCCTGACTGTTAGACCCACAGTAAGTGAACATAACTATTACAAGAAGGCATCTTCCAGAGATGCTGCTTCTGACACTCCAGTTGTGACCCAGTGTCTGAACCAGCCTTTGAAGAATTCAAGGGGTTTTATTCCTTCTGTGCCCACACCTTGCTCATAAGGTCTCATCTAAAAGTATTGGCAAGATTAGTTTGTTCCTGTTATCAGAGGATGTACATGACCACAGATTTCTCTGCCCAATATACTTTCAACAGTTTGGTATCAGAATTTAAAGAACTGTAGCCAAGATCAGAACCTGGGTGAAGCTCATGAGCTTGGGTAAACCCATGCAGCAGTCCTTTGAGTACAGAGGACTGAGTAAACACACGGGATTGTCCTATGCAGCTGCAGACAGCGAAGTGTAGATAGCAGCCCAGCAAATAGATTTTGCAGCTTGTCTTTTCCATGACACTTTGTTAAAGACATTATTGCTTCATCATCACTTGTGGTTTATTTTGGCAAGCCCACAACATCACATTTCTCAAAGTCTTCTGTACCTTAATAAATCCAAGCACATTTGGAACAGAGAGGGGAAGAAACTAGATGCATTGTGCACAACTGGTAACAGTTTCCTGCCACGCCTGATTAACCGAGTACAAACAAAACTCAGCTTCTGCTGGAAGAGGTCCCATCCAAGGTACAGGTTGTGTAAATTGCCCTTAAGGAAAAGGGGAAAAAGGACACTTGCTTTGGAGAATCCTTGTGGGGTTGTTGTAAGGTTTGAGGTCGGGTTTTGTCCCCCCCAACATACAGTTTGATTTTACTATGAGGGAGGAGAGGAGGGAGTCCTGCCAAGCAGGACTGGGATGCTGGTTTTGTTCCTATATTTCCTGCCAGCACAACTCTTCTGGAAGCAAAGTGAATATCCAAGTGCATATGCCCTGTACATCCCCCTGCAGAGTCCAGGGACTGCACAGGGTTTGCACTGATGTGGCACAGTGGTAGAAGGATGGGAGGTAAGATGTGGTATTTAGAGATTTATCAGTCTAAACATGACTCCAGACAGGAAAATTCCAACCTCCTACTCCCTTTCATTTCATCACACTAGGTTAAATGATGTCATGAAACCCAGTCACACGATTGTGCCCATTTAAGTGCCAACCACGGCCTCTGCTCTGCACATGTATTCCAAAGAAAAGCTATTTGAGTTAAACTAGCCAGTTCTGTTGTTCATGGATTTTTATTCATGCAGCAGGTTACTTTCCATCCATTCTGGCAGCTACCCCTTACTACAAGGCTCTTAAAATAGCACATTGGAAAGCCCCTCTGCTCCGGAGCCAGGCTGGGAGAGCTGGGCTGGCTCAGCCCAGAGAGAAGGCGGCTGCTTCTAGGGAGAGCTCTGTGCCCCTTCCCATCTCCTGAGGGGGCTCCAGGAGAACTGGAGAGGGACTGGGAGGCAGAGACCCTTCCTGGGGATTGGGGAACCCTGGCACAGGATGCCCAGAGAAGCTGTTAATAGACAAATAATGAAAGAAAAGAAGGAAAGAAGAACCCTATTTTATTTCTAGCCACGATGGACATAAAGTAATGTCCTTCTGCTGTTTCCATAGCAGGCTGGCCCTTCACTTCAGAACACAGCCAGAGCCTGCATGGAGCTGGACAGTTAGAGACATCCCCACAGCTCGTGTCAGCCTGGGAAGGTACTGCTTTGTGATCACAGCAATGGGAGGTATCAGGAATCGAGCTGTGGCAGGGAGAAGAGCAGTGTTGTAGTTACATGCATAAAGTATCAAGTTTTATAAAGTCTTCAATGTATGTGCCTTGTCAGAATTTACAATAATTTAATGTGCTTATTATTCCTCCAGGCATGGAACTCATAAATATTACTCAGTGCTATTTGTCATTGGCTTCTCTGTCATGCATAAAGTAAAATTAAATACTTATCTCTATATCGTTAACGTATTAAACATTAGGATTTATGGGGTTTGAGATCTTACTTGCTCTGAGAACATTAACTTCCCGATGAAAGATCTGAATGCAAATAGAAGGAGCAGCCAAGCTGCCCTGGAAGGTTCAGGATGCCGAGGTGCGAAGAAGCCCCAGGCACAGGAATGTGCAGATTCCACATTTCCACTGCCACGGCGGCCAGGTTTCTTTGTTCCACCTCTGTCCTCTGTCCCACTGCCTTTCTCTGTAACTTGACGTCAGATGGAGAACATCTAAATGCATTCGTACAGGGATTAGCAGAGAAAAGGTGTTCCTGGCTTGAAACGCATCCTTGCTCTCTGTGCTGGGGAGCAGCGACTGGGGGCGACACGGAGATGGAGGAAAGAGTCAGAGATGACTCTTCCCATATGAAGGAAAATTCCCATGGTAGTTTTACTTGACTTGCATCCAGTGGGCACTACTTTTAAACAAGTCAGTTTCTGCAGCATGATAGGAGCCTTTCCATGCTGTTCATAGTTCTACCTAAGTCTACATGCTGCTTTGTACATCCAGTGTAATCACCAGGCACTCAGCCCACCCCATCTCAGCAAACACAGACAAAGCATGTGAACATCTGAGCCATAGGTGATCAAAACCATAAATACCTACCTTCCAGCACATGACTGGCTGTCAAACACCCATGGGGGGAGGGGGGGGGGTGTCTGACAACATAGAAGGACACAGGAGCTGCAAATACTTTGGAAGACTCAGAGCTACTAAACATCTTTCAGAAGCTGATGAAAGAGTTTCAAGTGGTTCTACAAATGGTGCTCCAGTTGTCCCCTTAGGAATAACATTTTCCTGGTTTCACTGGTCATTCTGGTAAGAACGATGAAGGACACAGATTTCCAGTTTGTTTCTCATGAAATTTGTGTCTTTTCTGATGAAGTGTGAATGTGATGAGCCATTAAGAAATGTTTACAGCTCATACTGTACATTTCCACTCTGTCACAACCCAGTGTTCTTAGTGGAGTCTTTGAGCAGAGGTTTGGCCTCAGCAGCATCTGTTACTGTTACTAGAACAGGAGATGCTTTCATGGTGCCATGATGTTATAATATGGGATATGTTCCAGCATATCTAACTTTTAAGAAAATAATCAGGGTAGTTTTGTTTCTTAAAAACTTTCCCATTGTGATTGTGGTTTCAGTTTCATTTTTTTCTCAGTGGTGATGTATGCAAGTGATAGAAATACACTGTCTTCCCTTTCAGTGAACCATGCTGGAAGGCACTGAAGGACTACACAGTTTTCATTTGCTCTCTCAATCCATTCCCTGTGAATGATGCTATCTAGCCAACAACACTTTTAAAAATCCACTTTTGTTAAAGATTTTTCATAGAATCACCTGGGTTGGAAGAGACCCTTTAGATCATTGAGTCCAACCTTAGCCTAACCCTGACTTCTACACCTCTAGATTATGTCCTTAAAGACTTCATCTACATGCCTTTTAAATACCTCCAGGGATGGACACTCCACCACCTCCCCTGGGCAGCCTATTCCAATGCCTATTTCTAGAGCTGCTGGTCTATTCTAAAACACAGATTGAACTTACTGGCACTATAACTTCTTGCATCTCACCCCAGAGGAGTAGGATAGGTATTTTTTTCAGAAGACGTTTTCAGCTCTACCTTGTCCTAGTTGATTTAAATATCCTCAGTGATGTATTCCACCCCTTGCTTACGAGCCCTTCTCACAGCCCAGCAGAGTTCACTGCCAGCCCAAGGTTTGCCATTATTCATTCCTTCCATCATTCCTGCTTTTACAACCCTAAGTAATTCCTGTCTCACTTACACGTAGGCTGCAATGTCTCATCTCTGCGGCCAGCTAACTTCTGCCACTTTTCTCATCTCCCTCTTGGCCCGTTTTTTTAATGTTTGCATTTTTGCTAATATTTTTTTAACTCTTTCCATTTGAGTACAAATAAGTAATTGCATTAATCCCTCAAAGAAAAAAGCCAAGTTAATGAGTTCAAACTTCACACCAGTTGTTAAAAAAACAGTTCCCCCTGATAACAAGAGATAGAGCACAGTGGTGAAAGTACCACTGCCACCTCCTGTACTGCTTTCCCCAGTTCTGTTCATCTACATCTACTTGTCAAAGCTGCATTAGGTCAGCACGAGGTGTCTTTGAAACATGGCAGGTACCAAAGTCACATCATGCCCTTTGAGCATCCGCTTCCTCCACGGCCAGACACACCACTCAGGACGAGCAGGCAGACGCCACCACTGACTTTCTCCCAGGGCAGTCAGGAGGGAGGACTTGCATCACTTCATGGCAAGATAAACACCAAGGTAGACTTGCTGGATCTGTCCACAGGACTAGCAAAACTTTCTCCTCCAGGAGTGAGCAGCAACCCACCATCACCCAGCACAAACCACTCAACACACAGACACACTTCTCCGTCTTGGCACAAGTACCTTGCACAGTCCTGGCTCAGCCCCTACTGCAGCTGAACCCCACTCTCCAGGGGAGGGGAAATGGGCAAAAACACCAGGAGTGGGATAAAGGCAGTTTGCTGGGACAGCATGGGGAGAGGGGAACAACAACAATGGGGCTCATGACAGAATACACAGATGGTGATAACAGAAACCACTTACCAACTGAAGACCAACCAGGCACTCAGTCTGCACTCAGACCATCCCAAAGCCATGCAGATCTGCCCTCCTCACCCAGTCCCCTTTTATGGGGGGAGGCAGGTGAGAGGGAATGATATTACCAGTGTGGAAAACACCCTTGGCTCACCTGTGCTGGCTCCCCGGGGAGAATTAACTCTATCCTTGCCAGAACAAGGGGCTGCTACATAGTGTTAGGAGTTGGTTTATCAGACTGTCAGAGGGACTTGAAAACTTTTCCCTGTGTGTGGATTTAAAGTATGATTTACAATAGCACTGGCTGCAAAACAGTGATTGTTCCCACACACCTGTCTTTCTCCACTTCCTCCAGGTGACACTGCCTTTGGGACAACCTCTTTAACAAGTGAGGAGCCTCTGCAGAGCACCAGACCACACTGAGCAGCCACACCGGGACCAACCTGCGACAGGGCTTGCCAAGGCTGTGTGGACCTCCTTGCCATCAGCAGAATGCCTCTCTGAAAACCTCACTCTAATCCCGGGAGTTCATGCAGATCGATTTATTGACAAGTCAGATCATCCTCCTGATCCAGGCTTGTGTCATGCATGTGATCAGGACTGATTTCTAGAGAAAACCAGGGACGTAGCTGGCAGCTGACTTCAGCTCTGGTTGGTCTCTGTCTAATATTGTAGATGCAGGGAAAACAGTCATCTCTTCTGGTGACTTGTACAGTGCACAGGTTAAGGTTTTTCATTATGTATTAATAAATAAAAGACTGGTGGCATCTTCACATGGCCAGAGTCACAGATTTTTCTGAAAACTGAGTATTGAAAAATTAAAGAACCTGTTATTTGTCTGGAGATTACTTTATAAAATCCAAAATGGATACTAGAATGCCAGGAACGTGATTTTCAGTACAGCACTCTCCTCTTTTACGGAGGTCTTGTCTCATTCCATGCATTACGGATGTTTAATTGAAAGGTTACACACAGGGTCATCAACAAGGCTCACCATGCCTCCAGCTTTACAATGCACCTCACTTCAAAGGGATTGGCTGCATTCCTGAGCCTTGTACCAATAAGCACTAATAACACTGAAAAATGAAAACTGAAACAGATGTCTCCAATAGCATTGATTCTTATTAGCTGTTCACAGCTATTCTTACACCTCTAGGCACAGCGCAGCAAAGCCTGCGTGCTGGGCGTGCGGCTGCAGCGGGCCAGTAATGCCCCTGGAATGCTCCCCTCCACGGCTGCTCCCTGCATTCTTGACAGGCTGTCTCCATTATAATCTTAAGAAAACTTCTTTTAAACATCATTTAAAAATATAGCAAATATGTAAACTCTTACTTAATAAGGACAGGATTTGACAGTAACATGTTTGTCTAAAAATTAACTGTGGAAGAGGCGCTGGGATCTGCGTTAGGACTGGGCTGAACAGCACATCCATCTGTGCTCTGCTGAGGATCCTCGATCTGTTGTGACCACCCAGAAAGAGCTTAGGGTGGATCCACAGCAACACAGTGGAAGAATGGCAATCAATAGGTAAAAAAAGGTGTGCATGCTACTATGCTGTAACTACCCCAAGCAGACAAGCAATAGACATCGACTCTGTATGCAACCTGTTCAGTGAACAAACATGAAACTGAGGTGGTGTAACCCACAAGTGTGATGAGCATCTGTACCCTGGCACACAGAGCAAAGCCTAAACTACACACTCACCTGGGATTGCAGAGCTCCCCTTGTCTGCCCCATTTTCTAACACATTTGTGCTCTTGGACATCATCTTTCTCCTTAGGAAGGCGTGCAGCCCTGACAGACCTGCAGCAATCCAGAGGGAACAGATTTTAACTGAATTTAACACATGCACAACCAAAGCTGTTCCTGCTGAACAAGTAGATAGTATCTGTATTCTGAGTGTTGGCAGTGTGAAGAACAGTCACAGTGGACCAGCAACCTGTGGGAGAATGGGAAGGGGAGAGCTAATGCAGAGATGCTGAGAGAGGGGTGACAGGAGCAGAGCAGCAGCTGTGCCAGGGTTTGCCATCCAGCCTGTGCACGCACATGGGGCCCAGACATTTGGTGGACTTCTGTATATTCACCACACTTTAGGTGGGAATGTTGGGGTTGTGGCATACTGTGTGTTCAGGCCCCAGCATCCACTTCCTGTGCAGAAGTGCCAGCACAAGGGACAACTGTTTTGCTGTGGATCTCCTAGGAAGAAGATCCACTGTAAAAGTGATCAGTGGAAATATACTGCTGGGAGCATCCCCCATTTCCTGCATCTCTCTTTCCTGAAGATCTCCACGTATCTCTGGAGACCATTTTATGCCTTTGCAATGATAATTCTGACTTAATCCCGGGGGTCACCCTCAGCCCACAAAGTAACAGAGCAAAACTGGGAAAGAAAGGAAATTATGTCTGTCCTGTGCAACTGAGAGTGAGAACACAGTGCTGTGCTAAAAGAACTGTCAATGCCATGTTCTGGATTCTGTAGAATCAGTCATGCTGTGGAAGAAAAGCAGGAATGTGGTGAGTTATGTCTGTGGAAATGTCATCCATAGTGAAAAGGTGTCTGGACAAGGCGGAGCTCCTGACTGTCCATCCCAACTGCTGCATCAGCTTAAGGTATGTTTCTGCTCACTGTCCTGTTCAGCTTGTTACTTCAGGGCAGTGGACAGACCCAGCAGCTCTTCCTCTTGCACATCCCGACACTGGGGCTATCAGTGTGACCAGAGCAAGGTGCTGTGCTGCAACAGCGACGGTTTCTCTGCACGTGCTGTCGCACCCCTCAGCAGTGCACTCCTCCCTCAGATGAAGGATGCCATCACACAACACACCACGTAACCAGACCAATTGTAAAAGTCACGTCTGGAATATTAAGAATGGGCCTGTGATGCCTGCACGGATGTGCAGGGATCATCCAGCCTGCTCGAGGGGAGGCTTTCACAGCATTCATTGTATGCTGCACCACACAGAACATGTAATTTGACTTTTCAGAGAATACCCCTGAAGGGGAACATCATTCAAAGGGCAGAAAAGGGAGGGAACCTCTTCCATGGAGGTTGTGTGCCAATGAGAGGCTCAGATATATCAAAACAATCAAAAAATCGCTGCAAGAGTTTTCCTACTGCAAGGGTAAAGGAAAAGGGCGTCTATCTGCAGCTACAAATACATTGTAGCTGCGCTTCAATCCTGAAAATGTCTTTTTCTCCTCAGGGGAATACCAGCTTTTGTTTTGGTGGGTGTCCACAGATGTGAGCCCATTATTCTTGCAGGTTTTACTGGTGCCTTCCCGCTCCATACACAGAAACGTTTCTGCCTCCCAAGTGAGAATTCATGGCTTGGAGATGTAGAAAAACATCATCCTGCCCGAGCTGGGTTGGAGCGAAACTCCAGGACCTTGCACGGCCAGCAGTGCCCCTCGGCTCCGGCGCGGCTCCCTGCAGCCCTTAAGGACAGCCCGGAGCAGCTGAACACTACCAGCCCATTCCCTCTGTTTCCTTTTAGCTGACAGTCCAAAATATTTTCTGTCAGTAGAGGCTGCACAGTGAGGTGGATCCAGATGCTTCATCCAGATGATGCATAAAATTCAGGAAATTCAAATACACATCTGGTTACTAAAATAGCAGTAATAAAAGCAGAATTTCTTATTAATAAATAATAATTTTTCCTTGGTTATTATAAAGATTGCTGGTGCAGGTAGCATCAAGATCCCCACCGTACAGAGAAAGATCCATGTACCCCATCCTGCTATCGTTGCTCCCAAAGCAATGCTGGGATAAAACTGCTGGCTGAACTGACCAGGACTTTGGAGCTCTTGGCTGATTATCAAGAATTCCAACAGAAACATTATCTCACACTTTGACAAAAAAGATCCAGAGGAAAGTTCCAGCTGCCCACACCTGTGAGCTAGCCAGAGGAGCCCTGCCTGGTCAGGCCTGCAGCCAGCCCTGTGCCACGGCTGCGGTGGTGTTGGAAAGTCGAGCTGTGGTCCTCCCTTCCTGAGCACGTCCCTCCGTGGCACCAACCATTTAACTGGGCAGCTTGAGATCTGTGGGAAGAGCAAAGGGCTCTTTTCCTGCACCAGGGGCAGGCTGGCACACCCACACCCAGGATGCTTCTGGCACTGAGGACAAGGTCTAAGAGTATCCCAATATATCAAAGGCAATTTGGGAAGACCCAGGCAGAAACAGCGTTGCAGTACAGGTGCATTCTAACCTCAGTGTTGTGTGTTTCTGCGATTCTGCTATTATTTTCTGTAATTAGACAGTAATCTCTTTGGAGGTAGACCCAAAGAAGTACTAGGCAGGTTATTTACCAGTTAACCATTAAGTATTCTCATAATAAATCTAAACCAAAAAAGGAAAACAGACAGTGCAATTGGATTTGATGATCTTAGTGGTCTTTTCCAACCTTAAAGATTCTAAGATGCTGTGATGATACTGGAGGGAAGACCAGACAAGCAAAGGATCAAGGTTAAAAACTCTTCATAGAGCAATCATCCATGGGAACAGCATGGGGAAAAGTCCAAGATCTTCTGCTTCAAGCAAAATTCATGTTACTCCACTTTTCCTTTCCCTCTGTCAGCTAATGCCAGAGTTGCTCGGAAGGCTCTGTGGTGATGAAAAGCACAACAAAGGAGGAAACAAAGATGAGTGCATCTACCAAGGGAAGTTTCAGAGAACAGGTATTTTTTGGTCCATTTGGATCCATTCATAAGTAATAAGTGGGGTATCACTCAACTAATTGGATGCAGCTCAAGGCAGGCAGACAGATTTAGGACTTACCTAGAAGTAAGAAAAGTTGCAATGACTAATGAAACATAGCTGTTCGTCCTTTGGCTTCAGCCATTCCCACTTCTTTCTCTGAAATCTCTTCCACAAGCTCTGTATTGGGTTATATCCCAGATGAGATTATTTTACACATAACGATATTTAATTTGCAGTGAGGGGAACACCTTGGTTTGTTTTATGTCCACATGCCTGTTTAATTGGGCTTCTGATTATTTAATGTCACTGCTGCAGAGGTAGCTTTTATGAGGCACAAAAGAAAATTTAATGAAAATTATTCACAAGCCCAACTTCTGACTAGTAAAACCAAGAGTTTAATGTAAGAGGCAAAGTCCCCATCTGGTACTTCTCTTTGAAAAGAACAGCCCACATGAAGGATTTATTGTGACATTACAATGCTTGATGTCAAATAATCTAGCCAGAGGAACAATATTGCCCTAAAGAGAGCCATCAGGCCCTGTGTGACATGGGTATTTGAAAGGATTAACTACACTTAAATCAATATGGGCAATGAAAACAGAAATAACCAATCTCTTAGCCGCTCAATTATTTAAGAGTGTCTTTAGTCCCCACAGAATGGAATTAAACGCTTGTTTAAGAGGACTGACAATTAAATCTATTTCTTTAATGTCAAGATAAGGATGTGAGATCCTTGGCTGCAGTGTGGCACGAAGGAGTGACATTTCAGGGAGGAAGGAGCCGTCAGGGTGCCGACTGGTGAAGGACTTTCCCATGTGGTGACCCGGCTGCTCCCCAGCACTGCGCTCTGTGCAGGCAGCACACATCTGCCTCCCGAGGTGTGCGGTGCTCCATGCCCGCTGGCACCGCGGCCCCGCTGCCAGCCTGTGCCCCAGGCATCTTGTGTCAGGACCCGTGCCCGGGGACGGCAGCAGGTCCCGCAGCAGCGATGGCCAGGGCGCGACGCTGGCAGCAGGCAGCCCCCACCCCGTCTCCAAACCCACAGCACACGGCAGTGAGGTCTTCATGAAACACTGCATCCTGGTGCAGCTTTTTAGCTGTCGCTTTTCCTTCCTAGTGCTGTTTTCAGAGTATGAAATGCAGGCTTTAAAATCACAGAATACCGATGACTAAGTGTTATTTCAGGTGACAATGTAACCGTGAGTTCATTTGGTTGAAGTGGGCTGACAATTTCCCAGCTCTTTGAGTTTTGAAAAAGTTTGTCTGACCTATCCCAATATTTTTTTCCAAGTCTTTCTTTAACGGTGTTTTACAGAGCCTCTACTCCGACCTTTTATGATGATACTATTTCTCCTGAGGTGTTTGTTCATCTCAAATGCAGTGAAGAAATTCCTGGTGTGGAAAATTTTAATAAGAAGTTCTATTTTCAGATGATAAAAAGGAGGTAACAGAAGCAGGATGTATGCAAAGCATTGAATGTTCATCCATCATATTGCAAATACCCTAGGTGACAGGAAAATATCAGATGCCTGCATGCCTTCAGTTAGAGTTCCTGGCCAGAAAAGCTGAAAGACCTTCTTAAGTCAGAGACAACCCAATGCACTAGGAATTTGGGAAACAGAAGTGTGATAGTGATCCATCAAGATTTTCAGTTTTTCAATGGCTTCCGTGAGTAGTAAGACAGTTTAAAAGTCTGAGTCTTGATTTTTAGGCTACTTTACAACCTGGCAAATGAATGCAGAAGCCCTTCTTTCCTGGTTTGTAACTAAAATGTGAAAGTCATTCTCAATGTGCCATTCCGACTTCTCACTACAGACACGACCTTCTTCCTACATCTTCCATCCCTTTTTTGCATTTTATATCTGTTCATCAAAATACCACTGTGGTTTAATATATTTGTTTCAGGTAGGAAAAAAAGCGCAGTCCAGAAAAGCTGATCTTTTTCTAAGGTTTTTTTAAAAACAATTTCTGAAAATGTATTGCAGAAAATCATTACTCATCATTTTTGTCTTGACACTTGTAAGCATAATCGCTTGGAGGTATTGTTGATTAATGATTTCTAGTTCCTCTGATGTTCTTGTAGTAACTTGTCCACATTTCAGAGCCATAGAGTAAGGTGCAAAAAAAAAAGACAATTGTCACTTTGTAATCAGAGACTGTAGATCCAGTGGCTTGTATGTGCTTTGAATGCAGCTTTGCATGCAGTTCTCAACTTCAACACTCCAGCTATTGATCAGAGGCTGCGATGATGCTGCGGCGAGCCTCGCCCTCAGCACGTCTGGTTTTGTGGTCACTCCACTGGTTATTTTCATGCCATTATTTTGCTGATCATCACCAAATGATTTATTTCCTCATCTCCTGCATCAGTATTACACAGCTGTTCGTTCTTCTTTAGAGCATTTCAATCCCTTTCTTTGCCCTCCTTGCCCTGTTAGTCCTACACTTCACAACAGTTTCACCGTCCTTTGGCACACATCTTTCAGCCACGCATGAACCCATCTAAGCTGCAGCTTTACTGATGTTGCCATCATTATTATCTACCCTGAAGAGCTGACAGCCTAGGTACAAGATGATTCACAACAGGTAAAGATCACAAAGATCTGCAGAACATAAGGTAACAATGAGACGATGCTGGTCCACATGGTCAGATGCAGTCACACACATCTGCAGCCGAAGCACGGCCAATGCTTTTATAGCTACAGATGCATATTTGACATAGTAGTCTGTGCCTGTAATTGCACATGTGCTTGGGGAGAGAGGGTAAGAGTTGCCCTGCAGAGAGTTGGGCACACTCCCAGACCAGGGCGAGGGCACAGTGTTAGTGCTTCCTGAGCTGCCGGCAAAGCTGTGGGTGCCCACACCCAGCACTGCCCAGAGCTGGGTGAGAGCTTCAGAGCGCTTCTCTAACCCTTCAGAATGAAACTGCTAAACAAAACCTGTTGTCTCAAGGGCTGTTCTTTATCATGTAATTTCAAGGTACTGATTTTCATGCTCAGAAAAATCTGTATTAAAGTGTTTATATGTTTATACAGGTCAGAGCCAGAAAAGGCAGATTTGATTTGTTTGTGGATTTCAGAGCTAAGGTAGAATTCCAAAGGAGGGGAAGCTTTTTTCAGTGTGGATTCAATTCTGTGCATCCAAATCTGGAGCACTCATTCTTCACCAGCTTACTTCTGCAGCACCTGAAGGATAAGGATCCTAAATAACTGCTGCTGTTCAAGTATGTGAAGCTGAGCACCAACTAGTTGGGACAGTATCCTTGGTGCGATAAGAAGATTAAGAATTCCAGGCCAACCATCGCTGGGCTGTCCACAGCAATGGGCACTCAGGAGGGGCTGCGTAGCACAAGTATGAGCCCTGGGGATACTCAGTCTCCCCATAGTGCTCCCATGCTGTCTGCTGGACAGGCAATTATCAGCAGAGCTCTTGGGAACTGAAGACTAAAAGGGAATCCCTTGCTCACCCCCACCTCCTGTCTTTTATTCTGGCTTCAGCTGCTGATGGACTTGAAGGCTGGATTTTTTGCCACTGGCAAAGGGATCGCTGTTTCTCTCTTTACTCTACAAGAATTACTGCACATTGCATGTAAACATCATTCCAAACTGGAGGCTGCAACCCAGGAAATACTGATTGGAAGCTAGTGCCAACCTCCTCCTCTTCCCCCTTTTTGACCCGAAAGTGTTTTCCCATTCTCCTGGTAGGGAGACACAAGTCTCAGCAAGAGAGCTCCGACTAAGCCAAAGAGGAATCACCCTGTTCACTGTCAGGACTGCCTTCTGTGGGCTCTGCCCCACTGCTTTGACCCAGTCACCTGTGGCTGCTCTCTGACGGGGCTAGTTTATGCCTGCCTCTTGCCACTCAGTCAGTGGAGAACGTGTCTCGCTCAGACTGCGCTGTCACTGTTTTCCTCTTGACAGCAGACTGGTCTGACACGGTTCTTGTCACTCAAATGGTGTAGAGCACAGATCCCTTTAATCCACCTAACAAGAAGTTCTCTTGTCTTCTCTCAGCACCACACTAATTACACAGCAAACCAGAAGTGTGTGGTTTCATTCAGGGATGTAAAGAAAGAACAGGCAGTGTTCACACGAGGGCATACAGAATGCCACCAGATATCGTGGCTGTCACGTTCTGCTTCCTTTCCACCCACCTCCCACACCTGAGAAAAGCCAGGGCACAGTTTAACTCCGTCTCGGGTGAGACCCCCAGTTAGCCTCATCTCTCCTGCTGTAACTCCATCTGATGCAGGTTTTCTTCCACAGACTTTGTTGCAAGCTGCAGGAAGTTATGGCTTTGGCTCTGTGTCCACCTCATTCACAAAATGGTTCAAATCATGGACGATGATTCGGAGGACCCACTGACAGTCACCTGCAATCACCACTGTAGACATGTCCCACTGTGACCACTGCACCTGAACCAAACTGAACTGTGATCTTCAGTTCTCCATGCCAGGCTTCTGCTCTCATTCTTACTCTTATTTTAAAATTTTCAATAGAAGAGAGGTTTAGCCTTTTCCAGATGAGCAGACAGGGATGTTTTCCCCATGCTAATCGTTTTTACTGTCACAGCACCCCTGGAGCACTGCGCTGTGTGCCCAACTGCTAACTGACAGGCAGGAAAGTAAAATTGTGCAAGACAAGAATTTATCCAATGTTAGTGCTTGGTAATTCAAGATCTGCACTAAGTAAATGGAAATAAAACCACGTCTACTTAAGTAGAAAGATGAGGAATGAACAAGAAGTGAAATAAGAAGTCTAATCTCCCTAATGGGAAGACCATTAACATTCATGGCATGGGGTGCACTGAGGGAATTTTGGAGTAAGTCATTAGAGTTCCCAGCCTAGGGAGAAGGGGTCACGGCAGCTGCAAAGGAATAGTAAGGCTATTTTCTTCTGAAGGAATCTGACTTGAATCTTCTTTGGAAGCAGCGTGCTGGATTGGCTCAAAATCAACATTTTACTTTGTGACTGTACTCTTAGCATAAACTATTAGTATAATACTAACTAGATGCACAAGAGCATGGGATTTGAGTACTGCCTCTAGCCTTTGCCACTATCTGCTACAGAAGAAATAATTTCTGTTTCTGATTTACAGAAATGAAAACTAAAGGATGTCAGAGAATAAGCTGTAAAGTCTGAGCTGTAGACCTAAGCTCTTTCAAAAAGCAGTAGGATCTTTCTGTCCTGTGTTCCTCTTTTGTTAGAAAGTCAATTAGCTAATTACAATGGTATTAATAATTGTCAACTGTTCTCCCATAAAGGAAATTCTGGACAACTATCAGCCAGGGGACTTAATAGGGATTTTTTTTTGTGGCTGGTTCAGACCAGGTTTTTAAGAGCAGAGTCAGCAGTGGTCGTGAGGTATGAATTGTGCTTTCAAACTGGTTTAACTGCTTGTGTGCAGCACAGCGGTGCTGAACAGGGAATGGAAAGAGACAGCTGTCAGGAAAGCGAGTTTCTGTGTGGTCCGGAGTGCCTGGACCAGGAGTGCTGCCGCACCGTCGCCTCTCTGGCGGAGGAGCAGAACCAGGGCCTGCACGGCGCTGAACACCACCTGCGTGCACCAAAAACAGAGCGCCTCGGGCCTTTCAGTGGTGCCTTAGTGAGGAACGCTCCCACAGGCTGGTAATACGCTGCTGGTGCTGCCTGCACAGGCCGGACAGCCCTCCCCGTGCCGCCGGTGCGCCCGTAAGGAGCCTCCGGCCCGTCACCTGCGCTTGGGGGAAAGGGGAGCCCTGTGGGGCTGAACATTCCTCCTGCAGACCTTCAATTCACCTGCTTCTAAGCTGCACGCCGCTCCGCCCCCTCGCCAGTCACCCTTTAATCTTAAGTATTAGGCAAAATGGTGGGGACAGGTTTAATGGGGGGAAGGTGGGATGCTGATGGCCCCAGGGCTGCCCCAGCTGTGAGACGGGTCTGCACTGCGGGGGAGAGGATAGATGATGAGCTTCTCAGCTCCAATCTCCACAGGCTTCTTCGTGCTCACATGTGGAAGCCCATCTTAGATCTGAGAGGTTGCTCAGCACAGGCCTGTTAGGCAGCTCTGCTGCTTACAAAATGCTTGTTATTTGATTAATTTGTTGGAACATAACACAGCCAGGAATACTTCAGAAATCTCCCCAGATGTCCCCCTCTGTGTCTCTTCTACATTAATGTGAACAAAATCGATGGAGGCTGAAGTAAGATGCTCTTTATAAATAAAAGATAGAGCACGTCAAAGGCAGCAGTGACTTAGCACTTCTCAGTCTGTTGGAAAGCGGAGGCAGCTTTCAGCATAGTAAAGCAGCAGAGTGTGTTCATGCATCTACCATGGGAGAGAAAGAGAGCAGCATCCTGGCCCATTTCACTTAAAAGTAGCAGAAAACACATGCAGTGCATAGCAACATACTGCTGAACGTGTGATGGAGGATGGGCGGGTTCAAATTAATTCTTATTAGTAGAGGCAAATAATTCTGTTTATACCTATCTAAATCATGGGGAGTGACTTGAATGTTGACCCTTTTTCAAAATGCAGTTTAACTGTAATAAAGCAACATTTCTGAAGTAATGTTTCTTACGTCTGTCACTATGGCAACCTGCTAGGTGCCAGTATGACAGGAAACCTGCATTATGAGGCTGCATCCCAAGTGGTTGTATCAGAAGGCAAAGACGGTATCATATATGCCAAAGAAACAAACACAGTTTAAAAGCTGCTTTTATTGTTTTAAGGCAGTTCACAAAGGTGTTGAGCAGGACTTTTCAGCAAACTTGGAAAAAAACCCTGAAGATTGTCAAACAGCTAGCTCTAAAATTACCTTTCAGAAAGCCTTTCAGACTGCACTGCTTCCTCCAGCTATTGGTTACGGTGACGCCCAAATGATAGCTAGCATCTGTGCTTTGATAACGAAGTCCAAGAATTGCTTCTTCCATATCTGTCCATAGGACCAGTAAGAACTTCTCAATTTTATAATACTTAGCATTAAATAGCAAATAAAGCAAAAAACATTTTCAAGAGACAATTTCTCAGAAAAAAGACTTTAGTGATTATCAGAGCCAGAGAAAAGAAATCACAAATGTTGGTAAACATTAGTGTAAGCAGCCCTGACTTGCTGGGAAAGCATCAGTTTCGCTTTCCCACTTCTGACCAAAAAATATTTTGCTTAGAATATCTGCATTGGAAAGCTTATTTCTATTTGAGACAAGGAATGAAAAAATACTTTCAAAAGAAGCCCTTTTTCTTTCTCGTGTGATCTTTGAGGGAATTTACAAATTATGAAGTATTTTGCTTTTGTGTTATAGAAATTGAAATCCTTTAGGAAACAAGCTCAGGCATCTTGCTGGGAAAAAAAAAAAGTCCTGACCTGCAAATTAATGCCAGTTCTGTAGTCAGAGTTCTTAGAAGGATAAACATTTCTTACATACTTATTGAGAAGGGTCTGCCACTCATCCAGGTCCGCTCCAGAGCCAGCTGAAGCAGACACCAGTCTTTCCATTCACTCCCACAAGGTGAGGACCTGACCCATACTGCAAAGACTGGTCCTGCAATTACTGACATCACTGCTAAAACTGTAATCACCTTCCACCTGGAGATGTGCCACTCAGCATGCAGAACAGTACTCTGAGCCCTCGACCCTGTGCCCTTTACCCAGCCCTGGCCCCCACTCAGGGCCATTACTGAGTCAGGTAGGCCAGATCTGATCTTCCCTGTGAAAAGGCATATACCTCTTCCCAGAGCAGCAGATAGTTGGGATGTGCTGATTTTTACTTCCCCACAGTTGTCACACATTTGGGACAGACCATTTCTTTCCCTGGGGACTGAAAACACCAAAGGTACAAACCCAAAGCAACACATGACTGCACTGCAGTCATGGACACCGGGAGCGCCCTGTCTTTGGTGCAACACGGACCATACACGGATGTTTCTCTGCTTTCCTGACACAGGAGCTGTTGCAGAATAAACACACCATGGAAAAATACTGTGCAGTAACCATACCACAACAGAGGCTCTGCACCTTCTGTGGTACACACAGGCACAAGGGAGGAGTGCTGCACCCAAATTAAAGCACATCATCAGTTTTTGCTCCCTCTTACCCAAGAACAAGAGAATTGCTTTGGATATGTTTTCTTTTTTCTAGTTGTTTGAATTACATTGGACAAGGTTTCAAAAAACAGGGTATCACTTTATTATTATAAGGGCCCATTCAGCACCATTTCTACTTTATGACTGGACAGAGAATGCAATATAAATCGAGAAGAATTGTGTGTTCCTGGAGACTGCCTGGTAATTATACTCAGAATCACCAAACAATTCAGGAACTAATGCCATGAGCATTATATTCTTTTCACCTCATCATAACACATGGCACATTAAGCATGTAGTTAATGTTTTTTCACTGGCTTGCACTCCAATCAAGAAGCCTTCTGGGCTTCTCCTGAGTAAGGGGTTATCACACAGCTCATACTCTGCAGTGGCACAAACCAGCATAATCTTTTAGCCAAGGGGTCGCTGTTCTGGGCCGGAGTATCACCTGCAATGCCTTGCGAGGTTCTTGCTACCTCCAAGGTGAATGGTTTGCAAGACTGTGGGTTATTTACTTCACATGAGCTGGTAGGGAGAGGAACAGACCAGGGAAGGGCCATCTCATCTCTCCTTACCTCCTGAAGGCTACAGAAACTGCTTTAGCGCTTTTGGTCTCTTTGTTCCTCAGCATCCAAGTCTAATCTAATTTCTAATCATTGTAATACCAAAGCATAATCGGCAGTGTCAGCAGAGGCCTGAATCAAGCTCAGCCCTGCTACTCTGATCCAACAGTGCTGCAAGTGAGGTCCAAGTTAGTGTCTTCTCTGCTGAGACTACCAATGGGGATCCAAAGACAACAAAAGGCAGTATTGTTATTTCCTGTTGTTTTCAAGGCAAGATTACACCCTGCTAAACCATGGCTTTTGTCAATGAATTTCAAGTTAAGAAAAAGACTGACTCTCCAATATATCAGAACCTGGCTTAGTCTTTGCCCTTTACATGTTATCAATGAGGAGAAATGGCTGAGGATAGTAATGTTAACCATGCTTGGTACCAAAACAAGCTGCTGTCTGCAAAGTGATTTCACCCAGTGCTCTGATCAGCCTTTTTCAGCAATTAGTGCACAGGTTTAAAAGATGCAAAGAAGAATCTAAGGGAATTCAACATCACCATTTCTACAATGCTGACTGCAGCCAGCAACATTTTCTGTAGGAAGTGTAAGGTGAACTCAGGGAGTTCTGAAATGGATGAGGTGTTGCTTAGATTGGCAAACCCATCTGATCAGTTTTGATAGTAGCCTAAGCTAGCCAAGCCTGAATACTTCCACTGGTTCAGATTAGAACAAGACGCCCTATGAAAACAACATTTTAAGAAGTTTGTGTTTCAATTAGAACTGAAAGCATCTTCATATCATAAGACAAATCTGTAACTGTCAGATTCTCAGTTAGCTTTTGCATACAGGAGCCCAGCTGCACTTTGCCATTCATCTGAGCACCCTCAGGTCCAGAAGGAAGGGTAGTTCAGTGACTCCTATCAAAGTCACTGGGGTATGGCCCAGAAGTGTGGGGCAGTGATGAGAAGAGCTACATATTACTCAAGAACTGCCAGTGAAATGTGTATCTCTCCTATAAACACTCGGGAAGAAATAGGACATCCAGAAGTCCCTAGGAGTTTACTCACCACTACCATCTTTCCAGCACAAAGGGTGCTGTGCTATGGCCATCCAGGTAATTGCCTTCAAGAGGAACACGTGTCCGTGCTTTTTTACTTGCAGGTAACTGACTCGGTGGTAATGCAGAAGGGAATTCCCCTGGAAAAAGAGACTGCTATGAATAAATACATTTACAAACCTATAAAGAGATACATAGGGGGAAAAACAAAAAAGGCAGGCAGAAAAGCTGTTAGGGGACACCTTGTTTCTTCTGACATAGGGATGCTATGGACTCTAATTCTGTGCTGTACTTGCTGTACCTCAGTTCCTGAACTGATATTCCTGACCAGCCATGGTAGGTCTTTATTTCTTCTCTATATCAACACGGTAAACCTGTAACACAAAGTGGGTCTGCTATATGTATCTTATTGATCTGGCCTCAAAAGCCTCTTTCCTGACAACACTGCAGAATAGAATTGTAATTTAATTATGTGTGGTAGTCCCCAGCTATGTCAGAGACATGAGCATAGCATATGATGATGATGATGATGATGACGGCATTATTAAATTTCTCAGGATGGACTTCTTAGATGGTGTATTTATAAAGACTTTGGACCCATCCCTGTGAAAGCACTGCTCTTACTGAGGATCCTCACAAGACAGACACCTTCAGCAGAGACTGCAAACATATCAGCGGGCTCCTTTCCTGTGCTTAATGGAGATTTCATTCTGTGGTCATTAGGCACCTGCATAGGTAACTGGATTGACCTCCCAACCCCAGTCACCACAGGAAGCTGGAAAACGCACCAGTGCAACACGACACTGGAATTTCCACCCTAAAAAAAGCTGGTATAGAGGTGGTACCTCCTACATGAGAGGCTCAATCCAAGGTTGAATCTTCATTTAACTTCCTTTTTTTTAGCCATCTCAGAAGAGCCTCCATTAATTTTTAATGACAATTTTGGTCAGCTTAATTTCCCAGGAAGAGGACTCTGTGTCTGCCTAAGCAGCAATTTTTGGATGGCCTCTTAGAGAACTCTAGCATTTCAGGTTTCATATGATCACTTCTAGTTTACCCTACATATTCTTACATTCAGACTTATTTTTTAAACCACAGAGGCATAAAAAATGCTGCACAGATATATATATACACACCTGTGTATAAGGAATAACTCTAACTTACAAAAAGAGCAGAAATAAGTCCATGTCTCCCATAAGATACAGGAGACAAAGACATCCTCCTTTTCTCATTCAAGCACTCTTCAGAAGTTGGAAAAGAAACATTAAAAGTAGAAAATAAATCGTGTTTATTAAGAATACTTACATATGGCTTTTAAAGTTGCAGTTCCTTGGCTTATGGCTACAAGGACCTAACTAGCTGTACAAATGAAAGGGGTTTGGCCAGGCAGTTTTCTCTCTGTCACCACTGACCCAAAGCAGCAGGTACCCCAAAACTTTGTTACTGCCAGGGTTTGCTGCAGGCCTTGAAACAAGCAGGTAGTGCCAGTCCAGTCACCCAGGATAAGAGGCCATGTTTCAGGCTCATGTGGTCCTTTGGATCACAACCGTTTTTCCAGGTGGCAACAAAGACAAATGTGGTATACTGGAGGAAAAAGCACATCCCCTGAGTTCTGGACGACCAGCACCAGACCCAGTTCAAAGCCTTGTGCTGGCCTTTTCCCACGATGAGGTTAAGCCTACTAGGTTTTGTGCTCAGGAATGTTGATACATAGCAAATGTTGAAGTATTCCTTGCAGCATTTTTGGAAACACAATTTTAAATTTATACTGGGAGAATCTTTGCAGCAGTTCTTTGGAGAGCTTGTTCTGTTTTCTGATAGAAAAACTAACCCACACATTTCATTGTGCTAATGGAGAAGAGGAAATTTGGTCAATTACACTTGAAAGTTTTAAAAATTCATAGAGAAAACAATAATAGGGTTTCTAAAAAGTGGGACAAATTCATAATTTGCTTGTGGGTATTCCACAAACAGGGAAGAGGCCGGATTAATTTAATAAATGATTCACCATGAATTACACACCCAATATAGACAAAAATAAAGTTCATTCACACAGCCACAATCCACACTTGATGGTTTCAGCTGTTGCTTTCTCTGTGAAGTGGTATTTCATTAACAAAAATCAATGAGAAGATATTGGGTGCTTTCTTATTACCTCTATGACTAGACTAGAGCAATACCATCTGCTTAGATCAAGGACCAGGAGGTAAGAAAGAAGGACCTTGCATGTAGGCTAGGAAATTTCAGTGCACAGAGGTGAGGCAGGAGTGAAAATGAACTAAAAATCATTCTTATGCTGAAATTGTGTCTAATAACAGTAGTGAACAAACACTGTCATTTAGCCAATACTACAGAATGGGTAACAAGCTTACTATAGAATTATTTGGACTATGAATGGATTACTTTGTCACCGAGATGCTCAATAGAGTCAGACTGATTATTAATGCTGCAGTTGTAATAGCCACGCTTGCTTTAAAAGCAGGTCATTCTAACCTCACTTTGCTGATCACTCTTTAAGGCCAGTTGTGGAATAAACCAGCTTGTCATTAGGGTGAATTTGTGGTGTAAATTACTTCGGGAAGAGCCCTGTGAAATAATTGAAGCAGGAGGATATTAGCATCTGCAGACGCAGCGCTTGGGGCTGGCCCAGGATTCTTGCACAACTGATGGACATTAACTTGCACAATTAAGGGTACAAGATCAGCCCCCAAAGCGTCTCTGTGCCCTGGATTTATAGAGGATGCGTTTTCATTAAAGATGGCTGAGGATTATGATGAAGACAAAGACAGTGATGGTGAACAAAAAGAACGGTGTATTTATCAAAAGCTTTGGCATAAATATGGTGCTGGTAGAGGGTTTCAGCTGTTTTATGTCTCAGCAACAGTTTAAACAATAACATTCATATCACAGAATGGTGTAGATAATATCTGCAATAAAACTGGGTCTTTTATGTTCAGAAGCAGACAAAGCCAGGAAAGCACATTGATAAATGAAGCCGAAGCTTTGCATTTCGTTGTGGTGGAGCTCCCTCTAGCTTACAGCATTAACCCTGTATCTGTAAATCATATTTGCTTAAACTCATCCCTCCATTTACAGGTTAGAAAAGGCTTCTGATTCTATATTCCTGGAAGCATTTATGACATTTATAATTCATCTTAAAAAAAAAAAAAAAAGAGTATAGGGGAATTTTTTCTGACATCTGGGGATCTGACTGTCATAAGCAGCACTTCCTGCCTCTACCAGCTTTATTCTCTTTTGTTTATTTAAACTAAAAATATATCTTTACCCACTTGGTTGAGAGAATTAGCCATTCCAAAATGGCAATGAGCACGTAAACTAGATTTTGCAAGGTAAATATATTTGCTAAATTCATAATACTGTATTAATAAATCAGTCTGAGTAATCCAAATTCCTCAAAAAAATTATCTAATCACCTTAATTTACTGAGAAGAATAAATAATAAAAAGTGATTAGGAAGTAGTTGATTAAAGGTAGGAAAGTAATCGCTGTGACTGCTCTTGTTCAGAATAGGAATATTCAGCTGTTTTAGCTGCAGATTTCAGAGGGTTCCTACTTTAGGATTCCTGTATGTTTCAAGGCTGAATTAATGGCTCTAAATACTAACTGTACCTTTAAAAAAAGTGGAATGAGTAGTGCATTCTGGAAACATTGTTTTGCTAAAATGCTAATTTGGGGAGATTAAGAAGACATTTCTGAAGAACAACATCCAAAATCTGATGTGAAGCTTAAATAACTAGTGAGATGATAAGCAGGCAGAGCTACAGGAGAAGAGTTAATTAAAAATCTCCAAGGCAACTTATATTCCTTTGTCACAAAATAAATGCTATGCTACTGATACTGTACCTGTAAACTGAAAACCCACCAGCTGCTGTAGCTAGCCAGAGAATAGAAAAGGATTTACTGGCTAGCAATGTCCTAAATATCTTGCATTTAAAATGCATTTGGCCACATTTCTTCATAAATATTGCTCCCTGGGTTTTCTATTTAACTTCACAACTACTTATCATAAGCTCCTTTGTACTCTGAAGAATTAAGTTCACTCATGTTAAAATTAACAACAAAGAGTCAGCTTATTACAGACTTTGAAGAATCTGATTCAATAGGAATTAATATTAAATTCAGATTGAAGACTGAGAGACAAAATAGACATTTTCTATACCTTGTTTGAGAAGCTAAAGCATAATGAACATAGCTCTCAAAATCATGAGGGCTGAAACTGTGTTGATGTTGCTGCTAACTCTCCAAAGAAATTAATACCTGAAATTTTTATTTTTAGAAGTTAAATATGCTATTTAGATGTTTTAGAATCCTGAGATTTTAGAATCAATGCTCTGAAAGCTGTCAATTCACAACGCTAATTTATCTGCTAAAATACAGCATTGATAAAGAGATAAAATTTTAAAAATACATTATTTGCTGAAGTTTAATCTTTATTGGCTAACAGAAAATAGTCCACCACAGAATCTGCTTTAATTAAAATTACATTTGAATATATTTTAAAGAGATGATTGGAAAGAGAAAAAAATATATTTCGAAGGGAAGAATAGCATATTTAGTTCCACTATTTTTCTTTCTAACTATTACTGCTCTTCTCAAAGTGTTTTTTGTTTGTATTGTATTTCAGAGAACACAAATTTAATCGAATTCATCTTCTCAGAGCTTAACATCTTCTCTAAGTAAATGCATTGCAATTTAAACTGAGTCTTGTAGGTAGAAGCACACAGTCGCAGCTGATTAGTGATGAAAAGTTAAAAGATTATTTAGGAAGCAATACATTGCAAATTTTCAGAACTCATTTTTCCTGTACCATGCACTGTGAGTATTCCTGTTTGGAGAATCAGCATGATTTACTGCCATAATCTGTATTAAGAATTCTTGCTCTTGAATGACTGGGTGTCAAATCTGCACACCCAGTTTTGTAGCTTTCTGAAGTATTTTCCCAGATGCATTCCTATTACACGCTGAAATCAGGCTCTATTGTTTAAATTTGGAGGGGGTAAAAGGGCAAGAGTCTGACACTTGCTACCCCTAATAATTTAGGGGAATTGTCTAATTCAGGATCTTTTACTCTGCATTTGATCTGACAAGATTCTTGTCACCTTCTTGTTTTAAAATACACCATACAATTAAAACTGATTGCAGCTTAGTATGAGGACCAGTAAACACAAATTCTTTTCCAATGTGTATTAAACTTGAAAGTAAAATTCAAAGTGCAAATAGATTCAATAGTTGCTCACAGGAAGAATCCAGAGGCTTTTTATTAAACATGCTAATAATAGGACGTATGTTCCTTAAATCACACTCAATGCAATTAGCATGGATTAGATGCAAAGAAAGTTCCTGCTAGCATTTTTTAATGATCTGCCTGATAACAGAAATTGCTCTTATGATTTAAAGAATGAAAATTAGTTATTTGAAGACTTAAATTTATTCTTAAAGTCTAACCACCCTCATACACTGGGGTACTTTAAAAAGGCAGAAGCGGAGTGCAGAAGTCCAACAAAGTAATGTGAAATGACACTGCTGGTGCTGCACAGTGCGATACTTTGCTCCCATGAAAAGCCCCTCTTTCTGAACTGTTGCTGCACTAAGACACTTTGCAGTTGATCTGATTAGGCAAAAAAACCCGTATTTACTTTGCAGCCTATGTAGAGAGAGAAAACATTTTATACTCGTGCTCACATTCAGCTTTTGTTTACTGTGAGCTAACAGCAATCAATGCATCAGAACATTTGACCACAGTCTCATGAAAACAACACACAAAATGTTGCAGCTTGAAATCAAGGGACTTGGGTGGGAACAATGTGGCACAATCCAAGTCTGTTTATTTTAAAAGTTTTTTTCACTGAATATTTTCAGACTACGTTCAAGATTTATTTTTACTTTAATATCTTGATAACTATTTAAGCATGCAGGTGATTTTATGTACAAACCAGAAGACATCATTGTGAAAGTCTTCCCAAATTTATATTTTAAAAACCCATTTTTCTTACACAGACGATTATTACTATTTTATTTATATGCTCAGTAAAAGGATTTTTTTTATTTTCAAAATTCTTTTAACACTAAACCTGCAGCTTTCTTATTGCCCTGTGTTCCATCACTAAAGCTGTAGTGTTCTGTGCCTGAGAAAAATACAGAGAAATGCTCATTTTCTCTTATTTGCTGTATATCTCTTACTTGCTACAATTACTTTGCAACTTTCTAAGCTATCCGTAACACAGAGACATTTGCCCCAGCAGTGACACATCAGGGCGATGCACAGGCTCTGGGGAACGGGAACACACACACGCACACGTCATACTGGGTATGTTATTCACGCGTCCGTCACAGACACAGCACACCTGAGCGTTAGCAGGAGCGTGGAAAGTAGGGCAGGGAAAGGAAAGGTAAGGAAAGAGCCAGCAGAAGGGCAGTGCCCTGGGCAGGGAGGGGCTCTGGGATGGTTATCACAGCTCCCTTTTATCCTTGCTTGCAGGTAGGGGTGCTTTGTAACCGAAGAAGATCACTAATAGCTCCACGGGTAATTTCCCTTACTGATGAGTTTAAGGTGTTTGCCACAGGTAGATAAGAATTACCTGAGGGAGCAGGACCAGGGTTGGTTCCTTCTCCACTGTCCGTCCCAGCACTGATGCCCAGAGAAGCCTCTTCCCAGCTCCCAGCACAGACTGGTTGATTGGCCAGTGGGAAGAGGTCTGTGTCTCCTCTCTGTTCTGCAGGCCGTGGTTATCCACACACCTTTCCAACCTCCCTCTGACTCCTGGAACATCCCCAGCCCTGGGGCACTGAGTTCACGGGTTAATAACATAGCCCTGTAAAAGGGTTCAGTTTACTCAAATATCTTGCCTTTAATTTCACTGAATCTGAGCGCATGAGAAAGGTAAAGGTATTTCTCTCTCCTGCAGTGATCCCTGCCTCCTGCCTCCTAGCAATCCCACCGCCACTCCTGGTTCCTGGCATTGATTTTCCCTCTGCCTGTAGCTGGGAGGAGGCTGCTGCAAACCAAAGCAAAGCAGAGGCTTCTCTCTGCAGCTGCACTGGGAATTCACTCACACAAGTGTCTGGGAAAAGACAAGCTGAGGAGAATCACACTGAACTTTTAATCTCTGCACATCCCCACGACCTTACCCACAGATCAGACACAGCCAACGTGCTACACATCCCACCAGCACCCTGGAGCTGAGCCCAGGCAGAGCGCTCCGGGCTCCTTGAGAGGGTGGGCAAACCCAGTGACCCCTCCATCCCTACCCCACACACCTGAGCATGTGTCCCTTGGGACAGTGGGAATTGCCTCCTTCCAAACTGCCTCTTCTCAGGTTATTTACAGTGATGTAAAAGTAAAAAAAATACTGAATGCCTGACACATCTGGGATGTAAAAACTTTCCTCAGACTTAGACTACTCAGCACTTTCCTTGGTGAGTTTGCTCATGCTGGTTCAGGGTACTTCTTTTATTCTCAAATTACATTGCTAGCTGCAAATGAGATTCTCCAGAAGGAGCCAACAGAAACAGCCAACAGAACTGTGGGCTGGCTCAGCCCAGGACTCTGCCTGCCACAGCTACCATGCAAAAGGCTTGGTGTAATGCTGTGCTGCTCAGGGATGCGGGAATGATCTGCTCTGCAGCCTGATTAGAAATATTGGAGGAAAGCTCTGAGCATTACCTGAGATGTAACTTGCAGGGACACACCTCAGACAAGCACAGCACCACACTGCTCACCATGGGTGAGGGGTTTTTGCAAAGGAAGGACTGGTTGTTCAGTGAAACAGTTCAGGAGCCACAACAGCTCTGTTGGGGAAATTCACTCCACTCTCGAAACTGGGAGTGCCCCTTTTCCACAGAGAGTAACAGGTCTTGTGCTTTTGCCACAAATGTGTTCCTGGAAAGAGTTAACCCTTCTGGGTGCAACACATGTCAACGGGAAGGGTTTGCACAGGGACAATGGCAGGTTTTCTCTTTTGAATTAGACATTCAGCTGCTGCATTTTAACATTTAACAGCCTTTTGTGTGTTGGAATAGTCAGAAGAATATTCCTAAAAGGCAAGCATCAAAATATCCCATATCCCATGCCTTAAATAGGAGACCCACTTTTCTGCTCACAAAATTTGACATCATCTGCGTGCACTATTAACTTACCATTTCTGTGAAAATGCATGTATTATGCTGTATGCAGGTGTCATATGTTCAGCAAAACTCACAGAACTCTCACAGATTACATAATTTGCATCACTCATGGGCAGTGCACCTGGGACCTCAAGGGAATCTTTGCTCTTGGCTGGGCTCTTGCCACACTTCGTCCTCAGGTGCTTTGCTAACCAAGCAATGCTGCGTATCACAGCCCAACTGGCTGAGCACAAGTTAAATCCTGCCCCTTCGCACGCTCAGCGGCGCACCCCTCGGCATCTAAAAGCATGTTGGGTCACTTTGTCCAACTGTAGTTTGTCACTCAGTTTACCCATAAAGTCCAGGGAAGGGTGAGCTGGCAGTGGGTGGCCAACCCCAGCCAGCAGCCAGGCACATTCTGGGCCTGGCCCAGATCGGACCAACCAGACCAGAGGGAATCTGTCGGGCAAGCGGGGCGGGCAGTCACAAAAGACTCCTTTTCTTCATGTGCACTTACACCCCAATCGTAACAGGCTGAAGCAGTGACAGGCAGGTCATAGCTGAGCAACGTACTTCTCTGCAAACATGTGCCCTAAGGGAAACAGACCAACTTCTCTTGCATCCTCTGAAACAGGACCTGCTGCCACACAAAACTGTACTTGAATTTGTAAGAAAGATGCTAGGCTTAAAACAGGATTATTCATGGGCAAATGCACCTTTAGAAAAAAACTGATTTACAACATAATTATTACAGGATGTAAGAAAAAGAGCTGTAAGATACACTGACCTGTAGTCCCACCCAGGCTGAAAATCCCAGTGGGTGAAGGCCAACACCTGAAGCCAGACAGTGTAAAATACCTTACTCCAACTGTTCTTGATTAACTCCCTTTGAGGGACAAAACCCCATCTTTTTCCTAATCAGCTAAAAGGCATTTTAGAAATAGACTAAGCTAAGAGGGGAACAAGACTATCTCGTTAAAAAAAAAATGTGTCCATAGGAGAAGCTAATCTTATGTGGGAATCTGAGGTGCATTCCTTTATATGCATTAATTTTCCAATACAGTACACCAAAATGAAGAGGTAAAAAAGTGTCTTCAAACTTGCACAACTGCTCTCCCAGAAGGTTGAGAGGCTGCAGCAGACTATACTCCCTGCTGCTATACATTACACCTTTTACAGCATAAATATAAGCTGTGAGTGAATTTAAGAAATCAAGTACTGGCAAACAAGTGAATGGGAAGTCTTCTTTGCACTGACACGCAGATTAGCCCAGGCATTCTGTAAAACAGTGTTCTGGTGGAACAGGAAAATCGTCCCTTTGGAAAATGGTGAGTCTTAACAGGGGACAGAAGGGAAAGTGCTCTGGTTTTCATACAGCTTTACTTTTCCTTAGGGAAATATTAACCATTCAGCTGTCTTCAGCAAAACACATGGGACTGTGAGGAGTTTTTCAGTTCAGCCATCAGGACACAAAGTCACAGGGTGCCCACTCCCACAGACATGAGCCCAGCACACCCCAGCCACCAGCTCAGGGGCAAGCGGCTGCTCCCTGCTGCCAGCACAGTGCCCAGCCAGCGGCTGCCGGGGGGTGTGGCACCCTGCACTCGCTGATGGGAGGGGGCAGCTGCACAGCCCCCCGAGGGCCCAAACCAGTACCTAATTCCCAGTCAGCAGTCCCCCAGGGTCAGCAGATGGAGAGGAGAAACCCCTGAGGCATTGCGGGGACAAACCAGGCATCCCTGAGCTGCCACCAGTGCTGGGACACCCTGGGGACAGGGCAAACAGGCCTCACGGGACTGGGGGGTGGCTCCATGCACCCCTCATGGACACCTTCCCAAGCAGCTGCCTCACCAGTGCTACAATTGGGCTGGGGCACAGGCAGGCAGGTTCCTGGAGAGGCCATATCCCTGGCAGAGTGGCAACAGCAGAGGAAGGCACCAACGGTCACTCAACGCTTTTATTTGGTGCAGGCAAAGACGACAAAAGTCTTGTGTCCTTGTGCACAGGGTCACATCAGCCACTTCCAAAGCACAGTCGCAGCTCAGGCTGCAGTCAGCAGCTCTTTCCTAACTGCAGCATGGAGCAGATACCACTCAGTTAGGTGTTACAGACACCATATCTCTTAATTATCTCTCAGAAGGCAGAGTTTTTAAAGATAAACAATAAATTCTCAAAACTGTAATTAAAATTAATTATTTCTATTTCAAAATTTTGTTTCAGATTTGTTTCAAATCTGGGTGAAAGTTACACACGAGATGCAATCAAACCTGACTGATCAGGGCATTTTTCTGTTAAAAATATCCTTTGTTATAAAGTTGAAAATGACTGTATTGTTATTAAAAATAACATGTTGTTTATTAATGTGTGAATTATATAACATCATTATCAACTAAGTTGCCAGCACGTTCTGGATGAAATTTAAAAAAAAGCCCCAAAGAAACCCATGGTGAGAACACAGACACTGAGCTGGAAAAGTTAAGCCATGGATTTAATCTCCTCTCCAGCAGTCCTGCTTAAGCAGGGTGATGAACAGGAAAAAGACCCTTCAAAGACTTGGTGACCTCTCTGTGCCTTACACACAGGAAAAGACAGCTGACCGATGCTGGAAAGTGCCATAGCTTTGCAGAAGGATGAGAATTCTTTGATACAACCCTGATACAACTGGTACCTCAACAGTCATTTCTAAAAATAAAGTCAAGAAGCCTCAGAACAGATTCAGAGACAGTTTAGTGTGACTGAAGCTGAGAGATACTGTGATGTGTGATTTAAAGAGCTCATAAAAGCAGACAGCTGGCTTTAGAATCTATGGAAAGCAATAAAACAGTTAAAAATTCTCCCAGTCGTAAGGCCTATAGATTTCCTTATCTGAAATTCTTCGGCTAAAGCCCTGGAGCAAATTGCGGCGCTTGACGGGAGCTCTGCCTTTCAGCGGGGCAGCTTCCCGGCCCCTCTCTCTGACCCCCCTCGGTGCACCGTGTCTCCACGACAGGGGAGCTTGTCTTGGCGGCAGCGTCTAGACATTCCCAGCTACCATCCTTCCTGACAGTCTCATGCCAGTGGTAATTTAAAAATTGTTTGGGATAGGCTGTGCCTCATAGACACAGGGAGCCAATAATAACCCCCAGTTCAGTGACCCTGGTCGGAGCATCAAAAAGCCGGTACAGGCACCCTCAGTTCAGCACTGGGTCAGGAATCGTGACCTCCCCTGACCTTTCTTGTAGATTTAAAATTGTTTTGAGAAAGAGAATAAAAAAGATACAACTCCAGGCAGTTCGAAAAGCACTCCAGCTTCCTGTACTGTACACATGCATCTAAGTAACATGTTTAAACAGATGCAGCTCTGGCAGCCCTGGAAAATCAGGATTTAGATACTTTGTACATTTTTTTTTTAATGGAGTGCACATTGCTTGTATTTACTTTGAAAACTTTGAAGTGAAAAGACAGTGTATGAAAACATAATTTTCACTATATTTAATAGCAAAGACAGAAAGAGGGGCAGGTAATATTATTTTTTAAACATGAAGAATAAGCTAAGCAAAAAAGAAATTTAAAAAAAAAAAAAAATCACCTTACGTGGATTTTTCAGATGTATTACAGAAAAAACTGTCCAGCAGATCAGCTGTGTGTACCAGATGAAAAAAATTAACACTGAGATTACTAGACAAATTGCCTTGTAAGAGTAAAATGCATACAACTGTAGGCTGGTTGGTTTTCAAAGGTTTCCTTTGTGTACACAGTATTTGCAGTCACAACCAATAAACCAAAATATACTAGCACTTTATTTGTGGTTTTGGTTTTGGAATTGCATAATGGTGACTAATATTTTCTCAAAACCTACTTTATAGTGTTTACTTAGCCGAATTTTCATGCACTGTACCTGGAAAGTATGAAATGTACTTTGTGTGTTTCCAAAGGGTTGTGAAGGCTCAGGAAGAGGTTTACCAGTTTATGGAAAGAGCGCAGAGAGTGTTTCTCCTCTCTGGCTTTTTATACAGGCTGGTACGATCAGCAATACATTTGACAGGAGAGGGAAGGGAAGAGTAAAGTAACAGGAGCTCTCAAAGAAAGCGTAGAGCAGGCAGATGAACAGCAAGCTCCAGAAGAAATACCTACAGATTTTACAGAGGCAAACTCAGTTTAACAAGACCAAGGACATCAATGCTGTTGCTGTCTACAAAAAAACCCTGTTACCAGTTTCTGTTACAGAAATGAGGTGGTCAGCAAAGCTCAGCACTCACACGTCCTGGTGGAGCCCCGGACTCCATGCCATTCCCAGACAAGGTAGCATGCTGCCAGCATTGCCACTAAGGATGGTTTGGACATCATCAGGTAGCCTCTGTGAGCTGTTGGTCTTGAACTGAACATCCCTTGGAAATAAGTCAGGAGTCTTCACTGTGTCAAAATTATTGCTTAGGACTTTCCTCAGACACAGGCATCTGCATCTATTCTTTGAGGCAGCTGATTATATTCATTTACATTCTAAATTTGTCTCCTAGAGCTTTAGAGATGCACACTGATTCCATTTTTTGTACTGAAAATTTACAGCCTGATCTAATCACAGGAGCACAGGAGATGGAGGGTCCTACAGTCGCATCTGTAATTTCCTAAGCCAGTCCTGGCAAGATTAAACTTTTGCAGCGCAAACCATTCTTAGAGGGCTATAGGACTATTCCTCACTGAATTGCTTTATTTAACTAGAGGCAAGTTAGTCGGCGTTCTCACTGTGAGGAGCTACTGGCCTAGAGTTGAAGAGTTGGTTTTTACAGAGTTTGCTTAGGTTAAGTTCCTAAAGATTTCCTATTCCCATAGACCGGGACAAGAAAGGGGTGTCAAGGTCTGATGTCACCTCTGACTGAGCAGAGACACAGTATCTGTTTGCCAGCAGCCATTCACCAGAAGCCATTCATATTGCAAGGGCTTTATAATTTTTTTTCCCTCTCCAGCCTCCTCTGGCAGCACTGTAGAAAAGCAACTGGCAGAAGCAACTGGCAGGAAATCCTGATAGCCTGCCTTTCTTAGTATGTAGTCTGCCATGGGCCTGGATCTGCTCAGCTCTTGCTGGTGCAGAAGTCACCCAGGATAGACTTTTGGTATCTCTCTGTAATCAGTAATGGTGACTTAAAACAATAGCTGAAGGCTTTCTCCCCCCCATTTGAAGTATCACAGCACTAGCCTGCTCTTTGATGCCAGCACATGTGCTCACCAGGGTGTGCAAGGTCGGTAAACTGATCCAAACATCACCATTCTCAGAAATGAACACAACAAAAAGCTCTGGTTCCCATGGATTCCTTGAAGCTGCAAATTATTAAAGATTACCTGAAATTACTGTTCTCTATGCACCCAATTACAGAGTCTTACTGCCTGAGACAAGTACCATAGAAACAGCACTCCCCAGCACTTTCAGTACAATGGTGCTTTCGTTCCCCTGTGACCTGTAGATAGTGCTGTACTTAAAGGAGAGTGAGAGGAGAAAATAACAGAATTCTGTGGGCTGAAGTGATCATTGGATCATGACAAGGAACCTGTAATGGGACCCTGTCAACCTGCAGTCCACGTGATGGCCAGCGCTTCTCCAGGAAAGGAACAAAAGTCTGAAAACCATCAGTAAGAGGGAGAAATACAGTCCTGAGTCATACATCTCCAAATCCAAGGCTGTAGCACCGTGTGCTGAACAGAGGTCGCAGGAGGCTGGGAAGCAATTATGAGTCGCATCTGCAAAGGCAAGAATTGTGGCTGCGTGTAACAGAGCCAAGCAGGCCGCGCTGGGCCCGGGCTGAGGCACATTCCTGCACAGGAGTCATGAGCCCCCCTCGTCCCCAAAGGTCTCTCTGGGTTCACGTCTCCCGTGTTATGCTGAAAGTTTCCCTCCATCGCTGCACCGTGGAGGATGACTGAAAGAGGGGCCAATTAGCCTTTTGAGCAAACAAACAGTAAAAATAACAATAGGAGTAATAATAGGACTTATGATGGTAACTGCAATGTTACTGGTGCTAATAATTAGTTGCTGTAATTTTAATATAGTATTAGTAATGTAAATAATTAATTCTGCACAAGAACAGCCAGCAGGAAGCCCAGGCAACCAAAAGAAAATCACTTCTAAAACTTAACATCAAATTGATTAATTTTTAAGGCCTGAATTTCTGCTTCCCATGGGGGCTGATAGGGGAGAGAGAGAGAGGTTAGACCCAACTAGATGCTACTGTGTTTCTATGGCAACGTGGTGTTTCAAGTAGCCTCTGCCATTACCTACGATTGGTAAAAATCACTAGACAGTGTATAAAGTGGCCAAGAGAAGGAGCAGCCAATAAATGCAGAAAATCCTTAAATCAAAGAGACACAGAAATAAGAGATGGAAACAACCTGTTAGATCATCTTGCTCACTCCCTGAGGCCCTGTGCAGTGTTATTAACAGTCTCAAGAACCTTGAAAAATCCTAAAAATTCCATCCAAGACGCTTGTAAAAACTTACTGAAGAGGAGAGCAATTTCTCAGGAAGTTATAGAAAATCTTCCTAATCTGCCTTCAGTAGGTCTGAGCGCACTGTGCTGGGCATGCTTAGGGATCATTTTCTCCAGCATTTGAGAAACGGGCTGCCTGGGAGAGGTTTCAGGGCATTCCTTACCCTATCATGAGAACTTCTGACAAAGACTTCCCTGAGTGTCAGCTATGTCCCACTGAATTCCCCCTCCTGGAACAGCTCTCTGTGCCCTGAAAACAGAAACACTATTTGAAGATCCTCCAGAAGCCTTTGCTACTGCCTATCCATTTGAGCTGGTAGGTACCAGGTGTTGCACTGATGAGCTGCAGAACACTTTTCAAACAGAAAGGAGACGTTTTAGACCAGTATTTGTGTTACAGGTGTAAGTCCATGTCATCTCAGTCTGTACATCACTCACTACTACATCCCAGGACATCGGAATACAGCATACCAGATAGAGCTGATTTCAGAGCCTGAGCGATGCAATCTCACCTACAATATGAAAGAAGGGCGTAGAAGAAGGCTTCCCAGCATCTCAGACAATTCAGTCAGAGTAACAAATAGGTTGTTTCCATGCAAGACTGTGTACGTGTTGCAGGAGACCCCCATAGCTGGACGAGTTTTACAAGGAGCCAAGTGGACCCGATGAAACAGAAACAGCCCACCTCACCAAGAGGGTTCTCCCTCCCTTCAAAGGCAGCTCCTTCCTCTCCATCCCTGCCCACCTTCCTCCTGAGGACAGTTTTTTGACATGCTTTCTCTGGGCTGTGGTTTACACTTGATGAATGAGACCCCAAGGAAACATGAAAAGCTTGAGTGATTGTGGAGATTTTTGGCAAAGGCAAGAGCTTGCTTTGATGTGTCACAGCACTCCAGATTGCTCTTACAATCATATGAACAAGTTCTATGTGAGACAGGTAAAATGTTCACAATCAGCTGCATCTAACAAAGAAATACAAGTTATTTTAACTGCAGAAATCATCCACTTTGACTCTCTGGGGCAGATATGAAAACTTGACAAGCTGTCTATGTTGCCTACCACTTCTATGTACTTCAGCTTCTGCCTGCCTTGTATTTGAAAAAGCACCAATGTATGCTTTGATTTCCTCAAAGCAATTAAAACAAAAAAAGAGGTCAGGGTACTATGTGAAAAAAGCCAACCAGTTATTCAGTAATGCAGAGTAAGAACTGAGACCAGCATAGCCGTGATTTCAAGCAGCCAGCAAGGAAAGAAAAGCTTCCTTGAAAGTATAGCAGAGAATTATGATAGGGATCCTCTCTGGATGAGATCAATGCACTGATGCCATGCCAGACTAAGCCTGCAATGTGACCCATCAGCTGCAAGAAGAGAGTCAGGAGAAGATGATGAGTAAGAAATCAGGTGAAAAAAAACCAAACCCACCTTTTTGTTGTTTTTTAAAAAAAAATCTTACAAAAATTACATCTATATTTTCCACTTGTTTTTTACCTCTATTCCCTGTCCTAGTTCTGACATTGATGTGCTACAAAAAGGCAGTCATCAGCTAACTATGTTTAAGCACCATGCTGGCACTAACCTGGAGCTTTGCAGCAGTATGTAGTGGTGGATCCTGCTCTGCTAATTTTAGGTTTCTAGATGCAAGCACCATTTCAGCAGCAGCACATACATATCTTAAAGGAGTGATAGCTTTATCATAGCATTAAATTATCACTGTGCCCTTAGTAGATTTACTCAGGTACAGTAATGGGTTAGATGTCACAAATCATTGGAGAACAGGCTGCATGTTGGCCACACGAGGCAGGGGCAGGACTGTATCTCCTCACCATGCTCATCTCTGAAAGAACTCAGGGATGTGCTGGAACAGCACAAGGGTCACTTCATTTTCCAGTGGTCTGCTCCTCCTCTGAGCTGGGCTGCCTGGGTGCATCCCATTCCTTCCCAGCCTGACCAGAGCTGGCAAGGAAGAGGTCACTCGTCTCCGCACAGGAAGCTGCCAGGAGGATAGTTCTTCTGCAGCTGCTGATCCAAGCTATTAAATCTATCAACAACTGGGTGAGCAGGAATGATGCTTAGCAGCTGACACAGAAGTTCTGGCATCTCCACACACGCTTTGTTTTCCTGAAAACATCTATTGAGCACACTTGGCCTCTCAAGAAAAGAAAATAGGACATCTCATATTTTTATTCCCATGTTTTATCCCATCTCCTGTTCTTTCCAAGTGTGGGTCCCTAATTAAATTCATATTCAGGACTGACTCCTCATGAAGAAATGTGGACTTTGAAGCTAGCCCATTCTGGGATCATGTTACCAGGCCAGTTGCATTCCTAGTGGAAATGAGCCTTATCTTATTTACAGATAAAAAATAAAAAAGTAGTATCATCTATTATCCCAAGGGCGTTGTTTACATTAATTTAGCAACTGCTTCCAAGGAGCTACAGAGTTCAAGAGCATTGCTAAACAGTGAGAGCCCATCCTGGATTAAGTTACTGACAGAATTACAGCTGACACTAAGAACTGCTTGAAATGTCTTGAGGGGAACTGCAGACAATGGGCTGTATTATTTAGCAGAATAAAGGTGAAGTTACAGGGGATACTTGAGAACAAGAAAGGCAGTCAGTGAGTCTACCACAAGCATCAGCTCTGGTTATACTAACAGCTAGCAGGGAACCCAGATCAAGAAGAGGAGGAGTTAAACTCAAAGTAAGCCAATTTGCTGAAACTTCAGTGATTTTTATTCTTTCCTCTCCCAAGATGCAGACACACATTGGGTAGTCAGACATATTCTTTGCATACTGATCAATAAAAACCTTCCTTTTGCATTAAAAAGTTTCCAGTGCAGAGAATCTCCTCCACTCTGAAGCTGACTATCTCTCCCCAAAGGCTGAGACTCTAGTCTCAACAATCTTTCCATCAGTCCTGCCAGGAACGAGATAGCAGAGGGCACAAACTGACAGTCTCCTCTGGAAAACTGCAACACCTGGTATTACACCACCTCAAAGAAAACAGTCTGTCTGCACAGCATTCCTGTACTAAACAGCATTTTGAGGAGACTATTTTATCCTCAGCTAACAAGGGCTGAGTACGATGAGGTCAGGCGACACTGATGCAGGTTTTGCCAGGAGCAGCTGTTGGCAAGCTTCTTAGCCAGGCCCCAGCTCATCACCGCTCACACAAGCCTGCACTGTGGAGTAGTGCAGCACTGCTGACAAAAGCAGGGAACCCACTCTGCAGCCATCCTTCCCTCTTCTGGGTTCACATGCCACAGGCACTTTCATTTCCCCTCCTGAGTTCACATGCAACAAACAGTCAAACCAGCAAGAACGTTACTGGTGAGGGAACCCGGACTACATGGAAGTGAACTTCCACACTCGCATGCTACAAGTCTTTGCAGCAAATTTCTTAATCCAAACTCGCCAAGAAAGAAAATTTTAAATTGCCACAGAAGCTGTCTGACCACTCCCTGTTAACCTGCACAGGTTGAATTCCAAATATTTATAATCAATGGTGCAAAAGATGGAAAAACGTTTGAATTAGTCCTTAAAAAACCTGTAATACATTCATGGTATTTCACAGGCAGAAAAATGAGAATGAGTTTGTCAAAGAAATTATTTGCTGGAAATTATTCTCTAGAATTTTCATATCAGCTAAAGAAACCAGGGACAAAATGCAAAAAAATTAAAATGAAAATGTTTAGTTTGGGTTCTGATACTAAAGTTTATTTACCATGAGGATACTTTGCAGTTCTCCCATTTCAGGGGAGGTGGTGAAATTCCTTTCCAAGACAGGTGCGATATTTTCTGGACAAGTATCAGTTGGAGGTAATAATATGTTATCAATAGTGTTGAATGAATCTCCTGTCTGTAATTAGCTATTAAAGCGTAAAAGTCTTGTGCTCTGCTAGTGGGAGAGGTTTATTGCATTGTGGGTAGGGACAGTGGTCAGATTTTTCCCATTTCACACATACACATAGCTCTCAGCTAGATATATCTGCACTTGGCCATTTAGTGGAGCACTATATGAAATTTAGTCAGATGAGTTTCTTTAACTGCCCCCATGTCAGGGCAGTTCTCAGCCTCTTGAGAAAATCTACAGAGAGCAGTAAAGCCCAGCTGTCCAACCAAGCTCAGCAATTGTGTCAAAGCACTGTCAGGGGGTTCAAAATCATTTTTCACTCAGTGTTTCTTATGAATAGTTACTCTCTACTTAAAACTCCTCTCCTTCACTGCATATGTGCACCATGACTATTCTAGCACTGCTCAAGACTTCTGAGCAGAAGATAAGAATTACCTAAATGATAATTCTGTTGCTTACTTCAGCTGGGACTTGAGCTACAAACAATTAGCAAGAGCTAGCAACCTGTCAAAAGTAAATACATGTCCCACAGCACCTCTCAGCAGAAAGAGAGAGTAATAGCAGGCAATGTGATCCCATTTCAAATTACTTCATTCTCTGCTTAACTGGCCTGATAAGGAAACAACAAGAAAAGTCTCAAAATTGCATTTTTTTTCTTTTGCAACAAAGAGCATTTCCAAAAACCACAGAGATGGAGCTGAAGATTGAATTCCAGAACTATCAGAACCAAGGAGGAAGCTGTCTGCTGTGGCTAGATTACTCTGTAAACAGGACTATGGTTAAAAAGCTGTCTGTTTCTGCAACTTTTTACAGTAAACAACAAAAGACTAAATTTGCACTAAAAACCTTAAGCGTTCAGTTTTCACCTGCTTATGTCACGATGCTTAGAGCTAATGCCGCCAGTTTCTTTCAACTTCCTGGCCCTAACCCTCTATCTGCAACTGAAGCAAAACTCAGGCCAAACAGAGCAGGCTAAGGATAGATGAGTAAGACTGAAGGAACCTCCAAATCCATGCAGTCTGTTCCAAGCTGACTTTTCACTTCACTGGAATGTCTCTGTTAACAGCCATTTCCATATTAAAGTCTTAGCTGAATGGTGACCTTCCCATACTCACATAACAAGCTGAGGCTGAGTATTTGCTGCTCCTCTACTTCAGCAGCACCTCAGCCTCATCCCAGGATGAACACACCCCATGGTTTTGCACACTGATTTTGTGAATCTGCACCAGGTTGGGCTCCAGCAGATGGGCACTGGTAAGTACAAAATTTTCCATTTTGAACCTAATTTCTACGTGACTTTTAATCTGAAGCATCGCAGTCCTGGACTCTGCATTGCTCAATACTATGCTCTTTGTGACCATAACCATTGCAAGTATCACAAAATACACAAGAGGCCCTCGTAAGTAAAAGTGGCTCTGTCCCAGGGCCTTGCTGTCAAGTACACCTTTACCACCAGCCCAGTACCTCACACAAGAACTTCCCCTCTTAGTAACACGCTGCACTTGCGCTTTGTATGGCTGCTGGGCCCTGGATTCAGGGGTACATGAGGGAGGCATGCTCCTAGTAGCCTTTCCCAGGAACATCCCCAATTTTCTTCCATTTCGTGTACAAAATAAGGAGATAGCAATAGGGAGAGTCTGCCCTGATGACACCTAACTGCACCATGCTGCAGCCTCTGGGCACTGAGGTAACTGGGGCAAGAGCCGGCACCATAGACACAACGGGCATAACTCCCTGCCAGCCTCACCGGCCAGGGTCTGCGAACCAGCAAGAGCTGCACTAGCAAATACACCGGCTACAGTCAGAAAGGCCCTCCTCACCCACAACTGCAGGGAAGAAGGTGGAATAATGGTCTGTGCATTATCCTCCTCACTTCTGAAAAAGCCAGTCTTTTGTGAGTTGGGAGCAGGGCAATCCCCTTTAGAAACCTTCCTTTGTAGTTGCACTTTATCAGCAGCAACATTCCTCTGCAAATCACCACTCCTCCCTGCCCTTCAGCTTCTGAAGCTTTCCCTTCCCCACCTTCCCACAGGGGCACTCAGGTGACTGGACACCGCAGGAAGGCAAGAAGGAAACCCTCCTCCCCTCCATAGGCAATGGAAGATCATTCCTCATGTATTTCATTCCATATTATTTTGACATTCTTAAGTTAAAACAAGATCACTTGGCACTTAGGCCAGCAGAGCAGTATCTCCCTTTGATTGCAGGTCACTCTGCAGCTCCTGCTGTGCTGCCTCACAGTTTGTGTTCAATAGCTGTGCTGGGAGCATATGGAAAACAACTCCTATTCCAGGCAGCGTGCCGTACAGATGGTCCTTTGCAGAAGTCACACGCAACAGTGAAAATCAAGGAAAAGAAATGACAACAACAAGATCTTTCACATAGTGAAAGGTTGCTGAGAGTGACTTTGTGCATTTCTGCAGCAAATCAAAGCTAAAGCCCCACAATGTTTTGCCTTGCTGAAAATATCTAATATTGCTGCCTTGTCCAGCCCAACACTGACCAATTGCAGTATTTTTTACACAGAGACTGGTGAAACAGCAATTGGTGTGAACTCACAGACATCCTATCTGTTACAAAGTTCTGTGAGGCACGCTGAAGAGTTTTCCCTCTTCCTTCTGGCAATTCAAAGCAATATTTGACATTTTTGCTTGGAAAGCACATTCTGGATGTTCAGCAAGATTCAGAACTGGGCAAAACATTGGGGAGAGCTGGCAAGCACACTGTGCTGCATGCTGTGGCAGGGCAGGCAGGTGCTCTTCTGCAGAAATGTGGGGTATCTTTACAACATAAGCATATGCCCACGTTCAGGCCCAGCAGACTGGAGGGGCAATGTGAGCGTTTGGCCAACACTCTCTTGGCCTCCCTGCCAGGCTGCAGGCAAGCCAAGCAGCAAGGGGACACATGTGCAAGATTGGAGTTGTTGTGCTTCTGAAGCGCCATGGGAAAACACCTAGAGCCCTGAGACAGCCATTGACGCTGAAGGGCGACAGCACCAGACTCCCCTGGGCGCAGTCTCCCCTGAGGGCTGCTGGCCTCAGCACAGCCAGGAGCTATCAGAGCACATGGCCCTGGTGCTGCCCTGCCAGCCCCACTCTGCAAAGGCTCAGGGATTTTTGGTAAAATGAGAAGACATTTTATACTCCCTGTTTATTTACACACAAGTATTTGACTAGGCCCACCTGCTGAGATCAGTCTTTCATTTCTGGGATGACCTACCTATTCAACACACTGGTCTCACAGAAGAGCGCAGGGCTGGCCATAGCGGATCTATGCTGCTATCTCGATGTAGGCTACCCCCTACCATACCCACAGAAAACCTTCCAGATTCGGTGCACATGTTCTGGCATGCCATCTGATCCAAATTAGAGTGGGCCTGCACTGGGTTCCCTTGCTCAGCACTGAATTCCAGCTGTGGTAAGCCACTAACGCTGTTACACCTAGTCTTTAATTTGAATGCACTTCACATTTCAATATATTATGTCTGAATGTGAAAAATTTCTGCTAGAGGTGGATTTTTTCCTACTCCATCAAGTCAACCTGCAGCACAGTCAGCCTACAGAAAGCCCTATCAGGTTTGATATAAATTGTCTCCTCTCCTGTCAAGGCTACACAAACAGACATGCTGGAGAGGGGAGGCTGCAAACACAGGTCCTGTCTCTACCACAGGACACAAGCCCCTTCGGCGATGCCTCTCAGGGAAACTTGCATTATAACAAGGCTTTTTGTCAAAAAGCCTATTCTGACAAGCCTTAATTTTTTTCTGTCAAGGTTTCTCAGCTTGGTGAAAACCTCTGCAGAAAAAAGTTCATTTTTCCCTTTTTTTTTCAGCTTTGAACATTGAAAAAAATTCCTTTTCAATGTCTTCTGTAGTCTGCTTCATTTTTTTGTTATTTGCATATTTTCTTACATATTTAATAGCACGTTAGTCAAAGTAACATGGAACAAACCACCATCTGTGGGGCCTATAATGAACCAGTTTGATAATCAACTCAATCTTGGGTGAAAAAAAGAGCTACTGTTTTAATTAGAAGTAAATAACAACTATCTTTAATGACTTCAAAAGTAACAGAAAGGTTCATCTGCTTCCCTGCACCTTTATTGGGTCCCCAAACAAATCCCGGGTGCCTCCCCAGACACAGAGCCCTTACAGCCCTGTCCCATTCGGACTGGGTTCTGCAGAGATGAGCCAGATCTCCAAGAGCCAGGCACCAGCATCACCTTTCTCTGACATGCCAGGGCTGGCATTAAGATGATTCACCCAGCTAAAGGCTCCTTACCACTCTCAAGGCACACACAGCCCACTGGACTTCAGCTAGGATTCAAATATTCAGGTGCCCTGGAAACTTTTGTTTGCCATGGCAACACCCCCTCCTTCCTTACCGTCATCCCCTCCAGACACTTACCTTTTCAGTAAGCCCATGCCTTTCAGCTCAGCCTTGCTGGTGTTAGCCTTTGAGAAGTTTCCTGGTCCAGTGGTCACAGCAGCTCCTCCTTGCCCAAGAGCTCTTGGTGTTGATTTTGTCTCACAAGCACCGGCACTCCCGAGCGCTCAGCAGGTCATTCCTGGGCTCCAAGGCCTGAGGGACCTCAGGAACCCTTCTCACTTCCTCCACCACAACAGGGCTGTTCATAAGGCAAAGACTCTGCAACTTGTGCCAGCCCTTTGAATTGCAACAAGGCTGAAAGCTCTGAGGAAACACCTGGCCTAGCTGATTTACAGGTGCAAACTGATTGCCTCCGTGACTTCAGAAGCAAATTCCACACACACAGTACACACACTTAGATTTTAATAACCAAACATCCATGTGCTGCTCCGTGCAAAGCTCTAGACACAAAGCCTAGGCAAGATACTCAGCCCTGAACTAATATGCACGCTCTCAGATGTACCTGCAAGCTGCATGGTGGGAGGAGCAGTGTTCTCTGGTGCCTGTCAGGGCACACTGGGGTCTATAGCACAAAGTAGCTGCTGTACTAACAGCTCCACAGGCTGCCTACTCTACCCAATGAAACTAAGATAGAAAGGCAGTCTGAACAAGGTCAGCTTTTCACCCAGGCCAAAGAAATACTAATGAAGAAAGGTTAAAAGTAAGGTAAGAAACAGGGGAAATAAATGCCCATCTTCACAGAAGCTAAGGACAAGTTCAACATAAATTTCACAACTTGTCTCAGATCATGGTTAGGCTTAACAAAAGAAAACAGTGAACGTCAAAGGAACACAAGCTGGATGTTAATTGTACCATGCTTATCTAGAAGTAGTATGTTTTCCTTTCAGCTGCCCCCATGTAGTAGAAACCTGGTATTCCAGACAAGGAAAATATCTATTGAGCTGAATCTCTCCCCATCCACAGTGAGGAGCTGCACTGCTGAGAGTAATACTGACAGCAACCTCAGAGAGTCCTCCTGTCCCAGCGCTTTTCCTGTCTCACTTGGCATCAGGGTGGATTCACATGCTCATGTTAAAGATGTCCAGTATCATCACTACTGCTGCATGCTGTTGCCCCAGAGAATGTTCTTGTTCACCTGCAGATGACGTAACATGCAGTTAGTGACTTTGGAAATGGTTCAAGAAAGGAAATCCTACACCAATGACTACAGCTTTTGTCTGGGTTTGGGTTTTTTTTTTTTAAATGCTTGACACAGCCTAAAAGTTCATCTCCAAATGTGACATGCAAGAAAGGAAGCAGGTGCAAAGCACATTCCTGAGCGTTGTTTCCACCATAGTCAGGGAACAAAGGGACAGTCTTACCAGGCTGCTGAGGCATAGCAGGCACTCACTGTGGCATCAGCACAGCGAACTTCCTGGGGCAAAAGCTAAGTTAGGATTCCCAGGAAACTCTGAAATAGAAGGAACAAGTGGCACACAGAAACATCAAATTTGGTTTTTGGATGTTCAGCAGAGCTCATTTAAAAACACCTCTGCAGACTCAGAAGTCAGAGATAGTATCGGCTACACACAGCTGATTACACAGCATGCTTAGTTTGTAGATATGATGCAGATTCGAAACACAGCAGGTGTCAAGAAGCAGCAAAGGACAGCTGCTTGCTAAGGGACAGGAATCAAGCATGACAGTGTGGCTGGCAGGTTAGAGACTCTGTTAGCCATAGCCTGGCGTACCTGACCCAGGTGTGTGGAGCAGGACAAGCCCAGGGGTGGCAGCTGGTGTCAGCAGAGACCAGACCGTCGGGCAAGGCTGTGGTGATGAGGCGAGTCCAGGGTCAAGCCTCAGAGTCAGTCCAAAGGTCAGGGTCAGGTCTAGTGAAGGTAACTAGCACTAATTTAATCTGCAAATTTCCTACTACAAGATACTTTCCGTATTAGTTACATTAATTTTGGGAACCTAAAAAAAAGGGGGGAAAATATCACCCCACAAATGAACAGGTTGTATTAAAAAAAAAATTAAACACAGGATAGATAAGTAAATAATAATGAATAAATAAAATGTGAACTAATCCCACCCCACTCGTCAGAGTGAGGGTCAGGAGAGTGTCTGGCATGAACTGCACATGAACAGCTGAGACAAAGGCCAGATTCTGCAAAGCTTGGAGGGACAAGTACAGGGATAAAAAGAACAGCATCTCAGAGAACCTACTTCTTCCCACTGCTCCTCACCCTTGCCTTTAGGTACCAGCTTTGCAGAGCTGGATGGGGCTGAAATCAGTCTTTTCTGGCACAAGGACTTCACTGAGCACTGTAGCCCTGCATAGTGCTGAGCCTGCTCTGCGTGCGGCTGACCAGCCTCATCCAAACTGGCCTTGTCTTTCCAGCCCCTGGGCTACCACAACACACACCACCTGCAGCAGCACGCTGTGCAGCCACGCAAGGCCCCAGTCCTCCCCCCACAAAGCCCGTGCAAAAGCCCCCAGATCTGCTGACTGAGAAGACATGAGGTGAAGCAGAGGAGCTGCCCGTGCATGCAGGCACTTTATCCAACAACCTGCTAAGTGAAGAAAGCACTGACTTCAGTGCCAGCTTCTTTGAGTTTGCAGGTGATTGGATCTCTAGTGCAAGAAGAAAATCACAGCAGCTTTATGTTCACAGACATGCAGGAGGGAAAGTAATTTTCCCCAACAGCAATGCCACAAGAACGGCAGAAAATCTCTTACTAAGCAGCTTACTGGTTAAACCTGAGCACAGTCTCCAGGAGAGTGAGGGTGGGTAGCTCACTGAGGTAGGGAGTACAAGGCAGCTGCTTCTGCTGCTATGAGATGAGACTCACAATGTTGGGATCACAGGTTTTCTAACAGCAATCACAAAGATAGAGTGCTGCAAGTGTGAGAAATAAGGGGATAGGGCAGATACAAGGTTCTGATTTCTGCAATTGTCGGTAAGGAAATTATTAAAAATAACAGAAATTTTGAATGTTTCAAGAGATTAAATCAAAGTGATAATATTTAAATCATAAAAATGGAGCTGTTGAGATTTTACTTAAGACCTATAACGAAATCTCTGTGACCAGTAGATTTTGTTTTATGTCTGCCAATTATTCACATTGATCTGCTAATAATAGGATATGGAATGCTTTTCATCATCAGAGAAGCTGTAGTTATTAATCAACCTCGGGGTTGTTGGCTCAGTTCATTATTCCCAATTATGCTAATGGCAAAGCTGATGTGCAGAAATGAGGCAGTTGATTTTGCTGGGATTGCTAGAATCCAGGAGTCCCAGGCACCTCCCCAGGTCTTTGGTCTTGCTGAGCTGCTCAGAATGTCCCAGATCCGTGGACAGGTAACAGGGAGTGCTTGTTTTCTCAAAAAGGTAAAGGTTAAACCAAGCCAGCCCCAGATATCTTGAACAGTATCTACACCCCACCTGCAGTTTTTCTGAGCTGTACAGTAGGGCTTATCTAGGAAGCAGCTGAAACAGAGATAGCAAAGTCAGGGAACATTTGTTTTCTTAAAACCTTCCCTGGTTGCAGCCAAAATTCTTTCAACTGAGGCAGCTGTTCAGGTGCCTTTGTGGTACCGGGATGAAAGGAGTGATCAGGTGGTCAGCAGCTCTGAGTTTCATTCCACTGCTGGTCACCAGCAATGGTTCAGTATTTGGCTCATTTACCTCATCCCACGGGCTGAGCCTTGGAACAAAGCAAACAATGCCAGCTGTCTCCAGATGATGTGCAAAAAGACATCAGATTGAACTGTGTGGGTTGCTCACACCTAGAGAGATTGCATCATGAGCTTGATTTGGTCAGCTGAATAATACCCATCTCCTGTCACCACTGGACAATAACAAAGTGAAAATCAGCCAAAGACAGGTAAAAAAGTAATTCTGTGGTGTGGCTTTCCTGTCAGCAGGTTGCAAGGCAGGTCACTCTAACAGGATTTAAAATAGGGCAGATAAATTGACAAAATGCAAAATAATACAGACAGACACATCAGCTGGGGTGTAAAATGACTGTGTGGGTCGGAGACACCCTCCTGGATGTCAGGTTTCTGCAGCTGGCATAAGCTGCAGTGGGAAAGGCTGGGCATAAGACAAACACCCTGGCAAGGGCGGGTGGCAAACCTCAGCGGGCACCTCTCCTTCCAGGTCCGGCAGGCAGCATCATCCCTGGGCTGGTGGAGAAGCTGCTGCACCCTACCAGCCGTTCCAACAGCCAGCTTCTCTCTCATTAGAAGTACACGCGTACCTAGTCCAGTTATTCCCACGTTAGAGCTTCATCTGGCCTCACAGATTTCTTTCGTAGAGCTGTTCCTATCTGCAGGGTTGAACTGAGGATGCCGGAGCCCTTCGCGGCCGGGCTGCTCGGTGCGTGTGGCGGGGCAGCGGCACCACCTAACGGGCAGAGCCGCCCATCGCCGGCAGCGGGCCAGGCGCCCCGCCTCACGGACACACGGCCCCGCGCCCTCAGACCCTGCCCGTGACTGATCTTAAGACAGGGAATAAAGCAAAGAGGGGTTTATGACAACTGTATGTTAAATTAATGTCTCAGGTACCGCGTTACTCTAGTGCAGGAGTCAGAAAGAAAGGCCCAGGCTACAGCCCAGGGTTTGCAGTGACAGCCCAGCCTCTCCCTGCTGAGCAGTGTCTGCACTAGAGACCTGCAACGGGGACAGGCACAGGTCCCTTGCTAAGTCATATTAAAAATGCAAAATTAACTTCAAAGTGGGTGTTTATCTTGATAAATTATTTTTCCTGATGGGCTCATAAATTCAGCCCAAGGTTTTTGCTCTCAGATGTCACAGTGAAAACAAAGAGAAAATAAAATAAAGGAGAATTTGCGCAATCAGTGAAATTAGTGTGTCACTTCTCACTGCATAAAATTGAACCTTCTGTTTTCTAAAGCCAGTAGGAAATTAAAAATACACAGTCACCAGCCCTGAAGTCCCTAAATGTGTAGGATTGCATGCCAGTGGTGCTTTTGGGAACTCTAGCATATTTGGGATTGTTGATTACAGTGCACAGTAAGATTAAAGTACCTTCTAGACAAATACCTATCATGCTGATAAATTCAGGAGAGGAAAACCTTTAAAAAAGCACCAGTTTAATTTCTGTACAAGGGAAGGGTTCTGGATGAGCAGGTACCTGAACTATCTAGGGCCCACGGAAAGGATCATCCAGAAGACTCCTCGGGCAGCCTTGCTGCGGAGCACGCTCTGGCTGGGATGTGCAAAAGGCGAGAGGAAAGGCAAGCTCAGAAGGTTTATATCCTGCACATACAATATACAGATCAGACTGCATACCCAGGACAGTAGCCCTACTAAGCAAATGTTACAAAATTTGCACAGTCTGGGCAACAGCCACCCTCTCTCCTTCAGGAGGCTCGCACGGGCAGTGCTCTGATGGACACAGAGCAGTGCTGTGTAATCCTGGGCGAAGTCCACTGTTACCTCCACAGCAGGAAGAATGAGAAACTGAGAACAGGAGCAAAACACTGACCTCATCCCTACCATCTGTACAAGCTGACCAGAGAAAACAGCACAGTGGCCGCTGGTTGGCCAAAGAAACGTGAACACCCTACATGCCACAAAGCAGGTACAAGCAAAACAGAACTGCAAAGTGTTTTTTAAAAAGTGAGGAAAAATAAAAGCAGCTCTGATGCTGAGGAAGCTGTTTTGTGGAATGAATGTTCCCTGCATCAGAGCTGCCACCAGCAACCTTAGATTCTCAATGACCAAAGGCTTCATCAGATGCAAGCAGAGTGAGGGAAAGGCAACCTGGACTCTGTAGCACGCTGCCACCACTGAAGACAGGCCATGAAGTTTGACAAAGACAATATTTTAAAAATAAAATTTGGATTTTTTATTTAAATAAAACTTAATTTGAAAAATACTACTCAGTAAATCTGACATTTAATATTTTAATTCAATTGCAATGGTGTTTATATTACATCCTATGTTATTCTTAGAACCTACTAAATCTATATACTTGAAAAAAAAAACCAATATCCCAACTATGCATGATAGTTGTGACAATTTTAATTAATTGATCTGATGGAAGTTAGAAGAAGCTCCTTATACCTGCTGTGCTTCCCTTAGATTGCAGGGATTGTTGGGTTAAAACAGTCCTAATATTCTGTATCAAAAGCAGCTGTATTTCAACCTATGGATGAAACACTTGTGCATGCAAGTGCCCATATTTATGTTCAGGCTAGGTGCAAATCCACTGTTGAACAGTGAGGGAACATAGGCATTTCAAATTCAGACTGCATAATGATCCTGGACATCATCTGGGACAAGGACACACTAGCTCTCAGCTCATGTTTTGGTGATCCGTAACAGAACACCTGTATTGGAAGTCACTGAGTACCAAAGGACAGAGTATGCCTATTACATGTGACAGATTGGCATTCTTGCATATTAATTGGGTAAATCTTAAAGAAAGAGCACTCTATAAAATGCCTAAGGACAAAACATGGAACTCTGATTAATGGAAGCCACAAACTTAGAAGAAAACTCATTGGTTTATGTCTGCAAGCAGTTCTGTGAGGTTACTAGTTCTTCCTGCAATCTCTGGTCTGGCACTACAGAAATCTGCATTTCATCATTTTCCTCAATACGTTTGCGACAAGAGAATACACTGATTTAAAAGCTTGCTTTTGGCAAGGTGCAGTCCTCACCAGTGTCAGAGCCCATTTACACCCACGCAGGACTACACGTGGTGAAGTGGCTGTTACAGGCTGGGCAGGATCGGGCAGGCTCCTCTTCCCAAATGCTGTATGCGTGCAGAGCAGATCCTGTTCTTGCCCCAAGGAACTTCAAATTGAAAGTAAGCATCCAGACTCCCCAAAGTACCTTGGACTGCTTTAGTATATTGCAAAACCAGTTTGGACTTAATGAATTGTTTTTCCTGCCAACAGGGTGTAAAATCTGCATGTGACCTGCCTGCACTGCAGCAGCAGACAATGCTCATCACTGCTGCAATAGTCGACTCAAGTTAGGTCACAGCAGGTCAGCAAATAATCTCCAAAGCATTGAATAATTTAAAGGGTAATTCAGTGGTCAATGAATGTCAGACCTTTATAATTCTGTAAATCATCTCTTCAAATGACCTGTAAATTCCATTAAACAATGAATTTTACAGTTTCCCCATTGACTGTCTGTCCTACATACGTATAGATTTGACGCAGGTAATTGTACATATTCCAACTGTTCTGGAACAATTTATATGACAAGGAAGCCAAGCTGCCTATCATCACTTCAAAACAACGTGTTCTACCAAAAGATAATTCTGTAGGACACCATCTCATGAACAACGAGGCTCACAGAACCTGGGGTTGCTGTGTCCTTAGGGTTTGTTGGGAACACGCTGTACTACATGAGCTTCATTTTTGTTTCTTGATTTGCTTTGAAAAAAATGAATCTTACAAGTGTTAAAATCATGAGCTGCACAAGTTTCATAGACTGCACAATGAGTTCTGTCAATGGATCATTTATTTCTGAGTGGAATCTGAGTTTTAAAACTATTGCCATCTAAATATACTGACATCATTTTGATATCCTACAAAGTCTTTACTGGACATGCCCAATGTTACTTTGAAGTTTCTTTTACCTAATCTCCTTTATATTGCTGCTTTCAACATCTGACTGTGCTTTCTTCCAAGTAAATTAGTCTCCAACAAGTTACTGTGCACGGTCAGGGGTACTAGGATACAGATATGAACAGGCAAACCCTGAAAAGAGAAACTCAGTGATCCCATTTCCACCTCAAGCAGAGCAATGGTGCTAGGCTCAGCATCTCCTGTGGCCCTAGGCTAAGCATGTGTTATTTCAGTCTAGCAGCCAACCACTCTGCTAGCTAGTTAGATCTGAGCAAGGCAGGCATAACATTCTCGTAGCAGCTTCCTCACCCCAGAAATGCCTACTCTCCCTGGGCAGCACGGAGTCACTTTATGGGTGATAAAGATCCTATTTTTCTGAGGCTGGTTAACAGACTCCACAAACTGCAGCAGACAGTTCTTGGTCCTTTTTTGTGGTGCCAATCTTATGTTCCCATTGCTATCACAGAGCAATGAAATCTAGAGGAAACTAATATATCCATTTATTTAACCTAGAAAACTGATGAGCAGATTATCCAAGGTTACTGTACCTGCTTCAGAGATTAAACATCATTTGGAAGTCAAAGGGCAACTATTTATCGGCTGCAATGTATTTGATTCAGAGCCTTGAGCAGGATTATATTTCTCATGGGTATTTGTGCTAATTTCAAAGGCTAGACTGACAGACAGTGTCTGAAAACAAAAGTATAGAGGGATGGATTTAAACAGAATGTTTTTCTTTCCAGAATCCAAAGTGGCCATATTTTTCAGTTGCTGGACTGAAAAATACTTCCACGTCCTTGGAGGATCAAGGGCTATCAAAACAGACAAAAGGAAGATCTGTGGTTTAGTGGCATCACAGTTCACATGGTTCGTATTTCTCCTAAGCTGGCTGCGCTGTTTCACAGACCATGTGGCTTGGGATTGCTTTCAGACAGAGAACTATGCACGGAAGTACAGATTTAGATACAACCCAAGATACATCCACAGATATTTGGTGCTTCTGAACAATCTGTATTGAATCAAACCTGCTTATATTAAAGTATTAAGTACATGTTGTCTTTAGAAATTTTCAAAGGCATCTTTGGGAAGTTGTTATGTGGAAAATTTAAGTAATAGCTTTAGACCAAAAGGACAGTGTGCCATCTGAACAAACAGTCTGCATAGTCTCTTTCAGGGTGAAGGACTATTTCACTTGTAACTACCATAGCAATATCATTAGATCGTATTATTCTAGCACATGCTGTCAACAAAACACATTTTTCAGTTTCTTCTTCATGAAAACCACAATGTTTGCACTCATTCAGAGATCCCAATGCAGTGCTGAGGAAAAACAATCTGCAAGAAAGGTCTGAGATGACTTTGGGAGTAGAAGAAAGTGGAGAATCTCTCTTGAATCCTGAAAGGACCGCAGCTTTTACCTGACAGATGACAGAAGGTGAGTTGAAAGTCTTGGTTGCTGTGTCACAGAAATGTGTGGGTTACCCTAGAAGGCAGCTCGGCCCCACACCGCTGTTCACTCACCCCCCACAGCAGGATGGGAAAGAGGAGAGAATTGGGAGCAAAAGCTCATTCCTTCAGGCTGTTACAGCTCCAAAAGCTCTTTTGCACAACCTCTGACCTGAGCCACCACCAAAATCCTGGGCAGAGAGAGCTTGTGTCATTCTTCCTTACAGTACTTATTACCTAGAGAGAAGTAACACGACAGCAGCAGGCCAGAGTGGATAGCAAATGCAGTATTCCAGCACTTCGACGTAGCTTTTGTCAAGACTGTGAGCTCCTCAGAGCCCACATCCTCAGAAAAAGTGGACAAGACATGATTCACTGGGGTTACTAAGGTTTTAGCTCCACAGCTAAAAAATCTCTGGTGCTTTTCAGTCTGTTGCAAGTCTCAGAGTTCCCAAATCTGGATCCCAAACAGTTTAAAAGACAGAGATCTGAGTCTGGATTCCTTTTGCTGTGCACAAGAACTGCTAAAAGCACATGACTAGTCAAAGCCAAAGAGCAGATCTGTGCCAAACCTGATTCTGGGTGCTGGGGTGGAAGCTTCTTCCAAACAGCTCTGATTGGAGTTGCAGAATTCAGGGCGCACTGTAGTATGCTGGATCATCCACTACGCACATGTGAGATCTGCCCTCTGTTCTCCACAGCAGACTGCTCCCTGTACAGCCACACACCAGCACCCTGCACAACATAAAGACAGCAACAGGGAATGGAGCTTTTCAGTGTTACACAAGGAGTGGCACTCTCCAAGACATAGGCTGTGGTAGGGTTTCTTCCTAGTACCTGCAGAGTCCTTGTTTCCCTGGCTGGAGTGTCAGCCACCTCCAGAGAATCCCCAGCAACCCATTCTCACCAGCACTTCTGAAATGATGTGTCTGGAGAACTGCAAACTGGTTCAGATCATGCTAAAGCCCCCTTAGTGGTTAGTGCTGTGGGACATTAGTTCTGGATGACTAATTATTTGGTTTAAAAACAGGTCTTTTGTTTCTTGGGCTATAAAGACAACATGACCACTTTCTGTACTTTTGACCCCAGGGAAAGAAAAGCCACAGATAATAGAATTAAACCCTCATTTCACTTGAGATAATATTTGTGTAAGCTCCCTTAGTAAAATGTCATGTACACTGCCAAGTCTGCAGGTTATCACTTCCACAGTTTGAGTGTTTGGAGACAGGGCTTGGGAGTAGGGGGTATTTGGGGGAAAGCTCTGAGAATTATAAGAGCTGTAACTGTAGAACTTTTTTCCTACTCAGCCCAAGGTTTCCTTCAAGACTTGAGCTCAGACAAAATAACGCTTAGGATATTTTTTATTGGCCCAACACAGAAACATTGTATAAGGTTTCAGGGCCACACAGATGACTTTCTCCCTTTTAGAAAGGCTCTCCGTAGACTTTGTATGGAGAAGAATCAACACATTCAACTGTGACTCCAGTTGCGCTCTTCTTTTAAGGGATTATTTTAAAATTCTAAACACCATGAAGCAAGAGTGCAAGTCCTCTCCATCAGCACTCAGAGCTTTTTCCTTTTAACTCTGAAATCACACCAACAATAATAAAGCTTCTTGGCCAAGTGCTAGTTTGAGACATGTCATTCCATTCCGGGGGAGAAATGAGCTCTCCCTCCCCTTTCCTGCTGCAGCCCTGTTGTGTTTGGATGCCCATATGGTTTCAGGTAACCAAGATCAGACTCTCCCATAACTTGGGAGCCAGTCCTTCCATTGCCTTCTCCCTTCCCCATCACGTTATCTTTCTTAAAACAGTATTGCTTTGTAAGTCATGGTACACATTCTGAAAAACCACTAGTAAAGGGAGAATTTCAAGCTCTGATGGATGTAGGTAGCACTCTGAGCAAGCTGGGCCACCTGGCAACACAGAGCTGTTCAGAATGGTTTGACTTCTTCATAAGGAAATGGGAGTGAAGAACCTCAGCTTCAAAAAGTACAAGTCCATTCTTCAGATATTCATGATATCACCACAGAGCACAGCCCCAGCCTGTCCTGTGGAGGAACTGAAACTTCAGGTTCTCTATTATGCCTGTCTTCTAACAAACCTGAATATGCTTTTTTAGGGTGCGCATGCTCATTCAGTAAATACACCACAGTATAATGCCTTCCTTAACTCACAGCTCCCCACTGCTTCCGCTTTTTTAATCTCCATGCAGGAATTAGAGGCAAACCGCTGGACTGCTGTGTCTTCATGCACAAAGCTGGCTTTTGTGGGCAGCCCAGAGAAGGCTGCTGCAGCCAGCAGAAGGAAAACAAGAGACAAAGAAAATATTAGCTCTGCTTTGTGCCATATGCTTTGGTGTGTTGTTACAGAATAGTCAGTCTACAGTGGAAATCAGAGTCCCTGTGCCACGCCACAAGTGAGACATGACACAGTGTGCAGGTGGTGTTTAACTAGGGCATATGCATATAGGGATCCTCTTTCATTCAGCACCCCCCTCACAGACCGGTGTCTGCCTTGAGCAGCTCCAGAACATTGGTCTGAAATACTTGTCCAAAAACACTGAGAAAGCAGAGCTGTAAATAAGCTCTGGGAGCAAAGCAGACAAGGGTGTGATGAAGAAAATTTGGGGAAAGTAATTAAAGCAACTTATATTGTTATGACTAAGCTGTAGAACTCTGGGATTGAAACAAGAAGAAAAATATTGGAAGTGGAAAGATCCTGAAGTAATGCTGCTCTTGGAGGTTATTATGCATCTGGCAGTGGCCAGTTCAGTATTACCTGCCAAAAAGCAATACAACCTTGCTTGCATACAGGAGGCTGGCTTTGTTGCTCATAGTAAAGTCACAATCAGAAGAACAACCCAAAAGTTACCAGGAACTAACTTTTATTCCTTTCTATGGGAGACAGGCTCATGTCAGTCCAGACAGGCAAACACCAGCTCTTGGGCAGTGGCAGCTGGAGCCTTTACTATCCACTGATCTGGAACGCTTGTGTCTCTAACCATCACAGGGACCATGCACTCCAACACATTTCTGCAGTGACTTGATGCATACACACATACATGTGTGTGTGTGTGAATATACACTGGTGAACACACAGACACAAAGATTTGTCTGGCATTATCCGAGGAATCTGGATAGATGTTAACTGGAGTTATAGGCCATGCATCACTTTTGATACCCCAATTTAAACCTGGCACACAGCCCAGCACTGTACCTCAAAAGTAATCACTGGATAGAAGAATCTGTAACCGGGAAGGACAGATATGGTACGATGGACCATTTCTAGGGACATCAGAAGGGTTTTGTGGTTACTTGGTGTATACTGTGCTATAAAAACAAGCAATGCACTAACCTCTTACCAAAAAGGAAAAGACTAATGATTGTTTGAACAGAAATCTTGGTGAGAAAAAAAACCCAACAAAACACCAACTATACAACTTTTCACAGCAGCTTAAACAGATTATTTTAAAACATCATACTGTTAGTAAAGACACGTGAGGACTATTATTCAGCCAAAATCCCAGATAGCAGTTGTAGATAATTTCTAGTTTTCTTACTGTTCAGACTCCTTCCCAAGGATTTCCATGACTCATCCTCTGTTTCCACCCCTCCAACAGAAAAATAAATGAACGATGGGTCTTCAATGTTTTTTTATATTCCAGATACTTATTATTGAGCCATATGCAGGATCCAGAAAAAAAGAAATCATCCAGTTCTTCTTTTTCAGCCTTAAAAATGCTACAGAGGATACAAACACTATTTCTTCTCTCTTGCAGGTCACTTGTAATAGACAAGCTGCTCGTGATGCATTCCATGCTGGGACCAGCTATAAGCCATGCATCTGCTGAATTTAGGAATAAAGAGCTTGTCCATAAAATGTGGAATCAGAGGAGTGGCCTCAGGGGCATAATGGTGCATTACTTCTGTGAGATCAGAGTGTTTCACTAAAAGATATATATTGTTACAGGAAAAGGGCTCCCATGCTTTTTGATTCTGCCATTATTTATTGTTTGCATTGCTTGTTCTGCTATGCTAGATCACACAGCAGAGGTAACCTGAGAGAATGCTCTGCATCTTGCTCTGGAGCTCACATTATCTGCCCCTGCAAAGGAAACATTTACTACTAGAGTACACTGTATGCAAGAATATTTAAGCTGTTGCTCATTTAAGATCCTTGGGCCTCCGAACAAGCGTGAAAAGCATTCAGTTTAGGAAAAACCTTGCTCAGAATAGTATTTCCTGCATGTTCCTTTCTCTGTTCCTTCTCACTAGAGAGACATTCACAAAAGCAAGGCCTCTACAGGCAGCGCTGTTGCTGACTATCCTAGAAAATCTCCTTTAGAAAGAAAAGGATTTCAGTTTTTCTCACTGAAGTTATAATGACTGCAGTCTGTGATACATTACTTTTATCGCTACTTTCTTCACTGAAAAATCATTTGAAGCAAGGGGTCTATCCCGTATGAACTACAAAGACTAAAGTGATTTGTTTTTTAATAAGGATATTTACCAATCAAGACCACTATTTCTTCAGAAAGCACCAGAAGCCAGGGCACTCGGAGCTCCTTCGGTCCTCACATCGCCTGCCCAGCCAGTCGCTGCCAACTGAAGGGGAAATTTACAGGCCAGCCTTCCCCAGGATAAATCCCCACTTCACAGCAGCCATCAATCAGGAGTTTCCATGTTTTCTCTTAACAAAACCCCCAACCCTCAGCTGGCTGACAAACATTTTGTTTCACACCCCAGGTGATGAGCATTAATAACACCTTTGTCTTTTGCTTTCTTATTGACCGAACTCCGTATCAGCTGATGCAGATCATTCCCGTGAGGGTTGCCAGGCTCACAGGCCTGTAAATTGCCTATCTAATCTCACTTACTTATTACTTTCCATGTTAGGATAGTGCTCACTGCCTTCTGCTGTCAGGTCCTTCCCCACTGAGCCTGTCACGGCTACTCGGCCTGAGCTGGCTGCAGCCTCCTGGCTTTGCCTCCCGGCAGGTTCACAAGCAGGCACTGCTCCGCACAACCCCTGAGCGGAACAGTCTCATGGAGACAGGCAGGAGAAGAGGGAGGAAGGATGAGTAAGATGCTGAGCAACCTTGCCATACAGACAACCTAATTTAGCATTAGTCCCAGACACAGTTCCAGCTCTTACCCTTTTTAATATCAACAAAGGGCAAATATCCATTCCATTCTGCTTGGGCCTTAATTACTAGAAGTCTCCAGGCCCCAGGAGGAACTACTAACTGGCTGACTGCTATCAGCCTTAATTATTTACTAGATGTGCCTGAAAACTGTGACATTTATAAAGCAAGAGAGGGTGACCACTTCCTTATGTGATTAGCTCTGGATAGATTTCCTAAGCATTTTCTTCTGTAAGGTTTGCTGTACTATGGTAGTGCAAGCTCATAAGCATATCACTCCTTAGGCTTTCCAGATAAAAACCCCCTATGTATTAGAAGCAGATGGAGTTAATTACTAATTAAGCCATCTTGTGGGATTTGTGCCTGGGAATAGAAACACATCTCTCTAGATTCAGGTGTCTGTGTACATTCCTGCCGCCTGATTTGCAGCTCACTGCTAAGTGCAGTTTGGACTTTCACATGCTCTTTGAATCGGTGTGATGCCTGCCCTTTCTGAAGCTGGCTCTGGTAGTCAGGCTGGGCAATGTGTTTCTGCTTAATAGCTTCACACATACAAGCAGCCTTGTCCAAAAAGGCAGAGCAGCACTGAGTGACAAGCAGGGATGGATTCCGCATGTTGGGGGGTGTCACTTTTACTAGGTAAATCAATTCCACATTTTCTTTCTTATCTTGAAAGCTCTGGGAGGACAAATTGCATTAGCATGGATCTCTGCTTTGGCTCCTGCCATGCTCCTGCAGTACAGCAGGCTGCAGTTGGCAAACCTCTGCCCTGATACGCTGTCAGTCAGCTCTTGGATAGACCATGGCAGGCTTGAACGTGCTTGGCCAGAACGCGTTTGGTGGGCAAAATACAGAGGCAGTGGCTGTGTGCGAACTGGGGAGCCAGCTGTGGGTCCTACTGCTGGTAAGTGGTCCCAGTTGGTTTCAGCTGGCTGCTGACAGGATGACTAGTCTCACCTGAAGCTGACACAACCAGAAGCACCATGAATGCTAACTCTGCTCTCCCTCTGTTGGTTTCTGGGTCCTTGGAAAGTCCATTTATAGGTCAAGGGGAAAATTCTGAGTATGAATTCATAGTTTATGTCACTGCCCAGAGATGATTCTGGGAGTTACAAACCATGCCAGAAAATATTGGCAGAAAATAGACAGAATAGGATTACTAGATATTAGCTGAATGTAGTATACTGGCTTCTTTTCACTCTTCAGCACTGGCTGAATTCTCTCAATTTCAATGTTTCTATCAGGAAAACCCTGCCTCTTCTACCCTGTAAGTCCTAAGAAGATAGAGGTGTCAGCAAAGCTTGTTCCCAGAATTTTGTTGAGATTAGATTCAGTTATGGCTCTTAAAGCCTGGCAAAGCTAGGATTGTCCCTGAAAAAGAAGGTGACTTACCAAGATGGTGGTGCTGGAGGCACTGAACCTGCAGAGACTGGCAGCCCTGGAAATACCCTCGCCAGCAACGGTTACTGCACACCTCAGCTGTGGCTCAGCATTCAGGTGAGACAGTGTGTACCTTCCACCTTCACTGGTACAGCGCTGAGCGCTGCCCGAACAAGCAGCAGATAAGCTGCAGCTTATGGAATGTGCCCATTAGAGTACATACTAGGTGGTTTTGTTCTATGGATCTTGTCTGTGAAGACATTTTCTATATAGACAGCCTTGACACTATGACACAGGGTATCCTTCATTTCTTCTCAGCAGTTTTTGGCATCTACAAGTACAGTTTCTAGATAAGCTGCCAAAACGAGCTTCATCTCTGTAATCCCAGACCAAGTGAGGGCATCCAGAATGTTGACATAGGAATTTTGTCTACAGGGCTGCTCCTGGACCCAAAACCCACCCTGTAACTCTGGTTTGCTCTTTTTGTTTAGGGTCCCCACTTTTATTTTGGGGCAGGCTGTAAGGAACAGATAAAGAGGGCAAGTGACTTGGCACCGCAGCACAAGTTCAGCCCACTGTGCTGGGCTGGCAGCAGGATCTCACAAGCCAGGCACCTCTCCACTGAGAAGACTGGTTGATCAAGGGCCTCTCTCAGTGGTGCCCAATGCAGAACCAAGCAAGGGCCCATCTGGTTGGAGTAGCCGTGCTATACAGGAGCAGCCGTCTCAGGGGGGCTGCATGTGCACCAATAAAACACCAGGACAGTGGCCCTGAGGACAGTCAGCACAGAGCTGCCAGTGTTGGTACTGTTCATCTCAGGCTGCAGAAACACTGGACTCGTGGAAAACACACCGTGGGAGTTGTTCCCAGTTTGGGCTGACTCCAAACCACGGCTGGGCATCGACTGGAGAGCTGGCTGGCCCATGTCAGAGCTGGGCCCAGGACCATGATAACAGTTGAGCGGCCTGAAGTGTTTAAATGCTGGCGTGAAGGTAGGCATTAGGCACCTTCCCTCCCATCACATTCCCCTGGGCTGGGGGCTCGGCGGCATGTCCCCCAGAGGCAGCTGTGTGGGCACGCATCGTGCCCTGGCTGCGGCACAGCTCTCAGCCCCACCACAGCTGACCTGGTTGTGTCTGGTCATCACTTTGATGAACAATCTTTGTCTTCATCAAGTATAAAAGATGGGTGGGAGTTTTGGAGCCTGTGGCAGTGTCATGGGACAGAACTCTTTCAGACCAAAATTACTACTGGAGACTCTGTGAAGGGTTAGAGGTTAAACACGAATTGGTATTTTATAAAACAGCTGCTCCTGCACTGTCTTGTCAAATGGTGCCAAGGTCCAATATTTCCCATACTAGATTGCTGATCTCCCCTATTCTGCTAAAATAAGATTTTAAAAGCTGTTTTAGATGCCTGTGATGTCACCAGGAAAAATATGGAAAATCCTAAACCCAAGATCTGGGTGAAATAGTGAACAGGATACGGTACTTAAGTCTTTTAAGTTGCACTCACCTTACATGCATGCTGGATAAACAACATCTGAGATTTTATATTGCATCAGGGTTCTTTGTGTGTTTTTTGGTAAAAGTTTGAGAGCCACATTTGAAGGTAATGAGTTTTTCCCCAAACAAATATGGATGCCTGACTATATTGCTAGAGATTTCACTGAGGCAATCCATTAATACTCAGGGAAGAAAACAGGTTAGTCAATGCTGCCTTTAATACAAATGCCACAGAAGAGGATATAAGACATAAAGCCTGCATATATATGCTTGATATTAAGTTGGACACTCAGCACACCAGTCAGTGTAATTGCAGCAGGGTGAAATGCGGAGAAGTGGTCTGTACAGACACAGCCTTATCACCCATGGGGACAGATCATATCTGCCAGCCCTAATCCACTCCAAAACTCAGTGCTGAAAAGGCCAAGTCCCTTCTGGGCTTTAAACAAAGTAATCAGATGCATAAAGAGAATTACATCCATTTTGCAAGGATGAGTACTGGGTCATGGGTCTTTATATTTTTTTGTAAAGAAAACCTTCCCGAGATGGTTATTCTCATGAACAGCCAAAACAGACGTCCTTCTGACAATATAATTTGAAACTCCAGAAACATAGCTCAAGATCAATCCCCTGTTCACATACAATCTTTATNCTTTTGGTTTGGTCTTGGTTGTTGGGGCTTTTTTGTTAAGTTTTTTTCTTAGCTTGAATTTTACAGCAGTACAAGACACACCACCCCACCACCACCCCCAGTATTGATCCTTTAAGGTTAAGAACTTGGTGCACTTAAATTATTCTAACCCAGAGAGTTTGAAATTTATAGTCCCTCTTGAACCTCCCTGCCTCACCAGCTTCCTTGGGAGGACCCTGCTGCAGGCTGCATGCCAACTGCAGTAAAATTTAAAGAGGTGAGAGAGAAACTTCCCAGAAAATATAAACATTTCATGGAAATGAAATAAGTCTTCCCTTATAGGAACTCACCTCAGCAAGCTTTAGATAAATGGAAAGGTATTCAGAATTGTAAGTGGATATAAACTGTGGTGTTTTAGATACATTTGTTTATGAGCAATACAGAAATGTGTATTGTCTTAAGACGGCAGAGTCAAGCAGCGAGGGGCTGTCCATCCCCCTTCCCCTGTCCCCAGGTCAGAGCCAGCACCAACGCACAGGCTGCAGGGTCAGCTGGCTCTGGTTTATGCTCCTTCCAGGGTGGAGGGCAGCCGCACACGCCTTCGTCCCCCCGGAACAGATCCCCCCCTCGCTGCAGCCACAGCACTTGAACTTGTGACATCAATACACCCTGTGAGGCACGTGAAATACTCCCTGAGTTTGGGGATGGGAAACTCAAATAATAGCAACAAGCAAGGCACCGGGAAGTGCTCTCCTTCCGTGTCCGAGGTCTCTGGCTGACACAACGCAGAAGGCTCGCACGGCTGCACAGTAACAACCGGGGAGAGAAATAAAGTGTGAGCAGTAGAAGGGCTGTAAATTCCTCAGCCTCGCTCACTGGGTACCAGCTCCTCTTGCAGCTTTCTGTGACCCACATTTCCTCAGAAATCTCACATGTCCATGGAGGGTCTGGAAAGCTTGACATGCTGAAAGCAAGAATGGGCATTTCAGAAGGGAACTTTTTCCCTAGGAAGATGCTGGTCCAGGTCAGAAATGCGAGGGGTCTGACGCACATCCAGTGCTGCTCTCTCTCTGAAGGTCTCTGCCATGACCTTGGAAGAAACCTGCCAAACAGATCTGAATGTTGCTTTTCTGGCCATCCTTCTCAAACAGCCAGTCATTCACTCAACAGTGAGTTATGCAAAGACCCTGGGTAAATAGAACGTCGGTGTGCGCAGGCCCAGCTTCGCGGGCTGGCTGCCCAGCGACCGGCTGTTTGCTCACACCGCACTGCTCCCCCATCAGCAGCTTTGCCCTGTAAATGGTTAACTGGCCCCTGCGTGTACCCACAAGAAACCATATGTTCACTTCTGTAAATGTATGGAAATCACAGACAAAATCATGCCTTTATCAGGCTTGTCACATTCAATAGGAAATACAGGAAGGGAAAGCTGATGCGCAGGATAAATCACAATTTTACCAACTGTTCCTAAGTTTTAAAAACATTTAGCAAACCTTCTGCAGTTTAATCCTTCCTGTGTCACTCAGTGAATTTTAACTTGATGCTACCACTGCAGACATTGCTTATGTGGATGTGTTGCTGTGAGAATGAACATTGGCAAAAGCAGAGGAGTGATGCTGCACTCCAGAAAGCCATTGTCACAGGACAGCAGTGGTGAAAGCACTGAATTGGGGAGCAGCTGTGAGGCATGCTGTGGGGCCAGTGGCACCCTCTCAGAGCACTGGGTTGATTACTTCAGGACTCATCACCATTTGAAAGAACTGTCTGGATTTGACCTTGATTGCAGCTTACTCAGCCTCAAGCCCTTGTGATCCTTGGCTCCTGCTCAGTCAAGCAACACCAGTTGCACACTCAATCCTTGTCTTGCACCTTGGGACAAGGGACTGCCTTTTCCTCCTGTACCACAAACACCCAAGGACCCCTTCACCTTGGCCAGGCCCCTTGAATTCCGCCTTTATCCTGACTGCCACTTGTGCGCTGTGAGAGCTGATTAGGCCATGAATTCCATGTTAATGATGTAAAATGCAAAGAGCAAGAAGTCACAAAGCCTGGCATTTCCACTTGCTGGCATGGGGTTTTCCTTTCCCACTTGTTTCTACAGAAACGTAAAAACCTGATTCATTGAGAAACTTAAGCCCATGCAATATTTGTCCATCAGAAATACACTCTCTGAGTATTCACCTCAGATTTTTTCTAGAGGTTCTTTTTTTTTTTCCCCCATTTGGATGTTTGTTCCTTACATACCAACCAGCCCCAGACAAGTCCTTGCTCTGCAATTGAAATCTGGCTTCATGGTTAGTGACATCACTAAGAGTTATCAGAGAGGTCTTTTTAAACGTGTTTTAGGAGACAATAAGCAGCAAGCTTGAAGAAGTTGTCAAAGCATACATATGGAAAGGAGACAGTGTCACCCCTCTCCTTCTGCATGAAAGTTTGGGGAATGACCCCAGGGAGAAGCATCACAGACCATAAATCTTCATTTTAATCTTTTTAGCCAAAAGCCATATCTTTCTCATCAGCTAATGGCAGTTTGACAGGGTGTGCAGCTGAATTTCTGTAAAAGTGAAGTAAGGGATACTGAGGGAAGATTCAGTAGTTTAAAGGCAAGATTCTTCCCACCGGTGCCTTTGAAATGGGAGCACTGGAGTTGTACATCTGCTCTCTCAGAAAAGCTTTATGGACCACAATTTATTTTGGAAATTTTATGAGTGAAGTTACAGATCAAAAAAAGATGTCATTGCCTTAGCCAAAAGCAGACAGGGTGTGGACAGGGTTTGCAGTGTCCCCATGACCTCCTCGTTCGGCATACTTTAAAATTTGAACCTGCATCCTCCCTGCAACCTCAGCGCTGCCCCAGCCTCTATCAGGGCTCTTTCACAACCCTCCCATCAGTCCTCTCCATACCGGCATCCAGAGCTGCCTCCGGGTCTGCCGCTCCCCTCGCTCCGCACACCGCAGTGGCACAGCCCACACCTGTGGGTCTCTGCAGGAGACAGGCGTGTTGCTTTCATGGCTCGGATAACCTGAGACCCGTGTTGGATGTCTGACAGCTCTCCACCCCACTGGTGACCTGCCCTGGACTAAGGAGCTCTTCCCAGCCAGGAGCGGCAGAGAAGGGTGCTGGTGCTGGCAGATGGGTACATGGACACCCAAAAGCATGGCTGCCGAGGGTCTGCTAACGAACTGCGGTCTCAGCACGGGCTGCCCACTGACTCAGGGCTCCACACAGCCACAGCCAGCCCAGTGAAGTGCAGTAGCTCTCTCACCTTCAGGACATGCTCATCCTCATGTCTGCTCATTCTCCCCCCACTCCTGCTAAGGAGATGGAGTAACTGGCTGCCCTTGTGCTCCTTGCTGTGCTCCCAGAGGGGCCTCCTGCCAGCACAGAGCACTAGATATGTGTGGGTTCACAGGAACATGTTTTAGCATGAGAAGTCATCACTTACAAATTCTCCTGTGAAGGCAGAGGCAGCCCCTGAGTATGTGTATTGCTCGAGAGGCAGGAGGGGCCAGGGCTTGCTGGCACTGCGTCTGCAGTATCCTGAAGGCGCGCATGGAGGAGGCAGAGGGATAGCAAGCAGCGCTGCAGCTCTGTGACATATTACATCCAGAAGAGAAGGAATTGCCTTGTAGGGAGCATAAATCAGGGCTTGCTTTCAGCCTGTAAAATAAGGTAAAGTTTTGTATGAATATAATTATAGCCTCTGATGCAAATAAAACAAGATGTGACAGATACAGAATGCTGCCACTACTAAGCTAATGCAATAAAACTTCAGTAAGTGACTAGCAGTTGGCAGGAAGTTCAAAGAAGATTTTACTCTGTGCTGACATTGATAGTGTGTCTAAGATATCTCTTTTTAAGGCTTTTTGTTGAATTTTATATACTTTTAAAATCAATTATTAGTTAGGATTGCTTTGAGCTGCATCATTTAAGCCAAATTTATTGATTCCAAAGTACCAAATAACTTTCCTCCATCACCAACAATGGTATGCTCTTTGTGGCATTTGTTTCTTGACAGCAATGTAACATTTTTCATGTGACAAACACATTCTGCTTCCCAACTTCAGACTAATTTTGATTATCACTTAACTTCTCTAAAGCCAGTCTTACTGCATCTCACTGAATGACTACTTCACTCTACATGTCCTGCAGACAAATGCATGAGGCTTTTATACACACATGCAAACATGTATGTTCACCCAGGAGCAATGAAGCGCTCAGTTCCTCCACACCCTGAACAGCTCCCTGTGGCTATGGGGGCCCTAAGACAAGATGAGCTGTCCTGCCCTCCCCCCCAGCTTAAGATGTCCTCAGACCACATCTTTGGGGTCTGGGAAGGTACCCCTTGGGAACAATGCTATTTGTATGTCCTGACCTTACAGTTTTCCCTCAGCACCTGTGACAACACTGTCAAAAACAGGACCACAGACTTTGCCCCAGTATGGCTGGGCACCCCCATGGTCATTAGTGCCTGGCTTCCAGGAAACTGCTCTGGCCAGCAGCCGTTATTTCTTTTCTATTAGCTAGAAACAGTTTCATCTGTCTTTTCATGGGAAAAAAGAAAAAAAAAGGCCTGTAATGAGGCATTTCAGAATCCACAGCTTTAAACTCCAAAGTTTCTTTCAGTTCTGTTGGGGTTTGTTGGTTTTTTGGTTTTTTTTTAAACAGAGTGTTTTCCTTACATGTGTAGCAGAGCAGCATTCAAATATGTGGGCAATGTTCTCTATAAGGTGTGCAGGTTTCATAAATAGGGACAGCAACATTATTTATATGACAGGTAAAGTGGTTGGATCTACAGTACACAGTATCTACAGGACTGTCCTGTCAGGAATCTGCAGGATTTAGGGATTCTGCTTCCCTCTCTGTTAGAAGTTGGGTAACTGTTCCCCATTTGACTGCTCAGATACTCACCAGGTAATCAATCACCATGACCCCGCCAAAGATAACGGTCTGGGCAAGAGTAAATTATAATGATGAAGTCTCCAAGGGAGTATTTAAGCAAACTATAATTACAAAAGGTTACTATCTATGACACTTTCAACTGCGTATTCCTTATCACCAAGTCTCCCACAATTTGTAACCTTAATTTATAGCCTCCTGGGCTACATTCGTCTCTCAAGTTGCCAAATTTCTCCGCTCTGACCCCTAAAATGATCAGAAATTAAGTTGCCTGATATACATTCTATGTTTTGCAAGGTCAGGTGCTGTAAGGATCATAATCACCACCACCACAGTGGCGGTTTAGTAGGCAGGGGTGTATAACTTACATAGAGCCATGCTTTTATTTCGATAAATCCTTTGTTGGCATACATTTTCCCCTTGCAAACAGACCATGGTGCTGCCTGCACTGATCTTCAGTAGTATCACTGTGTCTCATCACTGTGCCTCTGACAGCCTTCCTGTGTGGGAGGGGGCCTTTGCAGCTCAGGGACATTACACACACATGTGCCATGCCACCTGATGCTGCCTTGGAAAGGTTGTGTGTCAGCACAGCTACCTTCTGCCAGACCATGCCACCTGCATGCTCAGAGCAACACAGAGCAAAGCTCCAGCCTGTGCTCCCTGTGTAGCAGAGTCCTTACTCTTGGTCCCAGCACAAGGTGTTCACCGGTGAGCCAGTTCCAAGAAGAAACCTTCCTCTTGCCACCCGGATGGAAGAGTTTCCCACGTCCCTGAAGCAGATCTTTCAAAACTGCCATACACAGGGTTGAGCATCAGTTCTGCTCTAGCAAACATCTCCGAGTAGTCAGAATGGCCCTCAGAGTGACACAGGATACAGAGGGCACCTGCCCAGAGCAATCTGGCAGAGTCACCCTGCTGCACCTGGGAGTGGCTGTAAATCCCTGATCAGAGACAACAAGGACTGCAAATTGCAGAGTCCTGCAGAAGTCCACCCACCAGCTTGATGCTCCTGCTCCAGGGCCTGCACTAGTGTCCCCTAAAGCCAACCCCCTGAAGGTGGGTGTCCCACCGCTCACTGCACAGCATGGTGGATACAGGGTGGGGAAGGAGAGCTAAGAGCTTGCATGGACGAACACGCAGCGTTACATCACAGGTGCAACAAGAGCTGTGCCACTATTGTTCATCTTCCTTTGGTCACTGCAGCAAGAGCAAGGGGATCACATTGTGAAAACAGCACATGGCGTAAGTCATGTGAGTCCCTGACACTCTCCTTCATCTCTCACTATTACAGGCCATTTAGTCTTCACCTCCACTGTAGCTGTGGGAGCCACCCAAATCATAACTGCTTTCCTTCTAAGCAATGTGACTTCCACCAAGTCATTTGCTGGTTTGAGTACAACAAAGTTTTGCAAAATGCCCTTTTTTCCAGCTTCACTGAATAAGACTGCCCAGTAACCCAATACAAGTCAGTGCCAGAGAGCAGACAGCCTTCAGCATGGCCTGCTAAATGCATGTCCCCACGCCCCAGCAGCAATCTAGTCTGAGCTGGCATCCCAGATCTCCTGAAGGAGTTAGAAATGGAGTCAGTGACAGCAGACGCAGAGAGTTACCCTAGGCAAAGGAAAACACGAAGCCCAATGTACCTACAGCATGAGAGCCGGCAGCAGTTTGCCCTGTGGATGCTGCCAGAAGCTCTGGCTGGGGCTGGGAGGGCCATGTAGCAGCTGTGGTTCACACTGCTCAGCAAAACAATTAATGCAATCAATTACTTTCCAAGAGCATCCTGTCCAATGAATCACTGCCCATTAAACTGAACAGTTGTAACCTGTATTCCCAAGAGTCAATATAGCTTGAATAATCCCCAAGGCAGTAACTAGAAGTGCTTCACACGCAGGAATGTGTAATGCCTTGCTGGATCCTAGTAACACAGTGACTCCCTAGCATATCCTCATTGAAACAAAGGAGTCAGTGGATGGACAACAAAGAGGAAAAGATTGGCAAGACATATGGATAGCTGGTGATAACACCTTGCTATGAGTTTAGAGAATCCATGTATCTGTTTGATGGCATTAAGACTGGAGATGTGAAGCACAGAAGGAAGCTATTAAATGGTCAGATTTTTTCTAGATATGGGATTTAGTACTCCCTGTGGCTAGCCTACCAGTCTGACTTGCTCCCTATTTATTGTAGACCCTTGTGTCTACACAACCCATACTTCAGTCCTAATACTTCATACTTAGGTTCCTCTGTATGAAGCCAGTTAATTCCTTCCTTGAAGCAACCCAAGCAGAGTTGGCTGAGTAATTCACACAAGGCAGACTCCAGGCAGCAATTATGCACAAGAGTCCAGGACAGGCTTCTGACACTACCCCAAAAGTCTCCATCCACCTTTGTGCCACACCACAAGGCACAGAACATTCAGCCTCTATCCAGTGTTTTGAAAGTGACACACCTAACCCCTCGCACACACCCCCACCTTTCACACTACAGAAATTACAATGAGGTGTTTGGGGAGCATAGGGCACCCAAAGGAAACATGACTGGCTTCTCCAGAGTATGGGTGGACATGCTCTTCCCTAAAGGATGCTAACAAAAAAATCCCCAAACAGCAACAACCCAAGAAGCAAGGAAAGGTAAAAAATAAGGAGACATTTTCCAGCTGCTGAACTTTTCCTCAGAGCAGAAAGCTGTGTCTGCAGAGCCAGCTGCAATGCTGCACTGGTGGGGCCTCCAAAAATCCAAGGGGATGCACATCACCAGCCAAGTCCAGGGGCATTGTTACACACACTCCTGTGGGGAACACAGGACCAGGGACTAGAGGACCTGCACGTCCATGGCGGTAGGAGTCACAGATTACAAGTAAAGCAAAGCTGGCTTGTCATAAATTCACACCTAAGACTGTGAGAAGACATAAATAATTCCCTGTCCTGTATCTTTCTTACTGCAGACAAGATTTCAGGTAATGCTGATGGTATATGAACATAAAGCCAGAGACATGCATCCACCATCCATATGTTTTTTCCTCAAAAGGATGAAGAGTACATGAAGTGACCTTCCTTTCCAATAGGATAAGAAATCTAATGCCAGCTTAAGAAACTTAAAAGTTGTTAGCAGTTATATATTACTAGCAACATATTTTACACTAGGCAGCTATGAAAAAAAGTAATAAAAAATGCTATTAAATGTCTGAACTGTTGCTATTTTGGAAATTAAAACAACACACAGTATCCTTGCTGCAGCTTATATTACTTACTTATGACTTGTGCACAGTTATTTTCACCAGTTTAACCATGCTTCTCTTCCATAAAAGTCTGCTGTTAATAGGTCCTTTGGGAACCCTGAAAATAACAAGATCTGTAATAAAAAAATTAATAACACTGAGAGAAAACTCAAGTTAGAAAGGCTTTTTAGAGCACATTAGAGGTTCTATTTAAAAAAAAAATATTCGTAGAGAAAGCCCCAGTGCTCTGCATCAGGTAAATCTGAGCTCACATTGCTGAGAAGAGGGGAAATCCAGTCTTCAGGAGAGTCGTGGCTTTGCTATGTGCATGGCTGTGGTTACTGAGAACACCACTGGACTTGCTGATTTCACATTGAAGAATCTTGTTCTCTTGGTAAAACCATGCACAAGAATATCATAACATCAGTCATGGTTACATTACTTCTACATATAAGATTGTCCTGGTTCTGGCCAGGCCAGAGGTAACCTCCCCAGGCAGCCAGCACAGGGAGCCCAGCCAGTAGAGCACAGGGGCTTGAAGGGCTGGGGTACAGTAGAACACAGAGCTCTAAATGCTGTGGTTATGCAGCAGGCACCAAAAAGAGGACTGTTACTGACCCTGAGCTGTGCTAAATCACCTGTTTCCAACCAGCCGCTTTTATGGGGGTGATGCAGGTGCTGTGGAAAACAGCCCAGGCTGAGAAGGCTCACCTGTGCTGGCTGCCTGGGGCGGTGAGCTCTGGCCTGGGCAAAGTTCTACCCCTGCGTGAGGAATTCTAAAGGCAGCAGCAACTCATTCACTAAACAGAAGGTAGATTTCTGATTCACTTAAGGCTACAAACATTCTAAGTGGAGAGTATAAGCTAAGGGAGAGAAGGAAAGAGAATTACACAAACAAAACACAGTACTGAATATTGTCAGCAGGTTGAATGCTGAACTTCAGTGCTTCCAAAAGACAATGGCTTGCTCCTCCCCACTGCTCGGGATTTGTCACATATTGATCTGATTGGGACACTGATGAGGGGGTTGCATGAAGTAGGGCTACAAAGAGTTCTAAAGGTTTTACTGTTTCACTAGAAATGATGAACTGACAAGGCAGAAAAGACAGTGTTGAGCATATAATTCTATTCCAAATGTGAGAAAAACATCACCAGAAATGGTTATACTGATGGAAGGCGATGAAACAATTTTTGTTAGAGTGAGTCTGAAGGTTGCTAAAGAGCAATAACTAAATTCAGATATTTTTAAATCAGCGAATCCAAATCATTTGCACCCAGGCATTCAAAGGCACATTTATTATAAAATTCATACTTGGTCCCTCAGGAAATACACACGTGCTTGTTGCAAACTGTCTTTCTAGTTCAGTCACTTTGTAACACTTTCTCTGGCAATCTGACAACATCTACTGACCAGCAGTGATGCTACAAATCCAACAAGTTATTGATGGCTTTATGAGTTGCAGCTAAGAGACATCAGTTCAGCTAAGCTATAAATAGCCTTCATGGGCCTCATAAAGTCACCTCTAACACCTGCTCTGCTTGATGCCAAAGGCTGAGAGGAAGCGTTGCAGGACAGGGTACGAGCTGGTGAGGATGCTCATTTGCATATGCCAGCGACCACCCTGAGTGCTGGATAAATGCTGGACCACATGATGGAGCCACTTCAGTAGAATGCCAGGGACCAGGTATGAGCTGTAGCATGACAACATTTCAGGCTTATGGTAAGGGAGACTAGCTAGAATATTACTCTGCTAAACATGCCTTTCTCCCCTGTGGAACCAGGAAGGAGCTGCACAGGGCAGTCTCCTTACAGCAGGTCTGAGGCGAGACTGGCCATGACCCTGCATTTTGGGAGAAAGGAAATGAGGACCACAGCTGGGACTCCCGTGTGCATCCAAAACCAGCCATGGCCAACGTGAAGCAAAGACATTTTTTGTCAAGCTTAGTAGCTGTTCCATTCTTGCAAAAACATTTCCAACTCACTAAGAGTCCACACAGAAAAGAATCTGCTGTGCAGTACGAACAGGAGCCATGCAGGAGAGCTGTTTTCTAGCTGCAGCATGGCAGAAGTGCTGCTTCTCCTATCTGCAGTGTTACCCGAGGTGAATGACTGGGTAAGGAGGCTGCCTGCCTGTTTGTTCCACCACAGTATGGTCCATTTCCAGTCCACACTGTGCTGAGACCTGAGGGTGCAGATGCCTCCCAGTGTTTTGGGTTTGTACTGGGAGCTGGGTCTTCATCACCACTGCTTTTTGAGTATCTATTGTCAATGCTGACAAATGTGCAAGCCTGCCTTCAAACAAGAACTGGAAATATTACTGGGATTATCTTGCATGTCAATGTCACTATGCAGTCACTTAACAATCACTCAAAGAAATGATATAAAATATCACTTTTTTACATAGATGAATAATAGAGTGTTTGTCAGTCACTTCTAGGCTGACTGAGCCCCTTTAACTCTCTGAAACCAGAGTCCTGTTTTTTTCCAAACCTCCCGAGAAAATGTTGACAAAACAGGCAATTTTCTGTAATTTCTCTGCGAGCTTCTGTCAGCACGAGAGGCAGTCAGAGCCCGCTCATTTCAGATAACACCACGGGGTAACCTTTGACATCCACCCCCTTGCTGCCGTCGGAGGCTCCTCTAAGTGCAACAGTTGTGTCTTTCAGGTTGCAGGATGCAGGGCCACAATTTGGGCTCTTGTTCACTGAAGGCAGCCTTTGTTTCCCAGCTGACTAAGAAGCTCTTATAAAAGGGATAAGAAATGTAGTTAATAGCTTGAGAGTGGCCTAATCATCGGCTGCTATTACCCCTCCAATATTAGGGAGGATGACAGACCTATCAATAACAGAGCCCCAGGTGAGGTACAAGAGCTGATAACGTGAACTTTGGCTTGATCTTTGCTCTGCAGAGCACAGCACTTATTTGAAAGAGAAGCCAGAATCTATTTTTTTCTTCATATTGTGCCAAAAATCATTCAGCTGAGCCGCTTTTGTTGTGTTTTTCTATCTTAAACCACAGTGATTTGACCAATTTCATTTATAAGCAGAGATGAAAACTTAAGGACTCTTCTGTAAGACCACGTAAGCTGGAGACATGCACCTGTGTGCTTGTGTCCACTTACATGATAGTAAAATGAGGTGAAAGTAGCAGGTCTCCCTGTGCTACTTGTCTTTATACACATATGAGTGCAGTCACATACGTGCACAGATTTGCACACACAACACAGGGAAGCTACACATGCAGCAAGTGCATCATCATACTGCCTTATGGTGATGGAAAATTAAAACACATGGAAAAGCTACAGACCAGTGCAACTGGATATATTCTTGCTTGAAAACAAGGCTTGGGCACCCTGTGCAAGAGCCTCTGTTCGTACCGTACAACCCCAGAAGCTGTTAGCATCCACCACCCACACATCCCAGCAGCCACACCACCTGTTCCAGAGGAAGAGCAGGAGCTCTGCAAGGAGACAGGATGATGTAATTTCTTTCTTGATCCATGTTAAATCACAGGCTATCCACCATTTGAAGGTATGTCTTCCATAAGCATCTTTATCAACAACATGCATACAGCTCTTGTTAAGATAAGGACATGAAGAGCTTCCCGTGCCACTGAGCTCTGTGCCCTGTGTGTGTGTGTGTGTGTGTGTGTGTGTTTAGTCACCTGTTCTGGTGATACAAGACAAAAAAAGACACATCCAGATTTTTGTCTCAGCTCCACAGTCTCATCTTACTCTTGGAAAGCATAGACCACAGCAAGGAACTATCAGAAAACAACCCTCAAAAACAGCTCTTACTAGTGCTCAGGATGAACTGCACCGCACCAAGGGTCTACCCAGGCATCAGAGTGGGGAAGGTACATTTCAAAGCACATTTTCAGTACTGCCTAGAGAAAGTATCTTTACTGTACTCTTTTCCCAGTGACTGCGTTTCTCCCAGAGGCTGACAGTCAGTCAGAAACCTGCCCTCCATTCCACCCACACATACCAGAGGTTAGGAAGGGCTGTCAGCTTGGGGATCTCCACTTCCTTGGTGGGGGCAAAAGGAAGGACAACTTTGATTCTTCCACCCCAGGGTAGAAAAGGAGGGAGGAAATCTAGTTTTAGCCCTGACTGAAGCACCTCCCCAAGAGAGAGGGACTGGGAGCACTGGGAGGGGGAGCTGAAGGTCCAGGATTGATGAGAGGACCAGGGAGCCAGGGCAGAGTGGTGGATGCGACGGTTCACACACCACTCTTCTGGGCACATTCTCTGCCCAAGTCTAGAGAGGAAATTTGTATGGGTCCTCGTCACCATAAGTTAGTTGCAGCCCTGCAGAAATCTGTGGGAGTCCTTCCACTGGTCCCAGCTTGCCTGGGGACTGGGCTATAAGCAACCTGGTACTGGGACTAATTCACCTTTCATCACGAGAAAGCCAGGATGCTAAACCAGAGAGTCCTTAGCAGGCAGCTGCACAATCCCATTATGTTGCACTGAACAAAGCTTAGTATTTAGAAGTCACCACAGCTAAACAGGTTTTCTTCATTGTCAAACTGTGTTTAGTTTGTTTTGCTTAAAAAAAAAATAAAATATCTGTTTAATCCTTTTCTTCTGAAAGAAGGGAACCTTTAATATAGCCAAAGTGGATGCTGTTTTTAAACAGATCCAGTCTTTCGAGAATGGCCTTGTTTTCATCAGGTATTTAACTGGAGTTTTGTTACTAATGCTGGACTTAGAGTAGCTAAAGCCAATATAATACTTTCCCGAAATATTACTCAGAACTGCTTAGGCTAATATTTCCAAAGCCAGAATTCTTTAAAAAGCTAAGGGCACAATCTCAAATGGCTCAGAGCCACATACCACAAAGTATGATGCTAACTTTTTTTCATTCTAGGCAAGTTCTGTGTTCTTAAACTACTGTGGCAATTCTTGCATCAACTACTGCTGTGGCAGCCTTTTCCTAATCATTGGTCATGGCAGTCAGGAAAGCGTAAGAATTCATAATCCTAACACTCCTGAGAGGATGCAGTGGACAGATTGGGATCTACACCCAAGGAAATGTGAGCCCAGGAAGAAAGAATCCCTTTGAATGCCAGCAGCATGCAAAGGTGAAGGAACGACTCCAGCTGCACTCAGGGGGCCCTCTGCAATTTCCCAGCTCAGAGGATTAAGCAGTTCTCTGCAGAGCTACTGCTGCCTTGCTCCGGGAGCACGGAGCAGAGCCCTTTTGACAGGATGATGCTCCAGAATTTAAGTCCCACTAGCAGCGGCCCTGTGTGCAGAGCCCCTGGCAGCTGCAGCCCTTGCTGGGCACAGGAGTCTCTCTTGCAGCACTAGCGCCTGCTGCAGGTCTGCTGCTCCAGGTACCAGCTGCCTGTCAGCTCTAAACTGGGCGAAACCCTGACATGCCAGGAAGGCTTTATAAACCTGCCTGCAGCAGTGCTGCCGCAGCACAGCAGCCTGGGTGTCCCAACCCTTGGTGCTGCGCTTGAAAATGATGGTGGGCCTGTGGCCTTGCCACGTACACAGCACAGCGATACACAGACAAGGCCTGCAGAACAGCACTGGTTTTCTTGAACCAAGGACGACCAAGATGTGGCTGTGCTTTTCACACACAGTTCAATCAACATGCATCCTGACAGCCCCCATGCAGCCTCGGATGTGCATCTGGAACGTCCTCCTTTGTCTGCTAAACTCACGCTGTTTTCTGTGACTGAGGCAGGTTTGATGTTTCCATTGTGCTGCAGCAATGTCATTAGTTATATTAACTACCCTCCACCCAGAAATGACAATCCAGCATATCTCCAAATTAGCCGTTTTATTGAAATCAATAAAGGAGAAAACACATGACACTAAACTATTTGGTGGCAGCTTTGTTATAAACTCATTACTGGAAAAACAGCAATTGGACAGACCTTTAACCACTGTCATTGATTCCAGCACAGCGAGAGTGATCTATTGAGTTAATCAGTGAAGTTACTGCGGTTAGCAATGTCTGTGTGCTACCCTGCTTAGGACTCAGCCAGATGTCTAGAAACACTCCCCATGTGCAGGATAGTCTGTAGGCCAGGTATAAGCCTCACAAAAGCAAAAATTACATCACTGCTCCCCAAACAGGCTGGCTTTGCAGGCAGTACTTTACATTGTAGAAAAAACAAACGAAAAAAAAAGAAATTAAAACTCACCATGCCAGTCCTGAATGCCTGGCTGCACTCACTCTGGCTTCTGTAGCTGCTGGGCTTCGTGGGTGACCCGCTGTGTGTTTCCCCAGCACTGCGTCTGCCGGTGTCACCAGAGTCAGACCTGCTCCCCCTCTCGCTGGGTGCACAGCCCATGAGGTCCAGGGAGACTGCACACGGATGTGATGAGCGGGCCCTGCATGAGCAGCACAGCATGCTCTGCAGTCTAGAGATGCAACGCTGCAGAGATGTGCTCTTAAGAATCAAAGAAAAGTGTCAAAGGATACAATCATATTGGTGATTTTTGCAGGACTGACCCTTCCTGGCCTTCACCACTGGTGCCATGCCAAAAGTTTCAGCGCTTGACCATTGGTAACTCTAAGAGCTATGTATCTAGAGAATGCTTTTTGTTCTCTCCAGGGACTAGGGATTCCTTGTGTTACTCTGAATTCCTTTTTCATCGAGGTTGCTGAAAGAAAAGCGACGGCATCAGTATTAATACAATGCTCTATGTCTCATTCCTGGCCTTGTGACAGAATTTAGACAGTAAAACACTTAAAATAAGATTTGTTTCACAAGAAAGAATGAATTGAATTTTTGCAGGTATTCAGTATCTAAAAGCTTTAAAGAGCCAGTATCTGATAGCAAATTATTCTTGATTTCTAAATACATATTTACTTGCAGGCATTTGGCATCAGGCTGCTTCTTGATAATACCAGGATATGGCACGTGATGCCAAATCATTTTTTAACATTCTTTTTGTCCATGGTGCCCAAAGATAAGCATCACAAAGCAACAGACAGCAGACCCACAGTGTAAAGAAGAAATGTCTGAGAATTTGGTGTGTTTTTTGAGACATGTGACACAGAATTTTCTTCACCTTCCCTGCCTCCCCCCCTGACCCAAAGACCTATCTAACAACCACCACAATTTAGAAATGAATTTCAAAGTTCTTCCAGCCACATTTGCAGTGTACATGCAGCTGCCTTTCACTTGGTGCTGGGTGGGACAGGCGAGCCTATCTGCCCTCAGCTCCTCAGCACGCCCTTAGCACCCCGCGGCTCACATGCTTGCAGGGGTCTTGGCTCCGCTGCCTGCCCCAGACACAGGTTCTGTCCACCACCAGGGACAGGCAGGGCAATGGGACACGAGCCAGAGGTACCATCTTGACACCAAAGCTCCATGCTCTCCTGGTTGCTATATTAAAGCCGAGCTACAATGTTTTTCTGTTTTATAGATTTTTTTAAAAAAATGGATTTTCCCACACAGACTCTAACTTGGTTTTACAGAACTTTGTGAGGATACTCAAATTCACTCCAGGGAGAATTTATTCTGTTTAGTCAAATGAAAACTATTTCCCTTGGGAACTTTCTGCAGGTTTCTCCCTAGGACAAAATTCACCATTTTTACATGAAAACAAAATTAGCCGTTGCCAAAGTTGTTAGGCTTGGTTTTGTTTCACAAAATAGCAATTTTATATGACAGTAATAAATAGCACTTTTTTTCCAAGAAAAACAGCAAGCAAATTGAAGCAAATGTGAGAAGATGTAAAATTTTCTAGAGGCCAAAAGCACTTCAATTTTTTAATACAGGAATAAATGCATATAACCTCAGGACACTCATCTCAGAATGCCCTTTGCAGAAGTACAGAAAAAAGGCAAGACAATTAAATTTTTCTGGGAAGATTTAATCTAGTTCATGGCCTAACAAGGAACAGCCCAGCATCTTATCAATACCTTTTATTTTCCTCACTGTAAACAAAAAAAGAGTGTCAATAGCATCCTGTGGTCAAGACTAAAGGTTTTTCACAGAATTCTGATCATTGCCACACAGTTGAAATTTCTTATCCATTTGAAAACACACTCCTCATGGTGCAAACAGGGCCCCAGGAAGAGACAAGCTCTGCTGGATCCTATTCCAAAATGCCAAATAAATCCTGCCTTGGTAGTATCTTAAAATTCTGTTTCCCTGATTCTGATTTTTTTTTTCCATTTGAGACTGCAAACACCTGGATTTGCAAGGCTCCTGCTTATCATACTGAGCAGCATCTTTCTGCCACATAAGATCTGCATGATATTTTTCCTTTACAGAATTTAAACTTTAACGGCCTTTACAAACATGCACTGAGTAAGAAGGTGAGTCAGGATTTTCAGCATTAGATAGCAAGAAGTTTATGACTCATGGTCTTGTCTTACTACGCCTGGCTTTTCAGTTTACAGTACAGTTTATGGGCCATTCCATACTTAATTGTGACTGAGGTAGTTTCTGGTAGCTAAAGCAACAGGTAGTCTCTTAGTCATATGTCCTGTCCTATGAAGATTTTTTTTCCTCAGCCATCTGTGCCCTATATTGCTCCTCCTTCAAATTTTCCCCTTTCGTATCCCTTGGCATTCAAAATTTTCAGTGGGATTATTGTTTCTTCTCTGTCCTGAAATGTTATTAATTTAACAGGTGGATTCTGTACCTCCTCAGTTCCCACTGATCAAAGTTGCAATAACTTATGTCTGATCTGCATCAGAATTTAAAGTGTGAAGTGCTTTGGGATCCTCCAGAATCAGAGCAGATAGGCCTTAATTGATAATATCAGCTTCTGAATGTCCTTTCCTCATGCAAAACTACAAAACTTACAATGGAAAAGAGCTTTTCCATCCTACTTTTTTCATCCTTGAGCTGTTAAGCTGGCCTTGTTGCCGAACATCCATATTTGGCAGAGAGGGGGTCAAATGATTTTTTTCAGAGCTTCATTTCACACCTGAAATGGATGTGAGAAAAAATTGGTCCTAAGTTGGTCCAGTATTTCCTTGGATATCTGAGTAACTTGGGAAAGGTCTCAGAGGGTTCCCAAGGTTAGAATCACAGCCAACAGCAGTATACCGGGTATCTTGTTGAAAAGTTCCTAAGCTGCACATTTGGCTTTAAAATTTTGTCCCAATTTTCAAGTTCCAGGGTAGTAGCTTTGCTGGAGACAGTTTGGGGGTGTTGTGCTCTGATCCCTCATTCAGTTCAGAGGAAAGGAAACAACAGGCCAGGAAAGGTTTTTGTTAAATGGCCAGGTCCCCCTTATTCCCATCATATCAGAGAGTCAGCTACATCCCATTTCAAAGTGAAGGAAGGGAGATACTGCTGTAAAGTGCACAGGCTCAAACTTTGATTTAATACTGCAACAGGCTAACATACTTATTGCGGGAAATACATAAATACAAAGCTTAAAATAGCTCATACAGTGCGCCGTAATGTGAAATGTGTGCGGGTATAAAGATAAAAAAATGTTTTGAAAATACAAATGAGGAGAAACATAGATACTGTGTATTCCAAAACTTCTACATTTTGGTCATTGCATGATTTTTTGTCATCGATCCCGTATCCAGCAAAATTAGATTTACTGTCCTTGCTTCTTATGAAATTACACAGAGGCGGCTGCTCTATTCCTCTCCAGGACAGTAAAAAGCAATAAAATTCTTGCAGATTTCGACAGCAGGCAATTCAATAAAACGCTATGTATATTTTATAAGTACAATAAAGACAAGTCTATAGCTGAATCATAAATGGGTTTTTGTTTGGTTGGTTTGTTTTCTGTAAGCATTCTTGTTGGAGTCTGTTTTCAACACAGGTTGGTCTTCTCGACACAGCCTTCCCTTTTTGGGGAGAAGCAGAATGAAATTTGTATCTTTATAATGTATTATTTAAGTTTTGCTCGAGGGATTTTGCAATGTGTGTCTGTTTAAAATTTAAAGGTGTTGTGCAACTCAATACTTTCCTGTTCTTGATTAGTGCTATAAAATTTTACATATAATTTTTTGTTACATTGTAAACTGTATCTATCTTATCATCATGGCATTCCCTTTTTTATGAGCAAACAATAAATATTTGATACAAATATAATTATTTCCTCGACTTGCATCAATGCTCAGATAAAATTCTGTGATAATGTGAGATAACATGGAGATTAATGCATTGGTGTATTTCTGAACAATAGTGCTACAACACTGACAGTGCCTGTCTGCTGAAATATAAAATTTTACACGGATGTGAAACACAAATTTAACAGCATGAAAATGAGCTACCTTGCATAATTACAGATGTATTTTTTTTTCTTTTCACCTGAAGAAAGAAAAAACAATTATGAAGAAGCTGGACTCAGATTAAATAAAAATTATGCTCCCTATTTCCAGTCTCTAGTACAAGTTCTCCAGCACTAAAAATCAGTAAGAGGTTTATCTGAGCAGGGAGAGTGGCACCGAAACCCAAGTTTCCAGGAGAAACTTTTCTATGCATCTAGATAGCATCCATAGTTATCAGCAGTTTGCTAAAGTCTGACCACATACATCAAGGTACTAATTACTGTCATCTTTCTAGATTAAATGAGGATAAAAAACTTTCAGAGTATCTGTCCACTATGGGACAGAGCTAAATACATTCTTTCACTGTGCAGCTAAACCTGTTGTTGCACTTACTGCAAGAATTGTAAAGAAAGTGTTTTCTTTACCAACAGAAGGTGATGCAGAATATCTCTGTCTCAAAATCAAAATAAATATGCTTTGGAAAGACACCTGACAGCCCATCAAATGTCAAGGAAGAATTCCTCTTCAGTTGACTTACTAGAAAATTACATTTCTCATTATAAAAGTGTGAAACCCACCACCCTAAAAATAAATTATTTAAATGATCACAGCAGGCAGTAAGGAGGTAAAAATCAATGTCATAAAAAAAAAGCATTCAAGGGAGAAAAACTGTGGTCTCTAAGCTTAGAAAGATCAAGACACGAGAGAGAAAAAGAAAGAAAAGAATAAGAGCTATGGGCTCATCTCAGATTTCTGTTTCCAAACTATTGGTGTTTTGACATCTGCTCCTAGATACCATCCATATCAGACCTAGCACTCAGAGCTTGGCATTCAAGTGCTAAACCCTTCCTAAAATATTTGCAGCCTTCTGCTTCCTGCCAAAACCTAATGATAAAATTCTCCTCTGGCATTGTCTTCTTGCTATTTGAAGACATGTAACCTAACAACCGTGTATTTCTATATGTTTGTGACTTAGGTGGCTGAATGTTAGGGGGTTTTATATCAGAAGCATTAGATCTAATTGCTTTTCTCCTTTCCAAATCATTGCCATGTATTCAAAGTGGACATACCACTGAAAAAACATCGAGCCTTGGTCTACACATGTACTGGTGCTTATATACCATGCAGATTACATATGGATCTGAATGTGGGCCTTGCCAGAACACCTCACTAGTTTACCCGAAGAAGCAAATAAAACAGAGCAACTGAAGCCATACCTTGATAATTTTAAGACTTTTTACAACTTAATTCAATTTTAAAAGCACAATAAACTGAAAAATGTCATTTTATCCCACAGCTGATGCACTGGAGGGGAAAAAAAGCCTGGTAAAAGAACAGTGAACAGTTTGAAATTGGCCTTAAACAGCGCTGGGCACCAGGCTGCATCACACACCATCTCCCCTGGCAAGGGGGCTTGGGAGTTTGGTGTGCTCCCAAGGACTGTTCTGCTCTCTTCCAGGTGAGGACAGACTGATGGCTGGCACAGGGACTGGAAGGCTATAGAGAGGCCTGGCTACATTTGTACACAACACATCCTCGAGTACCACTGCAGACTGTTTTATATGAGTTACAAAACTCCTGTAGACCTACGAGCTTCTGTCTTTTCACTTGTGCACCTCTCCCAAAGGTTTCCCCACGAGAGATGTCATGTGATACCAAATGCAGGGTGCACCTGCTCAGGACATGGCTGTTTCTATTCCTTTTTCAGGTAAAATTTCCTCATCTGAGCAAACTTGACTTTTACTAGAAGGCTGGTATAGAGCTGGACTCAAAGTCCCCAGCCCTTCCCTGTGACCCAGCAGTGGAATGAAGGAGTCTGCCACAGTGTCCAGGGAGCTCCCACCTCCTGGAACTGCAGCTGCCATAAACCCTCACCAGTCTGATAGGGAGCATCAGCAGAGGCATCATCCAAGCTGGGATGGTTGTGCGTTGGATTTGCAGCAGTTCTAAAGTTACTCATTTTCACTGGGCCAGCTCCCTGATTGGGTCAAATTCACACAGGGTTTTTATGACCTCTTAGAAGTGCACATTTCCAGGACACAGACATGGATATGGAAACAAGCTCACGCTGGCAGAGACAAACTGAAGTTCTCATTATCAGCAAATTTACCTTGGTGTCCTGTACTAATAAAATGCAGTACTACATGACCTTCCTATTTTCATTTTGTAATTGTTCATTAATTACCTGTCCCAGCTTGAAAAGAAATGAATCCTGGAAATGCATGAAGAACATAGTGACAGACACCTTGCACCAGAAGCACATGGGTTTTCCCTACCTGGAGTTCAGCCATGGCTCTAAATTCCATTAGCAAAAGATGGAGGTAACAGTGATTTTTAGCACCAGTATTCTCTCTCAGCAGTGTAAAGTAACATCAGTGCAACTGCATGCCAGGACATAAATCCCTAACTCATAACTCACTCAGAGTCCAACTTAGTCCAGCAATCTACGCCAAGCAGCTAGGAGTTTTAAATCACAATTCCCTTCTGGGACAATTCATTGGGGGTAGGGGTGTCTTATTTTTTAAAACTAGCTTTAAGAAACACTTATAATGGATTTGATTCCACAATGAGAGACTTTAATGAATATTTCCTTTAAAGAGCTAAGCAGTTGGCAGTGCTATTACACGTAAGGAGAATTTAAAGTATTTGGCTTTGGAGATCACAAGCCTCACACTTTTCAATAATCTCTTTTGTACAGATATGGTGTTTCTATTTTCCAGTAGCAAAAGGAAATGCTTTACATTATTTTTGGATGGTGTAAAAATAGGCAAAAGCAAAAATTTCCAACTGTTCAATTCAATGTCAAGATTGGCCAGATGGTGCCACGTGGGAATAAAATAAGGGTCCCCTCAACAGCCCACGCTTCTGGGATGGTGCAGCCAAGGCTCTGGGAATGGCACCATCTGTGGTTTCCTGCTGACCTCAGTGGGCCCTAGAGACGTGTATGACCATCAGGACTCAGCATGAGCAGCAACCAAGCAACATCTCTGAAGACTGCTAACAGAAAGAACAGCCAAGCACCAGAGGAAACAAAACCAGCTACTGAAAACATCCACAACAAAACCAGCCTGGATGAGAATCTGACGTATTATCAAACATCCAGCTTCTGAAAGATATGAACAGTATTAGCACTGAATCCACCAAAACCAGGAGAAAGGAGGGAGGCCAGATATGTGCTGTTGAATATGCAAGCTCCAGTGCTCCTAGCTATGGGCAAACTTCTTCAGGTCGGACCTCTTAATACAAACATCTCACTCACTGAAGCTGCACTTTTGCATAATAGTTTACAATTCTATAACAACCACTGGTTATACCAACTGCCAACCTTAGAGCCTGTGTTTGTGCTGGAATTAAAATGCAAAGTAAACTTGGACACACTAGTGCTATTAACTATACAGAATGATTTTGCCTGTATTTCAATTCATGTATTTCTGATATCACAATGCCCTTCTCCCACTATTCCATCCCGAGTGTCCTACAGTCACCTGTCATGTCGTGCATCCCTTTTTCAACAAATATTTGGGCAGGAACTTCCTTTGTTTAATAATTACTCAGTACTACGGGATCCTGAATCTAACAGGAACTGCCTGCACTGATTCAATGTAAATGCTGAGCCAGTGCAATATTCCAGATCTTCTGTTGATACTCTCATGCAAAAGAGCAATGTAGTATATACATTCCTTAAACTTGAAGAAAATGCAAGACCTCCTGACTGGCAAAGAATCAGGTGGGACAGAGGAGAATGCCTTTTTTTTCCCCATTCATGTTTAAGATTCTGAATCACATAGATGTAGAAATAGAGATTATTTTTAAAATAAATAAATAAAAAGAGTTCAGCAGCTTCCAAAATTACAATTGAGAAAAAGAGGGTTTGATTTGATATTCTTCACCATGATCACAGAATTCTACTCCTTAGTTCAGAGTGATACCAGACATGTATCCCATTCCAGCTGGCTTCTATTAGAGCCCCAAAACAACAGGGGACAGGCATGATACACTCACAGTCTATTATCAGCATCAGGTGAATGGACACACTGTATAAACTTGAAGCTTTTAAGGCTTTGTCTTATTTGCTTTCTGATTTTTAGAAATACTGTAAATTCCACATAAATTGAAAGGGTACTGTAGGATTCCCCATGGACCAGCCTCGTGTTAGACAAATCCAGTGACAATAAAACTGCAAGTACAGTGGTAGGGTCACAGTGTCTTAGCCTTGTGTCTTTAGTGGTTTAAGTGTCAAGTTCAGAAAAATGTCCATCATCTAGCTGGTAACTCTTCACAGTTTAACTCTGATCTAAGAACTCCTTTCTGAGCAATTTCTATGATCTTACCATTAGATAAGGCTAATAATGAAAGTCTGACATAATGAAGATCTTGTATTTGCCTGTCTGTTGCTAAACTGTGGGTTGAACACAGACCCCTGCCACCAAGAGACACAGTTAGATGATAAGGGTTTAGAGCCTGCCCTGAGACTGCTCAGGAAAAGAATCATCATAGCTCTCAAAAACACTGCCTGTAGGCACACATTCTCAGCTAGCTGAACCCACAATAAGTTCCTGTTCACAGAAACTGGTTCTCAATAAAGGAGAATTGGCTTTTAGAAGGAAAAGAGACAGATGGAATGAAATAGGAATGCAAGAGGTGTGTACTTTACAGAGGTTTCCCACCTACAAACATACTGCTAGAAAACACTGAAGTAAATGACATTTCTTCCTTACCTTCTGAAACAGCAGAATATATTGCCTCTTTGTCAATGAACATTAGAAAGACAATGAAGAAGATGGAGGATGAACTGAAAATACTTGTAAAAGTAGGCGTCTTTTTAATAGATGATTCTAGTTTTTCTATGCTTTTTAAATTTTCTATACTTTTTGAGTGCCCTCCTACTGTTCTCCTCCCTCCTATCAATTATATTTGAAATCCCTTTCCAGTCCTCGTGTACGAAATTTCCTTGTTGAAACCCCTTCTCAAAACACTTCCAGTGAAGACTGCATTTGTATGCCTCCTCATTTCAGTAGCGAGAGGGCCATTTCTCATTTTACAGGTCAGAAACTGCGGCTCAGAGAGGTTACATGGCTTACTCAGGGCAGTCCATTGCAGCAGCGGCTTGTTCAGCTCTGCTTGAATGATGGGGTCACTCCTGTTACAGAATTTTTTGGTTCTAAGGTTCCTGAAAAAAATGAAAAACACAAATATATTTTGGTCTGTGCTTGCTGGCTCACTGACAGCAATATTCTGACCCAGATCATAAACACTTCTCATTACTGAGTTAAGAGGTGCGTCTCGTCAAATCTGGCTGCTCCACAAAGCAGCACAGAAACTTAGCAAAACTTAGCCACAGTGTCATATCATAAGGTTTCATTTACTCAGTCTGCATGGTGGTAGGAGGAATCACTGTTTCCTGCTTCTCGCAGCCAAATTTCTATCAGCATGTTGCCATTGCTGTTGCCATCCTAATCACCCAGTGTGTAGTACAGTCCTGATGCTAGATTTTTCCTATTTAGGTCTCAAATTTCAATATAGGGATTTTATATTGTGTGTTGAACAGTTTAGTTTAACTGATTTGATCCTGAGCTATTTTTCATATATTCTGTGCTTGTCCGTAAGTTCAAGTTTTCCAACACGCTGTACAATGACCCTGTACAATGTTCCTCTGGTCATTTTTTTCAACAAGGTTTCTAACACAAATACTGCAAGGTCTCCACTACAACTTGTTTCACTTGTCCTCATTTTTATCTGCCCATGTTTAGTACTAAGGCCTTCTCTTTCCCCTGCCCTGCCATTGTAAGTGTTAGAAGCTCTTCTACAGCACCTGCAATATTACATGTGTTTCCTTTTCAAATTTCATCTTAAAATAGGTCTTTCCTATTCAAAACTTCCTTGCCTTACTGCTTATTGTTCTCATTTATTGCTTAATTTGACAACGTATTCTGATGACTACAATAGGCAACTAGATAATTGTGTTGTAAAAAATACTGACTTGCCCTTTTCTCGTGTTTGTATTAAAGCTGTTATGAGGATTTCTATTAATGTAGGAAAGATATGGACTTAAAATTCGTGAATGAGCACTATTTGACTTGAAAACACACGTGCAGACCAAATTTTGTTCAGATTGGTAAAATGGGTAAGGTTTGTGTCTCGACTCATTTAGCCCCTGTGGAACGGCACACTCTCTCTTTCTCCTTTTGTGCTTCAACGTGTTTTCTTGCTCAAGCTGTCAAAGAAAATCTGTATTGTGTTAGTTTGGGTGAAACTTCAAGGGGACACGGGATGAGACTTCCAGAGCTGGAATGACCCACATCAGTGCGATGCAGCTGAACATTAGGTAGGCAGTGACCATGCTCCCCCGGGGCTGCTTTGCCTTAACAGAATGGCAAGTTTCAGCTTTAGAGCTTTGGCGTTGAAAACGGGGGGCGGCAGAGGCTGGTGCCCTTACGGTGCGAGAGCAGGACCCATTGTAACCGTATGTAGTTTGTCCATGTGTTTCTCCAGATTGCTGCATTTCGGTGATGAGTCAGTTCTAGTTGAAGCCTTTGTCATTGATTTACAAAGATGAAACATAATAAACACTCATTTTTGGAGGTTTTATTCAGAGGAAAACCCCGGTGCCTACGGAGGTACCGTAAGCGTTAGCAGCCAGGCGGCCCTGAACATAGGCGCCCGGCCTCGCGCGCCATCTGCCGGGCCTGGCCAGCCGGGCCTCGTCCTGGGCCCGGCCCCGGCTCCCCGCCCCTAGCGCAAGTGAGGCCTCCGGGGTAAACGGAGCGCATGACAGAGCGCAAGCGGGACTCAAACACGCACAGCCTTTCTTTGTCAGAACTAGCAGAACGATTCTAGTTGTATTTCTGAGGTTGTATTTCTAGAGGTTCCAAAGGTTCCTGAAGTCATAGGGTTCACACCCTCCCCTCCCAACCTTCCCCTGTTACCACCTAAAAGCTATTTGATAACAGGCAACAGAAATTCAGTTCCCGGACACATAGCTTTAGATATGCTTATTATTGCAATTTCTTTTTCTTGAAGACCATTTCGCAAGGACCACCAAGTACATGTGCAGCTAAAATTAAAATCATCATTATTTCCATGTAAACTCAGATAATCTAAACAGGACAAGCCTGGGAAGTGTGGAGAGTCACTGCTTATGCCAAGTTTCTCCAAGACTGAAAATTATTTTGCATTTTCACTTGTAAAGAAGACTTTGTCATGTCATCTTTCTAATAAAGTTGAGCTGAATGAGAAACTTACGGAATAAAAATCAAGTGGCACCACCCTTGCTTAGCTCACCAGTTTCCTACAGCGAAGCCACACAGGTCTTTTGCTGCGTCCTTAACAACTGCAAGAAAATGCCATAGCATCCAGCATGAACAGAGACTGTACTTGAACTCCCTTTCTTTTTTTTAGAGCAGTCACAATTTCAGTAGTTTACTTTCCCCAAAATGCCTAGCATTTCGTTGTTGATCTTAAGACATTATCTAAAATTGTGTTAACTTTTTGCTTGGAGGATTGATTCCTGATAGAAATAACTAGCTGCAGAGTTATGAATTCCTTTAATATGCTGGCACAGTTACACTATTGTGGAGGCCACAGGTTTGTTTGGAGAGTTCCAAGTAAGTCTTTGACCTATATTCACCCTATAAACCATTGTTGTGGACTCTCATCTTAATTGTGAAAAGTTCATGTGTGTGCTCGTTGCACAGCCAGTTGAGTGGTCTGACTGGAGAACAATTCTTGGCATGTAGCACGCCAGGTGTCTGTCCGTAGCTTGTGAAGAGCTGGAGTGGACAGGCAGTGCCCTGATAGGACAGTACAAGCAGGTACTGCTCTCTGGTGGTCCCCTCCTAGTAGTGCCTACAGCAGTACTGAAAACATTGGAATGGAGAGCATCAGTGGAACAAAGGAACAGGAGGACTCTTCAGGAAAATTTGGTGGTGACCATATTATTGTTATCAACTTCTTATATTAGAAGATATATCAACTACCCACTCAAACCAGAAAAAGAAGGTAATTTCTCAAGCAATTCTACATTGAGTGGCCAGTTACTATATGTGTGTGATGTCTGTGACTTTCCTGACACTTTGTTTTCCTGTGCTTCATTTGGCATTAAATTTGCTTTCAGGAGTAAGTGGAGCTAGGAGTGACCGGCAGAAACTGAGACCCCCCTGATCATTGTCATTGTCATTAAGGACAGTTTTCGTCCAGAATCCAGTAGATACATTTAGGGTAGTATGAGAAATCATACACAGTACACTGTATGGTTTTCGTTATATTCTAGCTTAATGCACTGCGAGGCAGGGGATGTCTCCCTACAGCACAGCAGAGGGGCAGAACCCCCCACCCGCCGGGAATGCCCTGCAGACCTCGCACAGGGCGGCGCCGAGGGAACTTCCGTGGGGCAGAGGGCCGGGAGCGGGGCCGAGGCCGGCGGGCAGCGCCCGGGGCCCAGGAGTCGCGGGCTGCTGCAGGGAGGGCGCGAGCACTCGGCACCTCCAGGCGCCGCCGCTGCCGGGGCTGCGACAGCAGGGGGCGCCGCCGGGGCTGCGACAGCAGGGGGCGGCGCCGCCGCCGCCCTGTACGAGTCGCTCTACCGC